>CM053507.1:63314808-63437702 GCA_028627145.1 Eidolon dupreanum
CTATGATTCTAGAAGGATTCAGGAGCACAGAGAATCTATGCAAGTGAACACAGAAAAATTTGGTAGGTATTTGGGCAGATAAGGCTTTCTGGAGAAATTATCTTGAGCAAGTTTTGGAAGGCAATGGAAGATGGGGTAGAAAAGGCATTCCACAAAATCAGAATATCATATTCAAAGGCTTGAGGGTGAGTAATAGACATGTCACCCCAAAGAAGAGCAGTGAAGAGGGAGAGCTGATGGGAGAACTCATGTAGGAGCTTTAATTTTCATTGAGACTGGAATAGCTGGAATTTTCTAGCTGAGACATGAGTTCGTCAAACAATGCTCTAAGAGTATGATCATTAGTGCTATCATGCTTGACTTCCTTACATGTTAAAGTCACCAGGCATATATGAAAATAAAGGACCAAACTACCACTGCAATTTGTGGATTTTGTTTTTGTTTTTGTTTTTGTTTTGTTTTGTTAAGAGTCTAACTCCACGAAGCTCTATAGTTCTAACTGAAATACTATATAAACAATATATTTGTAGCTTTTACATATATGTATACTATAAATACTATAAAACTCATAGTGTATACATACATATACATAATACATGAACACATTTATATACTATAAAATACAAGCTCTATAATTCTAACCGAAATACTATATAAACTACATATACTATAGTTTTTCTACATATTTATAGTGTGTACACTATAAAATACATGTACATACACATATACTATTACATATATATACATACATGTATACTGTAAAATATGAGCTCTTTAACTCTTACCCAAAACTCTGAGCTTTAGAAATGGAAAATATAGCAATTAAAAAAATTCTTTTAACCACCAGAAAAGAAGACAGATATCTAAATAAATTATCCAGAACACTGCTCAGAGGCAAAATCTGTCTACCTAGAATTATATTTTCAGAAAAACTATCTTTCAAAAATAAAGGTGAAATTAAGATCTTTTGAGACAAGCAGAAGTTTATCACCTCTACTAGGACATTCGGAAAGGTATATTTCAGGCCAAAAGAAAATGATTTTAGGAAGAATGTGTTCAAGTTTAAGAAAAAGAAGGGAGCCAAAATAATGGAGAACCTGTGAGTAAAAAGTAAATGCATTAAAATGACATGCAGTTCTTATAGACTGATAATGATGATGATAATGATGATGATGATGCTGCTGTTGTTGTCATCGTACTCTGGCAACACCATCGGTTGCTCCCCACCCCAAATCACTATTTACACTGTGGCAGTATCAATCTCCAAGGCCTTGGACTACAAACTTAAGTGTGTCACTGCTGTCCAGCTTGAAATGCAGATTTCTGCCCCTACAGTCCAAAGATTCTCTCAATCAGGTCCTAGGAATCTGCCTTTCTACCAGATGTCCCAGGTAATTCTGATGAAGGTGGGTCCTTGCCTCCATTCTAAAGTGCAGGGCATTATTCTTGCCACTTCAAGGCCAATAATCCGGTGAGGGCCAGGGACTCAGCCCCATAGGGTCCTGCCAGCCACCAGAACAGGCCTTTGCTCTTTTCCACTTCACTAGAGCCACCAAGAGCACCTTGGCCCAGGGGTCAGCAGCGACCCTGCCTCAACCCTGAAAATCAGTGGCTGCAATGAATTAAAAGCCCACTAAAACATTTTACAGAAAAGCCTAGAAGTGCTGAAACATTAATTATGCCACATTCAATCTGTTTTCCTAGAGATGTGGAAAGCTAGATTACCATTTTGGGGGTCATTAGGAAGAATGACGCTTTCTCCCTTTTCAGTTTACATATTTTAAAGTGCACATATTCTTGCAGTGGATACTATACAGGCTTTATAAGTCTGGTGGTCACTCCACAGTCTAGCTCTGGAGAGAGAAGCCTGGGATGCCACCATATCCTGCCTTGTTTTTTAAAGTAAAGGAACCAAAACCCAGGGCCTGTGGTTATAAAACAGCTCCAGAAAAACAGGTAGAGGCAGCCACAAAACAACAGGGATTTTTTTTGTTTTGTTCTCCCGTTTATTTTTCCCTGAAGCAATCCTTGCTTGGTAGAAAGTCTGCCGGGAGCTGGAAAGAGCAGCTGTGGTTCCCTGAGGCCAAGACCCAGCAATCAAGTTGTTTACCAAATACTGCCAGGCAAGGGGAAAACAACAATAGAACAGGCAGCATTTTCATCTGCTTTTCAAAAACAACCTCCAAAAGTCTGGGACCTGCCTTGGAACTCCCTCCCATGACTGAAAGGGGAACTTGTAAATTAAAGGCAACACTGCATTGGGTATTGGCCCCCAGGGTCTAAATGTAATCCATTATGCCATTTCTTTTGAAGAATGCTTGTCCTCAAAAAGGAGGAGTGAGATTTTACAGTTTCAAGCAGCAGATTACTATGACCACATGCTTGTCACTGGCATTCCCAAGCAAGCTAACAGTGGCTATCTTAGCAAAATGACATCATTTGCTGACCCTCCAACATCTCAAGACATCCAGAAGTGGTTCTCAATCTTGAACAGAAACCCTGGAAGGCTTATAAAAGACAAGTTGCTGGGCCCCTCCCCCAGGGTGTCAGATTCAGTAGGTCCAGGATGAGGCCTAAGAGTCTCCAGCAAGTTCCCAAGTGATGCTGATGCTTTAAGAACTACTGCTCTAAAGCTAGGTAGGTGCTTTCAAGCCATCCTAAAGATGTGGAAACTCATTTCCCACCTTGACTTCTCGTATGGATTATCGTGAGTGGCAGTGTCAGGCCATAAGGAGTTCACACTACGAAATGCACTGGATGGTTTTCTATTTGTTTCTCCAGATCCACCACCGCATACACACACACACCCACTCTGTGTCTTGAAAGGCTGCCTTGTGTTGGACTGTGACGACAGGTACCCCTACCCTCTGGCTTCCAGTAGAGTACCCTGATAGAGGCCTCAGCTCAGGAAGACAGAGAAGATAGGGCACTTATCACTCAGGCTCCCTCTCTGCCAGGGCACTGCAGGTTGACCGAGTCCCTCTATGAAAGATCAGAGCACGTGCCAGCCAGCCTTCTCCATACAGCTATTTCTCCAGGTTCTAGTAACCACTACCCACCCTTCCCCTGCCCCTTTCAGGATGAGGAGAGGTCAAAGCCATCTATTTCCTGCAGGGACCCTGACACAAAACTCAAATTCAATGTGTTGTCCACTGGATCTCCCTTGATTTTAAGGCTAAATCTGGAATTTTATATAGCCACATCTTATAAATGTGTATGTATATGTGTACATATACACAGGTATATATATATACACACATATGAATGTACACACATATGCATATATATCTATTTCTAACACAGCAAAATAACGTTGGTCAGAAGACCTGGGAGCCCCATGCCAAGGCCATCTTATTTGGTTTGCACTTATGTTCCTTCAGGTCCCACAAAAAGAGCAGGCCCACTCTGTCTAATAGGTTACACAACCTGATAGGGAGGAGAGCATTTGGGAGAACTTCAATCCTTCTCTAATTTACTAACTTATTTTCCTTTGTTGTACATGGCACCAAAATAGAAAGGGAACAGAAGTGGGTGGAGCACACTCCATCACCATCACCTGTGAATAACTTTCTGACACTGCTGAACTCAGTTCCGAAAGCACATCAACTGCAAGAGAAGGTATGCGTTGTCAGCTCACAAATAAAATGCCAATTGGCCTCGATTAACGAGGCTTGGAAAAGAAGAACAAATAATACTGTTTTTAAAATAATAATAACCTCAAATGTACCCTAAATAAACATGTTTGAACAGCTAAGTTCTAAACGTCTAGTAAAAATGGTCAACCAGATTTAAGCCAATGAGTCACTACATCAATGTCCATGGCTTCAGCAAGCCCACTTGACTTCATTTCAATTAAGTTGCCTAGAACTAATCACTATTACTTTTACTTAACCTTCATTAGTAAGATTTCTTTCAACTCACCAGATGACTTTTTGGTATCTATGCTCAAAAACAAGTTTTTAAGTAAACCATTAGACTAATTAGAACACACGGGGAATATGGTTTCTATATAATTACTTTTCTAGTTCATTGAGGCTCAACTAGAAACCCTTCTTTATTGCTCTTTTTCACTAAAAATCTTACCATTTCATTGAAAACTTGAAGGTTGATCTTCTGTTGCATCCATTCTCTCCCCACCCCACATCTCCCCAAAAAGTAGCCCATCTTATGTCGAACCTTGCAATAGAAAATCAGTGACTTAACCATAACCTCCCCTTCAAGGTTGAGGTGTACCATCATCCTGCTGCCTCTGGTCAACCCAGAAGCTCCACTCATCCTTCACCATAGCTCAAATGCTCACATCTTGCCACTGCCCTGAATTATCAACATCATGAAAAATCTAGACACTTTTCTTTTTTTCTTAACGATGTCCCTATAACCTTTTCCAGAAACCACTGGGCATCCCTTGGCTTCAGGCAAAGAAGGAAGGAAAAGTTAGCCTCTCTTGAATTCTCTTAGAGCCAAGTTACTGCTCTGCTAACAGCCTACTTTGCCTGTTACCTCCCCTATGATTCCTTGAACCTTCAAAACCCTTCTCTTGATCGTACATGAGGGAACCATTGTTCCCAGCCTCGCCACGTGGCCTTTACCTCTAAATGTCAAGAATGCTCTTCTATGCCTTTCTCAGATATTTGGGTATCTGGTTCACAGTTTCTGTCTAAATATCTTCAGTGTGTCAACTTCTATGAACCTCAGTAGCCAAGAAGATGGTCCTTTCAACAGCCTGGTCAAGGCTTACATAAGGCCTGGTACATATGTGATACTAAAAAAATAGCTTTGTTGAATGAGTGAATACACAACTGTTTATCTTACCTTCCTGATCCTAAAAGTTTCCAGTCCATTTGAGAAGTAGTACAGTACAGGAGTATGGGCTGTGGAACAGACTTCATATATCCCATTCTAGCTATGCCACTTACTGGCTGCAACTTTTGGCAAGTTCCTCTGACCATACACAGTAAGGCCTCATTAAGTGCTAATTAATAGCTACTACCTCCTCTACACCTGAGGGCAATGCCAAAATATGGATCTTAACATCCCTTAGAATGGCTCCACCTCTAAGACTTTGGATTCTGCAACTCACTAACATCCTCCTATTGAGTCACCTCTCGCTGGGTCATTTCTCCTGAATTTACTCCTGGACTACACTAAGACAAGTCACCACTTCCTCAATTCCTCCTTGCCATGTGCACAATCCATCACCCACTTTGTGAACTCCATCCCTCCCTTTTATAACATCTAAGGCTCACTTTATAGTACCCAGCACTCTGAAAACCTTGGTATCACTCAGGATGCCCTTGGCTTTTCTAACAACTTCCTGTTTGAGCTACTTGGTTCCTTCACCAGGGTGAGCTAGGTGAGGCAGTACCTGGGTGTGATTCATGTTTTATATTCTGGATATCACACTAAAGTGCCTGGGACACTGAAGGTCGCTGTGTGTGATGTTAATCTGGGGCTTTTGGGGGGAGTTAGAAAGATTTCCCATAAGCCTACTTGGCACCCAATCTATCACAAGTTGCTATTTAAGAATCATGGGAATTCCAGGCTCAGTTTCACAAATGCCTTCCATTCGTAGTTCAGTTCAGTGGCACAAAACATAATCCTTCCATCCCCACTGGCAAACTGGGCTAAAGAAAATGAGCGATGCTTGTGCAAGGCAGGCCAACTGCTGGCAGGCCAAGTGGCTTCTCTGTCCCCGAGGCCCAGGGGAGCCTCGGTAGCTCCCTGGAAGGACAGTCAAGTGAACAGAGAGCTGGCTGCCATCTGGGCTCTTTATAAGGCTTTTGTGGTAAACATGTTTACTTTCTTTTCATTGGCTGGGCTTATCACAATCAAGTATTTTGTTTTGAGTCCTGCTCTATAAACATGTTTACTCTGAAGGAGAGCTTTTTTGATAGCTAGCACGCTTGTTTTTTACACTTCTAAATTCAAAACATATTTTTCACAGCCCCTGGTAAACAACTCAAGGTGGTAAATGAATTATATTATTTCATCTTCACACTAGAGGGGTGATCCCTATGTATCTGTTCAAAAGCTTGAAATGGATTGTGGATAACCAAGGCTCTCTATTAGATAAGAACAAGAATGGCATTCATAGTGAGAATGTTACTAACATGTAAAAGTTACAATGGCCGGTCCTGCAGAAGAAGGAGAGCAGGGAACACATGCCTCAGTTTCCCTAGTGGAAACATTCTGTGGGAACTCTATCGCAACGGAACCAGTGGTTGTCTTGTTAATGGATGGGGATCCATATTTTCTATGAAAAGTTAAGATTATATAACCAGTACACATAGCTGATATGGGGAAGGGGGAATAAAACACCTTTTCAAAGAATAAACCAACTAGGTCAAATATTAACTACAATTCTTCTGAGACTTGTTCTCTGTAGTGATTTTGTCTGTGGCTTCAATAGTAAAAAGGATAAGTCCTTCATTACTAGAAAAGGAAAAAAATAGGAAGAGTTAGCAGGCGGTGGGGGGAGACTTGATAAAACCAATGGTCTTAAAGTAGGATTTAAAAAGTGCTGTTTACAAGAGTCGCTCTGTGGGAAAAGGCAGAAAGTCCCACCGCAGCTGGGCCAAAACTCTCTTCTGGGTCCCAATATTCCAACTAGAAGCAAAAGGCATCTTACCCCAGCATTTACGGTTAATTACAAATTATTTAAAGGAATAAAAACAAAAAGACCAAATTCTTTGTTAAAAGGAACCCTTTCCACCCACCCTCAAATCATCTTCTAAGGTCACGCCCAAATTAAAGAAGTTAAAAAACAACAACAACAAAGATTATGGTACCATAATAAGATAACTACTATGCATTATAACTTCACCACTCACAGTACTGTGGGGAGGGGATGACGTTGGAAGGCATGGTAACTCTATATGGCACCTTATCCATCATTCGAGATGGATGATGTAGAGAACACACAGACATACAAATAGATTTCTTTTCCAAGGTTACAATGGGCTGCAGGGATACGCTGGACAGAGAGTCAGGAGGAGGGGCCAAGGGCATTCTGAGGCAGTTGCCATCTCTAACATTCTAATCGTCTCTCCAATAAGGGAGGACAATCAAAATAAATAGCTTCCCAGGTAGTATTTAGCAGAAGGAGAACAAGGCCCAGGGGGATGGGTACTGCTTGATGAACTAGTAGGAAGAGCAAAGCTTGTTCCAGCTTTGCCAAAAACAGTTTGAGACCTTTTGCAAGTCAGTGAGCTTCTCAGGCCCTGGGTTTCCCTTTCTATAAACTGACATCATTGAATCCCACCTTTTTTAATACCATGTCACCATTTTATGTCCTGAACTCAAATCAAAAACACCACTTCAGGGAAAAACCAACAATTCCAGGCTCCATAATACAATCAATACAATACTTGGCATGCTTTCGAACAACCCACAAAGGCATTCAAGCTCCCACAACTTAGGAGCAGAAATGGAATTTCAAGTTAATGTGACATTGGCCAATGACTAGCCATCAAACATACTTCAGCTTTTAGTTGTCCGAGCAGACAGCTGACTCAGCAGGGAAATGGTTACCCAGCCAGCCACGTCCATCTGACCCACTGCCTCAAAGTAATTTGTCTTCAATCTTAAAAACCATAAAATGACTAATGAGATGACTGAGGAACTTCTAGACAATTCTTACAAAGTTAAAAAAAAAAAAAAACTAATCACAATGGTAAGTAGATAAAAAGAACATAACCAAGCTCAGAATTGTCCAATGTCTGATGTCCACATTTCCTTTTGAGAAAGGAGGACTACACATTTCAGGGGGTGGAACGACACAGTTTGGAAATGCCTCAGGAGACCTGGAGAAGTACTGATGATTAGGACAGAATCATCAAGGAAAAGTGTCAAAGAGTCAAAGTGGTGAAATGTCTGTTGTAAATACAAAGGAAGGAGAAGGAGGAGGAGGAGGAGGAACATCACAACCCTGAGCACTGTCCTCGCCTTCCTTCCCTATCCCTTCCTCTCAAGGAATGTCACCTGCCTTAAATCTCCAAGAGGAGACTCCTCAAATGAATATCGAACAATTATTGAGCCCCACTCTGATTAACTGTGGTACACGTTGGGGGCTTGGGGCCATATCCTGGTGTGCTTATCTTCACAGTGTGAGAAGTTAAATAGCAGTATGTGATTTAAATAACATTTCAAGACAACAATGAGAGTCCAGTCACAGGGAGTACACGCTTAATTGCCAGATGAATTCAAAAGACAATAATTGATACAAAGTTCAAAAGGAGGGAGAGATCACTTATATTCCAGGTTGCAAACTCTCCACTGAGTTCTACTTCCGCATCTGCTTAAGCCCAAAGGAACTGGAATTTGGCTGCTTGGAGTGTGTGATTCCTGTTGTGACACTCCTGGACCAAGTTATCCATCTCTCTGGGCCTCAGTTTCCTCAGCTGTCACAGAGTAATTTGAGGATAAAGTGGGATAATGCATGTAAAACAGGGTAAGTTGTGTCATTCTATCTCCTGGCAGAACTCTGGCCTCAGTCTCTACAGCCCCATGCACACCACCACCTGAATCCTACCCTCTCTCCACAGTGGCTCCCTGTTTCCACTTCCCTGTGTCTGCCACAGTCATGCCTTCTATTCCAACAAGCAAGAAACCCGATCAGGTTTCACTCTGCTCCTTCCCCTGATACCAACCACCCACCTCTCACTTTGTCCCCATGCTGGCTCTTACACCTGTGTTTCCATCTCCATTTCCAATACCCTAAGTCAAGAGCAGGAACCTAAGAGTTGGCACACCTGGATTCAGTCCCCAACTCTGCCACAGCGTAGTCTAATTTGTGATTTGGGACAAATTGCATAACTTCTCTAAACTTCTGTTTCTGCATCTATAAAATGGGCCTAAAGAGAGCCCCCACCTCAAAGCAGTGCTATGAAGATTAAATTACTTGGGTTGAGAGCACTGTACACATCACCTGGTCCACAGTAAGGGCTCCATACATAAGAGCTGCTGTTCTCTGCTTGGACCACACAATTAATTGAGCATGTGTCCCACTGGTCTCTCCTCTCAATTTTGAGAGCCGCTGCTTGTCCCTTGTGATATCAGATATGGGTCAGCAACCCATAGATTATATTTATGCCCCATTTTTCTTTTGTGCCCCTCAATCTAATATCAAAGTTTTGCAAATAGAAATGGGCACTCTCATAATGGCTAGGTTCAGGGGACGCTAGCACAGCCTTTGCAGGGGGTAATTTGGCATTGCTTCAACGGCCTTAAAACTATGCATTCCTATTCATCCCCTGATGTTTGAAATTGATCCTAATGAAATAGTAATCACTGGGGAAAATTCAGCTACAAGGCTGCAAAGAAACACATCACAGCATTGTCTATAGTATATAAAGCTGGGGGAAAAAATGTCCAATAAAATTTAAACATACTATGATTCATACTGATGAAGTACTACACAGTCATTAAAAAGGATTATAAACACTAATGTAGAAGGAAATATGATCCCCAAATCATACCTGCACACCAAATGTTTGTTGAATGATATGTTGCTAAGTAACAAAGATGTGTTACAAAAAATGAACTTTTTTAAAGTTATGGCTTGTATGTTTACTGTGTGCCAGTTGCTACACATTATATACCCTGGGCTACTGCTATTTATTATTTGCATTTCAAAGACAGAAAATGGAGACAGAAAGAAATTAAATAACTTATCCAAAATCATGTAGTTAGTAAGGAGAGCTACAATTTAAACCCAAACCTTGCTTGAGACCTTACTCATTTCTAACTAATGCTGCTGTTCATAAAAGTATTAGTATGTTTATAGTTACAGTAAGTATATTTATATAGGAAAAAAACAGAAAGGCAGAAAGAAAAACACTAGCAATAATTCTCTCTAGAGCTAAGGACCATAGATAATTTTTATTTTTGCTTTGATCTGATATAAAAATTGTTTTTTACATTTATCATAAATCACTTTTGTAACAAAAGAAATGGGACAAAAATTATTTGTTTTAAAAACCCAAATGCCAGCCACCATCTTCCCCTTGTGACAGATGAGGACACAGGGCAAGCACTGGGCTTATTGAAGAGGCAGTGTTGCCCAGTGGTGGGGGATGCAGGTGCAGTCAGATCACCTGAGCAGGGACGGCTTGGAAGCTCTGTCAGAACTGCTGAGGACTGCTGTAAGGATGAAATAGGCAGACACGCAGAGCTCAGATCACACAATAAGTGTTCTGTAATATTAGTGACTGTTATTACTCCTGTCTTCACCACACTTGATACACTTTATAGCCTTTCTCTGGAGATGGTGCCAAAACGTGGTCTAAGATAGTGTGTACCAACATCTTTTAATCAAAAATGATAATGGCTATGACAACCACTCCTCCTTAAACCCCATCTCCCAGGGCACTGCAACAATGTAGACAGCCCTAGAGTGTGATTACCTGGTTCTGAGTCCCGGCTCTCCCCTAGTTGGCTATGCAGTCCCACGGATGTCACTTAATTTCCTTGCCTCAGTGTCCTTTCTTATAAGACACAGATAAACAATAGCTCCTCTATCATGGGATATAGTGAGGACTGAAAGAGATAATGTTTATAAGACCGTTTGCCCTGTGCCCAGCCCATTGTGAAATTTCTATAAACACTACCCATATTATTACTTCGGCAGCCACTAATATGACTCCACCCACCACATGGATTTAGTCAATCTTTACAGGTTTTCTTCCCTGCAACCGTTTCCTTGCCATCATTTTCATATTGTGCTATAATATGGAATAAAATTTTCAAATGACTCATGCCCTCTTGTAGATTGATTTGCTTCTCTAGTCGTTTGCTTGGGCTGCCATAAGTATCATAGATTAGATGGTTTAAGCAACAGAAATTTATTTTTTCATAGTTCTAGAGGCTAGCAGTCTGAGAACAATGTGTCAGCAGGGTGCTTTCTTCTCTGGTCCTTCTCCTTGGCTTGTCGATAGCCGTCCTCTCACTGTGTCTTCACATGGTCTTCCTTCAGCTCATGACTGTGCCTTTTTCTCCTCTTCCTAGAAGGACATCTGTCATACTGAATCAGGTCCCACCCTAATAATCTCATTTTAACTATCTACCTCCTTAACAACTCTATCTCCAAATACAGTCACATTCTGAGGGACTGGGGCATTAGTACTCCAACACATAAAATTTGGCGGGAGACATATTCAGTCCATACAGCTTCCCATGTCCTGGAAGAACACAAGTATACCTCAAACTGAGAATCAGTTGATCTTGGGTCTTGGCAATCTGAATGAGTTGAGTTCCTGTGTAATATGCAGGCATCCAAGTGCAGCAAGATGGCACGGTTTCCTCCTAGACATCATGTGGATCTTGCCCAGTGCTGCAGGTTACCCACCCCTCCCGGGCCCCACGTCTTACACAGCAGGCCACTGCCTACCAAATGAAATGCTCAACAAAGCTCTGGCCAGTCCTGTCAACAGACCCAGCTATTGCTCACATTTATTTTTGTCAAAAGACAGGATGGAAAGTGTTCATTCCTGGCATGGACTCCCCATTCTGGGCTTGCGAAATAAACATAAACCACAGTTAAAGGCCATTTTTAAAAATCAGTCCGTACTTCATTAAAACATTAAAAAGAAAAACATAAAACAGAGTTTCTTGAACCACAGCATATAATTTACAAAGTGCAAATATCTAAGATACATGTGCTAGATTTAAAGAAACAACTATTATTAAACACCCCATTATATAAGGCAGTGAAATATATTTCCACTCTGTACATCCGTTATAATATTTCAACTGAGCCTCACGATATTTGGCAGTTTTTTCCTTCGGTGATAATAAAAGGCTTTTCTTTCCATTAAATATCTAAATTAAGTCAAATAATGTATGTTAAATAAGCCCATAAGTCCTTTTGTATGATGCAATGAAGTCTTGAAATGCTTATCTACTGAGCACTCTAACTTATAGGCTGGTGGTTTATGTCCCCTGCAGAGCCCAGGGACCCTGCTGGCTTGGCCAGACTGTGAAAATAAGCTTCAAATGACCAAATGCAACTACGACTTTAAAAGTAGGAACCAGACCAGACACAACAAACCACAGAGTAGTCGCCTCACTTGTCATAATTCATGTGTGTGGAATTCAACTGTAAAAGCATTCATAGAGTGTTAACTTTCCTCCACTGGGGCATTCCACGTGGAATGTCAGATTTTGAAAAGCTGCTGATAAGCCACTCCTGATTACAATTCTACAACTTGTAGCATTAACCAAAAAAATATTTATCCCAACCCCAAAACAGCTCTGTCTGTGTCATCCAACCCTAAACAATGCAAACAAAAGCCAATATTTTTAAATGACCAGGTTATGAAATTATGTAGTCTATCGGGAGCCTTGTATTAGCATAAGGCTTCTTTTTTATTTTTCGTTTAATTTCCATCTCTACATTCCCCACTTTGATGGCCTACATGATGATCAATTATAGCAATCTTTCTTTGAAAAACAATTTCATCACAGTTCAATGACTCAAAAATATAATTCTTACAGATTTTTAAAAGACAAACTTGAATGGATAAGTATATATGTGTGCAAATTTCAAACCATGCATGTATATATAAATGCATATGCATGAAAACGTAATAATCCAATTAGCACATCTTTTCTGGAAACTAAATTAATCTTAACAAAACTGGCCAAAGCCTCAGGTCAGAGTCAGAGGAAATACCAGCAATGATAACGATAATAATAGCTGCCATTAGTTCAACATTTACTATGTACCAGGCATCCAGCCCTTGACATACATTTTTCTCATTTGGCTCCTCACAACAACACTCAAATGTAGGAAAGACTCTTTTACGAATGAGGGAACTGTGGCTCAGAGACATTAAGCAAGCTGCTCAAGGTCACATAGCAATTAAGTGAAGGCATCAGGATTTGAATCTAGTTCAAATTGTACTATATTGCCTCCCAGTGGTGTCTTAGAGACAGGATATAGGACCTGTCTAAAGGCAGGGTCACATACCTGGCCCCTAAGTGACTTCTTATTTTGGCTAGAGACAGGCAGCACAGCCAAGGCCCCAGCTCGGGAGAAGAACCAAGAGAAGACAAGCAAGCAATACAGAAAAAGACAAAAGAGCTGCATCTTGCCTCTTCCGAGGGCACAGAGAGGAAGAAATCCCCACCTGAAAATGAATCCTTAACCTTCCCCAACTATTACCCTATTGCTTTGTTACCAAAACCATCATAGGAACGTTCCTGAAGAGTCTAGTTGCCCTTGCTGAGAAACACTCTTAGAGCACATCTTTAAGATAAAAAAGCAAGAGAAGTCTTCTTTCTAGAATGCAATCCAACTTTTCCTGGGTGATAAAAGATGAGTAAATGGATGAAAGAAGCAAAAGTGCTGTAGTATTCATTTTCTGAATGCCTCTTCAAATAGGGGCTGGTTGCTGCCCAGTAGAGCAGAAAGAGAATAGAACACAGAGTCAGCCAACTCAGATTCCAGCTTCCACTCTGGCCCACATCCGGGTACCCAGTTTCCTCCTCCCTCAGTGAGGAGTGAAAAAGATGATATCCAAGTCTGTGTGTATCTCATGCTTTCTGAAACTATGAGAGCTTCCTCTGAGTGCATGCAACCAGCACCACAGTCCTGCAAAGCTCAAGAGCTAACACCTAACACCAAGGAAACATCACCTTCAAGAGCAAAACCAAGTGTCTCCTTAACAGGGAGCACCCAGAATCAGCAGCACACAGGACAATTCCTGAATAACCAGTAGGTCAGTTTTAGGGTAACATGAAAACAATGTGCCCTGCAACAGTCACCAGGCATTTACAGCATCCCCCAGGTCCCTGCCTAGTCCACATCGCTTTCCTCAACTCCAGACCTGGGTGTCTATCTGCCTCTATGACATATCCTCTGGGTTGTCTAAATATCTCACTCAACACGTCCAGAACTTGGTATTCCCCCAAAAAGGCTCCATACACATCCTTCCCCATCATAATTCACGGCAACCACATCCTTCTAGTCACACTCAAGCCCATGATCTTTGAGTAAATCTTGACTCATATCTTTCTCTCAAATCCAACTCCATTAGGAAATCCCATGGAACCTACCTTCAAAACAGATTTAAAATCTAAGCACTGTTCCCCATCTTCACCACCAACTTCCTGCTCTGGATTACTATACAAGCTTCCTAACAGATCCCCCTGCTTCTTCTCTTACCCCATTCCCACACGCATGGTCTATTCTCAAAACAGCAGCAAGAAGAATCTTGTAAAATGTAAATCAGGTCAATACCTCCACTGGCACTAGGACACTTGGGTACAAGGCAAGTTCTTCAATGGTGAGGCCACACTTAGCTCTCAGAGCCCACCTCACTTACCCCACTCCCAGTAAGACACTGATACAGCCAGCTTTCTATCACCCTTCCTTCAATGCTCCATTCTGCTCTCTAACAAGATGCCCAGCCCTAAGACAAGAAAAACACAGTTCAAACACGCAAAACTGTAACTGAATAAAAATTAAGTGGATCCACAGTAGGCAACTTCAAAGAAAAAATATTACTATTTTTTCTAGAAATCAAAATTTTTATTCAACAATATAAAGGTAATCATGCTACCTACTTTCCAAGTTTTATTTCAACTCAGAAAGTTCATAAATTTTAGGACAAAGCATTACCCTTTTGGTATAAGCTGGCTTCTCTAGGCCATCTTGTAAAATGAGGCCTGCGATTCTGCCTTTTGGTTGAATATATACCCAAAGCTTTAGTTTTATACCACCTATCCCCTATCTTCTGCATCTAGCCAAAATGCTTAAAAGAATGTGGCCTGGAAAGTCCTTCTGCATAGCAACACTTTCATTCTTTCTGAATCTTCAGCTCCCATTTCCAATGCCATCATATTCTACTTGTTGTTTCATATTCAGATATGATTAAATTTAAAAGAAACATTCAACTAAATGGTATGTATATTTTTCTTTGATCAAAATTTACACAGCAAAGAAACTCTGAATATTTAAACAGCTGAGCTCCCTGCAAATCTCTGGAATCAAGCTTTCAGTGTAAGTTGTTTTCAAGTTTTTATTAGTTACTATAATAACTGGAGACAGGGTCATCAAAATACCTTTGCCAGAGCCAATGTAACATTACTGCAAGGTCTCATTATGAAATCAAAGAAGTCTGTAGAAAAGGAAGAAGAGGAGAGAGGAGAAGAGGAAACTTTTATGCTATGAGGCCACAGAAGACAAAAACAGTGACACAAGTGCAGGACATGGGGAGAGAGCAGCACTTAATGTCAGTGCTACTGAGCTCATCGTTACTGGTTCCACATAAGGAAAAATATTTCTGCTACTAGGGTAGTGAGACACAGGGATACATAACTAAGGAAATCTTCCAATGAAACAAAACAACAACAAAGCAACTCATTTTTTAAGGAAGGAACAAGGGGTCAGAATATCCAGTGTCTTCGAAAATTCAGAAACGATTTCATCTGCACCCAAGAGAACAGGTTAGAAGGATGTCCAGTATTCATTTGGGATTCTAAAACAGATTTTGTGTAATCAAATATTCATTAAATACAAACTTATAAAAGAGACATGACAACTAAATGCAATGCATAATCTTGAACTGGATCCTGGACTAGGAAAACAGCTATAAAAGACTTTACTGGGACATGGACAAAATTAGACAATAGTCTTATATCAGTGTTAAACCTTCTGATTTGATAAGTGTACTGTAGTTATGTAAGAGAATGGCCTTATTAAAAAATAAATACTTGGAAGTGTTTTATGAAAAGGAGTCTGAGGTTTCAAACTTGCTCTCAAATGATTTAGGAAAATTACATGCAAATGTGTGTATCTGAGAATGTATTTGAGAAAGAGAGGTAGAGGTAGGGAAGAAGAGAATGATAAACAAATGGAGGCAAGTATAAACAACTGGTGAATCTGGCTAACAGGTATATGAAAATTCCTTGTGTCATTCTTACAACTTTTGTTTAAGTCTGAAATTATGTCAAAAGAAGAATGAGTTCATAGTTTGTATCCTAATCTCATTCCCGAAATATATTATCTTGGTCATTTCTAGAAAAAGAAATTAACCAGAATAAGATGCAGTCATTTAGTCACTCAACAAACATTTGCAAAGCACCTACCCAGTACCAAGTGCTGCTGGCCTGTCACAGCTGTGTGCTTTCTGTTTCACCCTCTGTGAATTTCAAATAGCTGCACTGTTGGTATGAGAAAAACATGGCTTCCCAATTTGGAAATGAGGTCAGCCATGCTAGTTAGTACTAAGAAAATAACCCATTTTTAAATGCACAGCTTTAAGTAGTCGGAAAGGAGAATCGAAATACTGTCTTAGTTTCCTTAAAAACATTAACCTACTCTGAAGGTGATCTACCAAAAAAAAAAAAAAAATGTGTTGGTGCAACACACAGATGACAATCACAACACATCTGCAAGTCTAAGAGCATACAGACTCAAACGTCAAAGAGAGGACAATAACTAAATGCTTTCAACTGATGGGAATGCTGTCTAGTCATCTGTGACATGAGTTAAATAAGGGACAATGCAAGAATGCGTTTGTCTGCCATTGCCCAGGGGTTTCTTGGGTTTAGCAGCCTAACTGGCAACAGGGATTATATTATCAAGTAGTATATATACCACTTTATTAACTGTCAGAGAAATGTCTATTATAATAATTGTCAGTGAAATGATGTTTATTTTACTACTACTGGAGCAACTTGACCAATCAAACAGAGATTTTTTTTCATCCAATCGTTCTCAGAGAATAGCCAGCATTCCATGAACACTGAGCTGATGATATCGCTTCTCCTTTTAAGTCTAATGTTCATACCGGAGAGGAAAAAAGTCATTTTCTTGTAGAGTGTTCACTTAGCAGCCTGCCTGACTCAAATTCCAGCTTCTCCACTCAGTTAGCAACGCTGTCTTAAACAAGTTACTTAACCTCTCTAGGCCTAAACTGTGAAATTGGAAAACATCATCAGTAGGTTACTACAAAGACAAAAAGAAATTATTAGGTAAAGTGTTTGGAGCTACTGTTATCTGCACTGAATGACTGTTTCATCTTACCTCTGGTACACAGGTGACAATATTAGCTCTCCTCTAGAAATCTGAGAGGGACACTGGATGGTACATCAAAACTTCAAATTCACTCAGTAATGAGTTATTTAAGAAATGGTACAAAAGCATATTAGAATAATAAACTCTCCCCAATGAAAAACTCTCAACTTAAGCTCTTAATGAACAACTATTTAGGGAAATCAGAGATAATATTGCTGGATATTTTACAGTGTTTTTTGCATTTTATCTAAGTACATGCATCTTTCTAAGAACTCTAAGAAACTAAATACAAACAGCCAGCTGGAGCAGATGATCTCATCAGATCACTGTCAGCAACAAGATTCTGACTTTCAATCTCTACCTTTGTTAGGCAAACAGAATTCTACAAATGGGAAAACTCAGGCTAGTGGTCAGTCAACAGGAAACTTTCCCACTCTTGTTATTTGCATAGAAATGTGCTAAATGCATGAAAGAATATACAGAAAACACAATCCTTGCCCTCTAGGCAATTATAATCTAGTTCCATAAGAAACATAAATTTACAAATGACACGGGCTCCTTTCTCCCCTTTTATGAACACTTCTCATCTGTCTAAATGGAATATTTGTAGAAGCGATGTTCACTACTTCCAGGGCTGGTCCAGAAAATTCATTTATATGTTCCTCCCTGCTCTTTTTTCAAGGTTCTAAACCTTTAAACCACAAGTAGAAGATGGTAGAGCCCTAAGATAGGAGGGCGAAAAAAAAAAAAGATGCCTAAATCAATACTTGGAAGAGAGGCCCTGTCAATGAGTATGAAAACATCCATTGGGTTTGAGCCATTAAACATTTGTGGGTTTGATTTGTCATAGTAGCTAGCATTACCTTAGCTAATACACCCACCTTTCCTTTATGACCTTATATTCAATTCTATTAACATTTATTGAGCTTATACTAAGTGCTGGGCTCTATGCAAACCATCAGGGGATACAATGAGGAGAAAGAACTAGCAGGATTTCTGCATATGTGAAGGCAGTGGCATAACATGGGATAAAAGAATGAGTGAACAGAGATGAGTGAACTATGCAGAAGGCTGGAGGATAAAAAGACGTAAATCTTGTTCTTGAAGAGACCTGCTATAGTCCAGCAACTCAAAAGACCTTGTAGCTTGGACATCATATTCCAGGCCTTATTCTCCACCATGCAGATCAACTGCCCCTAACCTCTATAAATCTCCTCTAAGTTTGATGCCAAGGCACAAAGCCTCCTAATTTTATGCTAACAAAAATTAGAACTCTTTTGAAAAGTCATGGATCTTTTTACAGGACCATTTCTACTTATTCATCCCTCCTCCCTGGGTTATTCACCACCATCTTCCCAATGTTTCTCTGGTTTCATGCAAAAATTCTCATATTTATCTAACTTAGAACAACTTTAATTCCATTCTTTGGCTTAAAAAATTAAATGTTTAGCCTTTGGAATGCCTCAAAGAAACAAGTCAAAAGCTCAATTCCTCCCCAACTTATAAAACCAAGAATGATACTGTGGAATAAGTGCTTTAAGTTACAAAATGAGCATTAGCTACTGAATCACTGTAAGGGTGCCGACCAGCTCCACTGGGATATGAGTAAATGCTTTGTTTTCTGGTGTCCGAAAGACATTCCCATAAATGTGGTGGCCAGGTGCTGCCAAATACATCATCTATAAAGGAGCCACATTAAATGCGACAAACACATGTCAAAACATTCCGAGGACATAGTTTCCAACCAAGAGCCAGCTACGTAACCAGGCAATTGTTTGTTTTAATATAAAAATTAGATAAGCACCTATTATCAAGTAAAGAAAAAAGGCAAAAAAACACAGAGACAAAAAGGAAGGAGAGAAAATACACATGCATACGTTTCCCCCCACTACACACACATACACACACACACACACACACACACACACACACACGCACACACAGGCGCACACGTGCACAACCATTCCCAATTAACTCCATACGTCTCAACAGTGATCTTGGGATATTTCTTCATCTTATTACGAGTGTCTGAAACACAGAACATGTTCTCTTCTAACCCCTAAATGAACCACTCATAGACTTCTGTTTGCCTCATCAATTTCTACACCTTTTTGAAACATAGATCATTTTACATTCCTTTGCAATGATGGAAAAGAGTTCACATTTTTTAAAAACATATATCCATTTCTTAGCATATGTGCAGAGTGACTTCCCAGCATGAAGCTGGCTGACTCCTTTAAATGTTCTCATCCCAAATAGAAGGGAAAGCCTATCTTATGTAACTCCACAGGAATCCTTGCAGGATTATATCAGATGCAAACCTCTTGGTGGCTCATTAGAAATAGTCCTGGTCTGTCACTAAAGTTAGATTTGAGGACATCTTTACAAGGATATAAGGGGGCCTTTCCCCAACATCTCCCAGAGCAGCAACAAAATTCTATTCCAATTGGCCTAAAAATGTCAGTGTGAGACTGCCCTCGAGAAAATGGCTTCATATCTAAAATATTCTAGCAACGGAAGGAGTAAGTCAGTCATCCCCAAAATGCTGAAAACAGTATATATCAGAAACCTGTCGGTCTTGTGTCTCCACTTAGCCTCTAGGAACCAAAACAGGTTGTCATTGACAAATCAATTGAAATCTCTATGACATTTATTATTTTTCCTCTGAAGCAACTCAGGTAAAGTCACAAGGCATAATCAACAATGACAGATCCCTTCTGAGAGTAAAGAGAGGACCTGACTCTGCCACCTACAAAAGCAGAACGTGTGCAAATGAGAATAGAAAGAAAAACACACCCCAACTGCCACCAGTGCCCACTCGGCAATCACCCATTATGCATCCACTGTGTGTCAACACCATGGACGTAATGGGAAAGGAGCCAACATCTGGAGGGATGACAGAGAAGTACAGGACAAGTAAAATACAGAGAAATAAATGCTAGGTCAGGGTTGTGGGAAATGGCAGCAGAGGAAGGTTCCTGATTCAGACTGAAAGTGATGGACAGACAATATCAGGGAAAGCTATTTGCTTGAAACTGTAATCTGAATTAGAAAGAAGGTAGTTGGGGCCAGGGGCTCTTCGTAGGCCTAAAACTGCAAACTAATAGCCTGGAGCCCAGTGGGGTCCAAAGATGTGCTGTGCTTTGGGCAGACTAGATAGACTTTATTTTTATTTAGTTTCCAACATTGAGACTAAACATTTTTTACTGAAGTCTGATTTCTCTGGAAGATACAAGGAAAGGTGATCTGCCCACATCAAACTGACATGTCAACTCAACAACCATGGGGTGAGGCTTTATACCCTATCTGCCCCATTTTAGCTGTCTGCTTGCCCCTGCTGACAGCCAGGTTTGTATCCCCACTTCAAGGCAGAAGAGGTTGTACATGCAAAGGCCCAGATTTCATTTAGCATGTGACCAATGGCCCAAAAAAGCTCGGCTTTGGCTCTAAGACACTAAACTTTTAATAAAGCCCTCTGGCTTGGTACATTTTCAAGTCTCTTTGCTTGAAAGCCATAGAACATCTGAGCAGCAAGAAATGATGCCAAAGTTACTACTACAAAGGGCAGATAACAAAACCAAAATAAAAAACAGTCACCCACAAACATCCAAAACACCATGCACCATCAATTGCAAGCAAACCCTTGAGCCTGGCATGAATTCCGAGAGAGACACTGGCACCAGAAACACTGAGCTCCCAGCGGGCAGCTGTCCAATGACAGAGGCAAGGGTCCCTAGGCTCGTCTGTCCATGTTGGCACATCCATTCTACAGAAACTCCTTTCTTTTTGTAATATTCATATTTCTCAGGGTAAATTCTATTCTGTTTAAAAAGAGACAGACAGACCTAAAAGACAGGAAATACCACCAGACTGCTTTTCCTGTGATGGTGTTTTCCAAGAGAGGCTAGGAAATTGGGGAACTTAATAAGTCAGAGACAGAGAAGCAGAAAGAAGCCAGGCTCTAGATTCAGAAAGGCTTGAGTTTCAATCCTGAATTAGCTAGGTGACCCCAGAGCAAGGGAATTGACTTTCCTGATCCTCAGCGTCCTCAGCCCCAGAAAAGAAAAGCCACTGTTCAGATTGGTTCTGAGAGTTAAACACAATTTACATAAAGTGCCTCAAATACAGCACGTAGAACTAGAGAGAGTTTTAAGATTGCTACCATAACCCATGATCTTTGTGGGCCAATGCCACCCATCAATCTTCCCATGTACTGGTATAAATTCATCAAAACACTGTACACTGATGTCATATGGAAAGCAAGAAATACTACCTGTGACTTGGGCCCATCTATTGTCCACAATGGTGTCTGATGTTAACACGAAGGGAAGATGTGGTGGTCAAAGGCAGGAATGGGTCTAAGTCAAATAAAGAGAGACACTGGCATGTCTCTTCTAGTGGCTTTCCTTTCAAATTCCCATGGGTTTTGCATTCTGCTCCATAATATTCTGAGAAGTCACAGTGTTTGCACATTTAATTCTCCTAAATTCAACTAGCTAAGCTGAGCAGAAAGAGAAGGTGGGTCAGAATGTGACCTTACTTGGAAACAGTGTCACTGTGGATGTGATCAGTTACAATATGGTAATACTGGAGTAGGGTGGGGCCCTAATCCATCAGGACTGGTGTGCATATACAAAGGGGAAATTTAGACATGGATAAGCATACAGGGAGAACAGCATGTTAAGATAAAGGTGGAGATCAAGGAGATGCTTCTACAAGCCAAGGAATGCCAACAATTGCCAGCAAACCCCTCGAAGCTGAGAGGAGGCAGACTCTCCCTCACAGCCCTAAGAAGGAACCAACCCTGCCAACACCCTGACTGATCTTGGACTTCTGGCCTTCAGGACTGTGAGACAATAAATTTCTATTGTTTACGCTGAGGGAAGCGGAGAAGAAGGAAGTGGGGAAGGAGGGGGCAGAAGTGACAATTTCAGCAATGAGTTCAGAACAGCGACCAAGAGCTATGTTGTCTTCTATGGGATGATTCCATTGTGACCACACCCCTTCCTTCCTCCCCCCAACCCCCACTACAGCTGCCAGGGAAATAAGGAGTGCAATAAGGAGAATGACCAGCATCCTCTGCCTTAACTAAGACTGGAGCCCGCTGATGGAGAATGAGACAGAGAACATCAACCATAGGTATTTCTACTGAAGAGAAGCAGAGTTCGTCACCCCAAAATATAGCTCTTTGGGATACTGATTATTTTGAGCTGGTTATTTTTAAGAAATATAAGACTCAGGAAGAATCTTTAACCTTCCCCCTAACTGCCTAAAAGAATTTGAATAGAGGACCTGATTCAGGAAGGGAGCTATCATCATAGATAACTATAGTTTAAGATGAACTAGTGTGTGATAGCGATGAACCTAGCAGTGCCCATTTGTTAAAAGTCTTCTCCATGTCCCACCATTAAATATGGCCCAGCAAACATCTGTTTACCAAGCATCTGCTTTTCTTTCTTCATGAGAATTGTCTTCCTACCCTTTGAAGTTCCAGACCACACACCCCTCTTTCTCCCTTAGCTCAAGATGGCAAACCAGACTCAACTGCCCAATGTGTCCTCGAGTCTCACATTCTCATGGAACCCTCATATGTGCATATGTATAATAAATTTTGGACATTTTCTCCTGTTAATCTGTCTCATGTTGATTTGATTATTAGCAGCCAGAAGAACCTAGAAAGATAAGTGGAAAATACTGAGTCCTTCCCACACTACTAAGACAATGCAATGCTTGAATAGTATGGGGAGTAGGGAAAAGACCAAGAAAAGATGAAGTTTAGGCACTGCAAAATTAGTAGATGTGAGAGAGGAACTCAAGAGAATATTCCAAATGGAATTCTACTTCCCACCGAAAAGGAGTTCCATTTAAATATATACAATAATTAAATTCTGCAGGAAGTATAAAAAAAGGACTAGAGGAATTATTGTAGACAAGTGTTCTAGATCTTGGTTCTCATCCTTTTCTGCATTTGGGTTCCAGGAGACACCCCCTTCATTTTTAAAATAAATGATCTTTTTTTCTTAAATCAACTGGTTCTCGTTTCTGCTATTTGCAAGCAAAAAAAAAAAAAAATTACCAAAATATTAAGAGCGCATGTGTATCTGGGAAGCAGCACCAAGGACAGCTTTTATTTCCTCCATTTAGCTTATTTACATTTTCTAAATTGCCTACCATAACTACTTTTTCTTTTTTAATATATTACTTGCATCTATTCCAAAAGCTCCCAAACTTTTTTAGTTTATAGCACTCAGTGTTTTAACAACTTTTTCATGGAATTCTCTCCCAACGTCCCCAGCCAAAGAAAAGCCTAAAAAAACAACTGTCATTAGCCCTAACAACTTAGTAACTATTGGAGGAAAAAACTGAAACAAAAAAATTGAAAGTAAATTAGTAAGACAAAACTTACTAATAGGACATATATGTGCCTACTGCATACTGCATAATTTCTCAAACTTTGAAATCAGATTGGACACTGCCATCCTCATTTTGTTTCACGTTGATTTTTCAAAGAGTATGTCTACTTTTGATGACAGTAACTGCCAAACCCCAGCTATGCAAAAATATGACACTATCAATAGGAATACAACACAATCTAACAATAAAACTGTGAATGATCTAGCAGTTTGCAGTGTTCAACAGATGCTGCATACCACTGTATTTCCCTCCAGCAGCACCTGCGAGTTTGCAGCTCAGAGTACCTCAGCACATAGTTTGGGAACTGCCTCTCTGTACACTGTATGTGTGTGTACACATACCTTTTGAATTTTGCTAACCCTTTACACATTAGCAAAATGAATTTTTTCACATTAAGCCAAGTAAGGTACAAATTTTTTGACAAATGACCCACCCTATCTATCTGGTGCTTAATAATACTACCTTAATTCACAAAGCAACTGGCTCAAAAGGAAAGTTTAAACACAATAGCATAGACATTTGCAATTCAGAGGGAAGCAATTTACCAACTTTTAAATTAAATAACAGCTCTTTAATTTTAGTGATTAAAGCTCTCTTTCTTAACCCAAACTATGTATATGTAAATATTTTAACCTTAGATTAATAAGATGTCAATATACTGTTTTGACTAATACATTCAAAACAGCAGAGTCACTTAATTTTTTTTCTTAACATGAGTATTTTCTTTTGGGGTTACATCCAGAGTCACCTTGGATAATATTCTAAACTCACTACTTGTCAACTTTTCTAATTGTACGCTTTCCTTTGTTTTTGTTTATTTTCTAATTGTATTTTTCCACATAAGCCTTTGTAAAAAGTGCATTGCTTGAATGGTTCAAGAGCGAGATAAACAGATAAGACATGGATACAATAATGGCAGGCCATAAAAGGACTCAGATGTCACTGAATTGTGAATTCAAGTTGGACTAGATCATCTTTCGAGCTTAACTCTTTCCTTTATCCCCACATTTAATGATACTGTTAGTTCAGGGAAAGGGCCCAGCAGCAAGGATCACTCACAAAGCTGAGAGACATGTAGCTAACTTGGATTACAAACTGTGTCCACGTAACTTTTGAGGGAAAAAAATTACTGTTACCAATCAACAAACAGCAACACCAAATAACACTGTGATGTGGAATAACAAAGATAAAAAAAACCAAAAACAGGAAACAATCTCGACTCACTGTCCAGCCAGAAACAAATGTTTAAAAGAAAATAAATGCAGCTCCCAGGTGCATTAAAAATTCCATCAAGTTCTAAGTCTTGGTGGGACCACAGATGCCTGGCCTGCTCTGTTCTAACTTTGCTGAGTTTCTAGAGGAGTTAATTTTAACTTGCTAGCAAATGCAAATACATTTTTTTAAAGCAAGCCAATTAAGACAAGTGTTTAAAGACATAGCAGTAATTAAACAAATGTATTATTCATACCTAATTTACAAGATGAACTTCTTTCCGTAAAATATTAAACTGTTTACATGCAGGCTGGGAAGACAATTTTCAAACTGTTCATGTTCCACTACAAAGCAATGACTATTAGCAATGCAACAGCTTCTGGGGACTTACAGTGTGGACAAGGCGGTAATCAGAAAATGTTTGACCTCAAGATATCTACTTGACCCCACAGAAACACAGACTCGCCTGCTATAAAATCCTAAACAATGGGGCAGACAAGGTCACAGGGTCAAAGCGAGTATTAACAGGTCACTGTGCAGCCCACTTGGGAGCAATTACTTCCAGTCATGGCTAAGTGGACACTTGATTGAATACCACTAAGACAGCTCACATCCCACGGATAACAATCCTCGCAGCGATTAAGAATTAAAGCCCCCATGATTCAGCCTTTATTACTCAAATGAACCTAACTCTTCCATAAAAAACTCTTGGTATATGCCTGATGCAAGGTCTAAATTGAAATGCCACCTCATTAAACAATAATATCTAATTTTATCTAAATGAATTTTCATGAAAGTGCACCATACAGCTCAGGAATTTTTAAAATGAATTATCACAGTGATACATAATTTCACCAAAACTGAGTGGGTGGAGGGGTGGGGGGGGAGCTTTAGCAATGAAAAGGAAACATCAATGTTGAAAGAAATGCCTATTCTTCTGTGGCCAAAGAGAGCAACAGAGAATACTGGCCACTATAAAGCAGTGGTAATCTATTTTAAGAAAATCTCTAATTTTTGCTAACGTCAGCTAAAAACAAACCAGTCAATCACTGAGGGAACTTAAAAAAAAAAACACACAGATTTCAAGTCCTTATTCTAAACCAATGGGATCTGTAGCCTTAGGAAGTCATATCATTTTAAAACTCCCAAGTGACTCTCATGTACAGCCACTTATGAAAGCCCTGGCACATACGATGGACGAGGTCATGGAATGGTGGAGGAATGAGGAAGACCCCACCATTCTCCTTCTCTTTGGTCTTCTTCCACTTCATAATCTGCTGAGGCCTTGTATTTGTTTTTATCATCATTTACGGCAAGTTATTGTTTTTCAATTACAATGACAAATGTAGTTTCTTTTCCATGTAAAATGATTTACGTTTTTAAAAATCAAGTAATACCAAGAAATTATTAGTTTAAAAACTGAGAGTACTCGATGTCAGTGAACACAATAACCAAAGTTAGGCTGATACTGACATATGATTATGTAAGAACTACAGGGCCAGCCGCCTCCTCTGGGTCACTGTTAGATCTCACAAATATGCGCGTGAGGTAAGAATTCAGTGCTTGGGCCCAAATCTGTCCCTCAGCGGACAGGCTGGATATTCTCTGCCAGGGAAATCCTGAAAACTAGATCAACAGATACAAATAACCCCAGTTAAAATGTGCATAGTAACAGTCTAAACACAAACTACATATCTTACAGAAGCCTATAAGAAATAAAAATTGGGGGAAAAATTATAAGGAAATCCCCATCCAAAGAAGAAATGGGCTTTAAGAAGCAAATGAATCATTTTAAGGTCTTATGTTTTAGTCAATATTTACTAAAAAGCCCTGAATATGTGTTATGGCAGGATATTGCATCATGTCCCACGCCAGAGCCATCCCACCCATGTATCTGTGTTAACTAGGAGAGCTTCCATCGGGGGGGAGGTAGCCCAGCAAGGCTTGGTGAGCAGAAGGTACGATATGCAACATTTTTTAAAGGGCTCCTCTTTTTCTTGTCTGATGTACACAAGGGGCAGGGCCTGCCAAGAATAGTAAAGGCAGGTTTTCAGCCCCTACTCACCCCCTCAGCCAGGCATACCTGTGCAGTGAATAGTTCTAACTTCCCACCAGTGTGGCCCATCAGAACAGTAACAGGTGATTTGTGAATACTGGGCAACTTTCCACCAGCAAAGATTTATTAAATGGCTAATGAGTCTCCCAAGTATCACTAGAAAAACCAGCTAGTTCTAAATGAAGACACAGTAAAGCTCACTCTCACCCAACAGAGTGGGAAGAACCCTGTTTTGAAGATCTGCTCCCAAACGAAGCGACCCTTATCAAGTCCTTACCCAATCAAGACCTCTGATGTCCACATCCATGCTGTAGATTCGAACAGTTGACCTCATAATAAAGCAGATTATGCTAAAAGCTATAAACAGCACTAGAGCTCAAGCTCTATGTAGACCTGGCATGAAGTCCAACCACATCAACTGCCATCCATGACTAATATGAAAGTGGAAGAAAGTAACCAGAGTCCAGGTCACTCTGCTTCTCTTCTTTGAGGCTAAGAAACAAACAGAAAAAAATGCTTGCATAATGGTAGGTCATTCTTTAACAACGGATCCAAAATGGAATGCCAAGGGGAAACCTGTTGTTTAAGACTCAAAAATTACCCTGACTTTTAAACTGCTCATCCTGTACTACCTACACTTTCATTTAAAATAAATTTGTTTCCCTTCAAATTATAATTTGCTGTGTTTATTTGCCCACTATCCTACCTTTTCTTAGTTTACCAATGGCAATTCTGCCATAAAGATACAAAGTTTGGGTCAAAGAGAAATATCATGGTGTTTTTAGGACACTGAGATGCTAGATAAAAGAAAAAAAGCAAATGGACTTTGTGCATAGATTAAAAAAATATATACATCTAAAAAAGCAGATCCCCAACAATGCAGGCACTATTGTGGTTTCTTTTTGTTTTCTTTATAAAAACAAGTTTGTACTTATACCTCCCAGCACCTGTAGAGTGTTAAATAAAAACAACTCCAGTAAATTGCTGACAAACAGGTAATACAAGTGGGAAGAATTCCCTAACTTTCAAACTCTCAGCTCAGGGGAAAAGAAAAAGATGAAGTAAAAGATGTCCCCAAAGTCATCTGGTAAACATGCTTTCCTAAAGAGAATGTGAAATGCATAGCAAAACAGGCCCTTAACTAATTTTAAACGCCTAATTATATACCACCTAAACAGAATTATCAAGAGACTTGATTGACTTCTACAGAGCTGTGATTGCCATCAAGTAAACTCAGAGAAATAATAAATAATGTCTGACCTTCTAATGTCCTCAAAAATTATTTACAATATCAAAGTATGCGGACTACTGGCATTCCACTCCAATATTGCTAGGGAAAACAGAGGTCAGAGATTAATTTGAAGTTAGTGACTCAGACTCATTTACCCTGATTTATGTAGAGAGTACAATATGAAGAAACACTTAAATTGAACAAACAAAATTATAAGGGGATTGACTACCTGAATAAGAGGAACACAGTAAGCAGACATACAAAACGTGTATTTATGAGAGCTTACCCAAAAGAAATAGGAATGGATAATTTCACAGAATTTAAAAAGTCAAAATTTTGGCTTGAAGGTTGGGGGTTAGGTGTGAAAGAAGACAAAGGAGGGCTCTTTACAAACTATTTTCTAAAAAAGTCTTCAAGTGTTAAGTATCTTCAACAAATGATGACTGTGAAATATTTAACTACAAGTAGTGCTAAGCCAAGAAACATTCCTGGTTTTGAAAGAGAATACCATATAAGGTGAAACTTTGCCTCAAGTATAATTATAAGATATAACTTAGATTTTAATACAGGAGGCTTTTCAGTGACCAACAACAACAAAAACAACAAAAACCCACCTCCCAACATCAGATTCCATAAATCAGCCTGGTTGGAAAATCGGCTCTCCTTGCTCTCAGCCTAATGATTTGGGTTGTATGCTGAGGTGACTTTACAGAAACTGTTTAGAGAATCAAGTTAAGGTTTTCATTCTTAATTTAACAGAGCCCGTTAGTACCGACCTGTCAATACTTCATGCACATATTAGCTGAAACAACATCTTCGCATTTATATTTAAAACAAAGATTGAAAGAAAGTACAAATGTGGATGCTATCTACAAGTCTCTCTTGTCCCCCTGGAAAACTTCATCAAACTCCCAATCTGAAGGGGAACTATCAGACCAGAGGCTATCATTTTACCAGGTAATTTCCCACAAAAATCTGTACTATGCTGTACATACTGTGCTAAACCCTTTAGAAGCACTGTCTCATTTAATTATCGTGACAATCATACAAGGCAGGTGTATTAATTATTCTAGTTTTACAACAGGAAAACTAAAATGAAGCAATTTAGCTAAAATATGCTCTATGTTAGCAGGATTTGAAGCCAGAGCCCTGTGATTCCATGCTGTGTACGTAAGGGTGGATCAAGTGTTCAAGAATAGCCCACCATACATGAAGGAAAAAGGGCTGAGCTAACTTATCCTCATTTTGCCATTCTTCTCCCAAACTGGACCCCCACCATAGAAACAGATTGTGACTTTTAACCAAGACTTTCCTACAGCGCAATTTAAACAGTACAACTGAAACTTGTTCTTCACTTCCTTATATTTAACTCTGAGTTCAGGTGTGAATGAAACCTTTGTTCTTTATTTCCACTATCTCTACCTCTGAAGAGGGACAGACATAAATAAATATAATTTCTTCCGGACCCAGAGCTCAAAGCAATGCCCAGATAAAGCAGAAGATAGCAATTCAAACCCAGGCTTATGATTCAATTCTTGAATCCTGAGAAGGTAGGATTTACAAAGCTATGGCTTCCCAAGGTCACCTGGGAAGGGCCTGCCTCTTAACTACCAGCCCAGGCAGCTGCCTGGCCTGCAGCTCTCAGCAAGAAGCCACTCAGAGCTACCTGCCTGGCTCTAGTTAGAGTTGAGAACTACTATTTTTCTAAGGAAAGAAACTGGACCCCTCAACAGGAAATCGCTCAGAACAATACATTTCCACTCCACCTTGGATTAAACAGGGGAGGTCTGCTTGAGAGATCATTGGCCAAATAAATAAATAAATAAATAAGAGAGAGGGAGGGGGAGAGGATGGGGAAAAGGGGGAGAAGGGGGAGAGGGGAGAGGGAGGAAGGAAGTGAGGGAGAAAAAGGAGAAGAAAAGATAAGGGAGGGAGGGAGGAAGAAGTTAGGAAAGAGAGTACATAATAGTCCACGTTCTCAGAACCATCTTTCTGTTCCTTTTGCTTCCCTAACTGCAGGGATATTTCTAATGTGATCATTTAGGAGGGAACTGATTAATCAGATCTGAGAGGTGAAGGTAACAATCTCCAAGCCACAAGTATTTGGGACAGGCCAACAACTTGAAACACACAGAGAAAGGGCTTGATTGAGAATGTATATATCTGTAGGTGGACAGATCCTTCAACCACAGTGTCCTCTAGACTCAATTATTTATATGACTCTATTATATAGGTCAACGGAGGACACATGACCTAACTATGTACTTTGTATATCTAGTATTTCAGATTATACAGATAGAGACTCATGTATGTGATTCCACACGCTCAATTCCACCTTCCTTTTTATTTGTTTACTTTTATGAAGTCTCAGGTTCTACAGGATCCCACAGAATTTATAGGCAGCTGCCTTTCTCTCCCTCTTTTGCAAGGCTTTCTCCCCACACCCATCTGGCACAGTAAAGAAACTACTAATGCAAGCTACTTAAAACACCAGAAAACCTGATGGTCCCACAACCAAGTCACTCCTTGAATGCCTATCAACTAACCTTCATTTTTCACTTAAAACTCTTGGCAAACAGGTCCTAAATGAAGGATTTTCAAAGAAATTAATTTGGTGTCAGAGTTTTCTTAAGGTAGGAAATCAAAAAGTACATCTACAAAAGTAACTGCTTATTAAAACTCTTATGAGTGCCAAAATCTCCTCCCAATCCATACCCCACTGTGCGGAGAGAGGAGATGAAAAGAAGGTGGGGCACTTTTTTTTTTCTTTTTCTGAATTTGGCACGAAAAGTAAAGGGAAGCTTCTTATCCTAGTTCCCACCTGCCCCGCCCTTCTCCTCCACACAGAGAACAGAAAGTGCCTCAAGCAACAACTAAGTTTATGCTGGCCACTCTGACCAAGTATCTAGCAATAACTCAGAATGTGTTTTTTAAGCACAAATTTCTGAGGGAGAGGATAAGATGTACATATACATATTTCATCCTTGAAGAAAACAAAAATGAGTCATATCTAAACAATTCAAATCAAAGCATAGGAACCTGGCTATACATTTTGCTTGTATAACCAGAAATAGAGAGTTTAGAATCCACAATGAGTTAAGGTTATTATACCAGTTTTAAGAAATACTTGTACAGCAGCCAGTGAGAACTCAACCGTAAACAAAATATTTTCAATTTTCATAATATGAAATTAAAATACAATGTTTCAATATTTCACAACTGTTAATTGGGCAACATATATTCTAAAGGTATGTATTTCTATGAGCACTTTCAAAATCTACCCCCCTTCTCAACTCTTTAATTTGGCAAATGATTTTTTAAATGTTTTTTTAAGGGACAATAGCATGGGTTGGGAAGATATGCAAAACGACGTCCAAACAAATTTTCAGCTCAGTCTTCTTATTTTTTAATGAATAATGGAAGTCTTCAGCTAACATGGAGATCCTCCAGAGAGTGTCAAGAATTATGAAAAATAATAACAGAACCCAAAATTTCTCATTTAGAACTCACCTTGCTTAAAACGGAATGTAACCCATAATAAAGAGAGAAGTCCTAACCCTGTCATGTGAAGGCTATGCCTTCCAAAAGGAGAACATGATTATTTATCTCTAGGATTAGAAAGCTTTACTCTAAAGGTAGTTGAAACAGCCCTACAGCTTTCTCTTAAAGGCAGTAATTTTCAAAGTTTAGTGTAAGATTCATCATCTGGTTTGCTTAATTAAAAGTGCTGCTCCTAGGCCCTACCTCTAGAGAAGCAGACATATCAACTGTGGGATGTGTCAGGGAAGCTGCATTTGAACAAATACTGTGTTCATGGTCCCACCAGAGCCAGAGACCAGTCTGCAACTGTCATTTTTCTAGGTTGTGTGTGGGGGCGGGGGAGATGGGGGTGGGGAGCTGGGGTGAGGGACAAGGGCTCAAGTCAAAATTAAAAGTATGACTATTTCCTGAAAGTAGCCAACAACTCTGGGCCAGAGCTGACTAGGCTAGGGACAGGCACATGACCCAAGCTGGACCAATCAGATGATTTAAATCCTTCCCCTCAATGAACTTGGACTGAGATACAGTGACATCACATTGTAACCCAGCTTAACTAATAAAAAGGCAACAACCAGTGCTTGGAAGAGGAGCAGGGGGAAAGAAAGTATGTTTATTAATAGTGCAAATTATAAGCAAATGCCCTTGAGCAAAAGGAGCTGAAAATCTGACATTTCCTTATGACCCTTAGGTCTCTGTTCCCACATGCTCCACAGACTGTGAGTATCTCTCCTCACTTACCAGTGATTTCTAGGGCTTTTATAAGAAATTTTAACTATAAGCAATTTTCACCTGACATGCTGACTTCAAAACCTAACCTCCAGGTAAGCTGCGATTTCTCTAGATGAGAACAGAGCAGGTCCACTGAGAACTCAAGACCAGGAGGTCGTGGTCTGAGAAGCAGACAGTGAGTTAGCAGAGAGGACAGTGCAAACCAGATGTACAGTGAGAAATAGACAATAACAGGACAGAGTTCCTGATGATTCTACATCCTGATTCTTCTCCCTTCAGAGATAAGGCTGCAGCTTAGGGTTATCCCTCTTATGTTTTTAATAACCACCATGCCTCCCCCTCTCCCTCTCTTTGGTTTGTCTGTTAGCTACCTGAGGCACCAAGACTCCTAGCAAAAACACTAAGTACACAGACATACACGAGACAGAATTCTTGTCCTTAAAGTCTTAGGGACCAAGGGTGACCCTTTTGGGCCAGTGATGATGGACTATTTGCAGAATCTCGAGACAGTCTTCAGGGAAAGAAAAATAATGCACAGCCAAGACACAACTAAACACAAGTGTGACACCAGAGACAAAGTGCCTTGTTTCCTAAATGATTCCAATTCCCAATTTTCCCCAAATATTCCATGACCCAACTCTAAATTATTCTGACAAATATTCCTTTTCCTCTGTTCCTTACTACCAAACAATCTCTCCAACTATTATTTTTAAAATATTTAGGGCAAGGAAGGAAAGTTTCTGGACTCTCAATAATTCACTTGTGACCCAAAAATTGCTGAAGAATGCTACACACCTACCATTACCATCCCTTATCCAACTGCTGAGATGGTCACTGTCTTCAACTCCACACCAATCGCCCTAGGCCAGTACTGAGTCTTTGAATACACTGAATTTTTGTACTTAACACAATCCAAACTACTTGGAATTGGAACAGTAATGAATTCAGGACTCTTTTCTCAACCACATTATGAGTCACAAGTAAAGAGCTTACATTCATCACTTAAGCCCCTCTAAACGCTCTTCTTCTTCCTTCTATTTATTCTTTATTCTTTTTTTTTTTTTTTGAGCTCTTCCTCCATTTTATAAGTGCACTAAAAACATAACTTCCAGAGGAAAATCCTCACATACAAAGTATGGGTGTTTGAGAAATAAACTGGATCCTAGCAGAGGCATAACAACTTGCTGCCATTCTGTGGGAAAGGTTCAATAGTTCCATTTAACACTCTCTTGATGTGTCACAATACAAATCCATTGATGATGGTTTGTCTAAGGGAGTAACAGAGGGAGCAGAAGAAAATGCATTATATACAACATCCCATTTTCCCCAATAGCACCACAAGTACATAACAGTAAGTGTGATGGTCATGCAGAGATAAGAAAAGTGACTTACCTCCCCACAGCCTCTGCCACTTGCCCGCCTGAGCCATGAAGGGACTATGTGGGAAGAGTCCAAGGATGTTAGATGCAGACAGGGAAAGGCAAGCACAGCACTTTGAGCAAGACAGAGACCTCTAAACGGAAGGCACCAGTAGTGTTTTAACTGCCCTGAAGTCCTAACCAAGTTCTGGGCACTAAATTAAACAAAGAGCCTCTAAAAAATAGTCACTGCAGAGGGTTTAACTGGTGAACAGCCAACCAGCCTGCCAAAAGACAGATGACAAGGGGAGAGCACAGCAGCCAGCAAGGCGGACTCAGTTCCAGCTGGACTTAAGGTCAAAAGGGAGTCTTCCCAGAAGTGAGTCACAAGAAAAGTCTGAAAGGGAAGCAAGGTGGTGGATTTTTTTTCCTGAGGCTCAGTGTGGTACTGGCTTAGCAATATGGAAAGGAGCATGAGAAAAAATAATGGTAGCAGTCATTCCCAAATGACCAGAGGACTCAAGACCCCCGAGAGCAGGCCGGAGGGATGAGGCAGTTAGAGAAGGCTGAAGTGATGAGCACAGCTAGAAGGGTCTGAGCTGCCTCTACTTAGCAGGCTGGGTCAGGCAGGAAGGTGGTGCACAGCAGTTTAAGAGTACGGGTTCTGGAACCAAAGGGAGTCAAGACCGAGACTTGTGTGACTTGCTTGCTTCAGCCTCTGAAACTCTCAACTGATTTATCTGTGAAATAGGGACAAAAATACCTCCCTTGCAAGGCCGTTAAAACTTTTTTAAAGCTTTTGGTAATGGCAGCGGCACAAGGTCAGCAAACTACCAGCCTAATGGCGAAATCCTTCTGACTACCTGCTTTTTATAGTCTGTAAGCCATGAATGATTTTTACATTCTTACATGGTTGGGGAAAATAAAAACATTTAAGTAACACATGAAAATTATATAAAAATGACATTACGGTGTCTGTAAATAAAGTTGCATGGAACACAGCCACACCCATTCATTTACATTTTGTTTATGGCTACTTTCACGCTGCAACAGCAGAACTGAGAAGGCTCAGAGACAGTACAGTCTGCAAAGCCTAAAATATTTACTATCTGGCCCTTTACAGAAACATTTGCTGATAGAAAGTCTTCGATAATTGTGAGCTGTGCCCCACTTTGTAAGGAAATTCAGACAGAAATATTGAAATTTTTGTTTAGATATAATTCACATAACCATAAACTTCACGCTTTTAGATTGTACAATTACATGATTTTTTGTATATTTGTATATTCTGTGTTGTGAAACCATCATAATCTAAATTGAGAACATTCTTACCATCTCAAAAAGAAACTCTGGTGCCATTAGCAGTCACTCCCCATTCCTGCCTCTCCCCAGCTGCAACCACTAATCTAATTTCTGTTTCCATGGATTTGCCAATTCTGAACATTTCATATAAATGGGATTATACAATATGTGGTGTTTTGTGCCTGGCTTCTTTCAGTTAGCACAATATTTTCAAGGTTCCTCCATGTTGTAGCATGTATCAGTACTTCAGTTCTTCTTATGACTGAATACTGTGCTACTGTATATCCAGAGCAAATTTTATTTACTCATCAGTTAGTTCATGGACCTTTGGGTTCTTTCCACTTTTTGTCTATTATGAATAATTTTCCTATGAACACTGATGTACATGATTTTGTGTAGGCATGATTTTCTTGGAGGAGAACTGCTGGGTCAGATGATAACTGTTTAACCTTTTGAGGAACTTCCAAACTGAATCATTTTACACTCGTACCGGCAACTTACAAAGGTTCCAATGTTTCGACATCTTCACCAACACGTATTATTCTCTTTTTTATTATAGCTATTGAAATGGCTCCAAAGTGCAACCTTATTGTGATTTGGATTTTCATTTTCCCAGTGACTAATGATATTGAGCATCTTTCCACCTGCTTATTGGCTGTTGGTATATCTTCTTTGGGAAAATATCTATATATTTTTTTGTACATCTTTTGATTAGGTTAGCTGTCTTTTTTATCAAGTTGTAAGACTTTTTTACATATAGTGTGGATACTAGACCCTTACCACATATATAATTTGTAAACATTTTATCCTGTTCTGTGTGCTGTCTTTTCAATTTCTTGATCGTATCCTTCGAAGCACAAGAGCTTTTTAATCTTGATGAAGTCCAGTTTACCTATTTTTTTCTTTGTTGCTTATGTCTTTGGTGTCATATCTAAAAAATCATGGCCTAACCCAGGGTCGTGAAGATTCACTTTTATGATTTCTTCTATTAGGTCTTTGATGTACATGTTATGAAGTAGGGCTCTAACTTCATTCTTTTGCATATGGATATACTGTTGACTCAATACCATTTGCTGAAAATACTATTCTTTCCCCCATTAAACTGGTTTGGCACCCTGGTTGATTTTCGTAAATGTAAAGATTTACTTCTGAACTCCCAATTCTATTCCACTCATCTATATGTCTATCTTTATTATTACCATACTTTCTTAATTATTTTAGCTTTGTAGCAGGTTTTAAAATCAGGAAGTATGAGTCCTCACACTTTTTATTTCAAAAGTGTCTTGACTATTCTAGACAACCTGAATTTGTATATAGCTTTCAGAATCAAATTGTTAGTTTCTAAAAAGAAGCCACTGAGATTTTGACAAATATTGTTTTGAATCAGAAGCTCAATTTGGCAAGTACTGATATCATAAAAATATCAAATCTTTTAGTCTACAACACAGACTATCTTTCCACTTATTCAGGTATTCTTGAATTTCTTCCAACAGTGTTTTTTAGTTTCAATGCACAAATTCTGTGCCTCTTTAATTAAATTTATTCCTAAGTAATTTTTGATGCTACTATAAATAGGACTATTTAACATTTTTTTTATTAGTGTAACTAATTTTAACTTGGAATTGTAGAGAATCAGTTGGTGAGTGCACAAGAAAGGACCAAAGCCTAAAAGAAAGCAAAGGTAAAAAAAAAAAAAAAAAGCTGGATTTCAAGGAGATATAATGTGCCAAGATTCATGCAGACTTCAAGCTCCTTGAGGGCTGGCACAATATCTGTCTTGCTTATCTTACAGAGCTAGCACATGTTGAATGTGCTAGGTGTATAAGAAACATCTGTTGAATGAATAGAGTTCTCAACACTAGCAAAAAGTATTTAATTTGTATCATCTACTTTAAACAAGAAATATGCCTATAAGTATTTGTTTCTTCAAGCCATAGGTTTGTTGTAATGGTATGGATTGCAGCTATTACTGCTATAATGAGGCAAAATATTTACACGCAAGAATAAAGTTTGGTGAGGACTCCCCACCAGTTGACAAGCTCCTCTTTAGTTTTTCCAGCTAAAGAGTTGAAGAAAATGTCACCAGGCAAGGAAGAAAATAAGGATAAGTAGCAGAGGAAGCACTGAGCATCTCACAAACAGCACTGGTCCTCTTGACAATGACATAAACAATGTATGACACCCAAAGGTAAAACAAGGAATACTGCAGAAGGTGCCAGGCAGGCAAAGGAGGCAGGAGGAGGGAGAGGGAGGGTAAAGCATCCTCCAATCTATTCTAGAGAATGAAAAGTTGAACTCATGGCTAAATACAGTATTTAAAACTACTCTACTTTTCCTTTGTTTTCAAGGATCAGGGACAATCATTTAAAATAAGAAACATTCACTAAGGACAAGCATACGATGTGTTGTGTTGGCACTATACTAAGTGTCTCAGGTACTTAATCTCATTAACTTCTGACAATCTTGAGGCAGGTACATCATTTTACTGTCATCTTTTTAAAACAGAGAGAACAGAGACCTACAGATGTTAAGAAACTTTACCCAAGGCTTTTTATCTCCCAAACCCATACCTGCTATTTAAACCCAAGTCATCTAACTCCAAAATATACACACCATGGGAGGTGTGTATAAACACACATATAAGCACATACTGTATACACTTACAAGTATAGCAAACATCTAATACCCTTGGATAGTTACCAATTCTAATACCCTCATACTAATTACTAATTTGATTCTAAATACAAATCAAACTTTGGAAAGAGAAAACTGTCATTACTCTTTTCAGACTAACAAGTTAAAGGAGTATGAAATCCATTTTTTATAAAAAGCTGCAAATATTTTGCCATTAAAACCACACATATCATGAAGCCTAAGATTATGCTGTTACCTGCAGCTACTGGAGCAGTGCTGGGTTTGAGTCCTGGATCTGTCTCCAACTTGGTATGTAACTTTGGAAGTGTCCCTTGTCCTCTTAATTGCCCGACCCTAATCTACAAGGCCATGGAAATTCTACAAGTCTACCAATTTACTCTTCTTCTAAGCTTTCAATTATTAAGCAATCAACTTTCTTTGCACACATTTACTCCTTTATCTGTGCTCGCCTCGGCAGCTCATATACTTTTATCAAACCCATTCATCAATTATAGTTCGCTGCCCAGGTGAAGAGGGAAGAAGAGTATTTGGGCACATCTAGAGGTACCCTCGATCAGAAAACCATTGCTTAAGTAAAGAAAATAGAAAGGTATGGGGGTTGGGTGGAAAGACTGGCTTTGACAAAGTGCATCTTGAGCCCTTTCTCTCCTAGCTGGTCCATATTCTAAATCATTTCCTTGCTTTCACATAGTAAATTTTCTGTTAGATGTCTAGATATGCTGGAGATCAGGTTACAGTGTGAAGGACAAAAGATAAAAACAATCTGCATACTTCCATCTGGCTCTTCAGAACACAGTGTAGAGACTTGAAATGTGAGGAGAGAAGCATGCTACTCTAGCTGCACAACAGATACTGCAAAATGTCACAGAAACAAATCTTTCAAGAGAATCAGAGATGCTGGAATGTGTAATTAACCAAAATTTACTCTGAGAGAATTTAAAAAAAAAAATTAAGACCCGAAAACTAAACATAATGTTGCCTCTACTACAAGCGGATGAAAAGTTGAGAACAGATCAATGAATTCAAAAGTCCATACTGCAGAGATGATATTCTTACTGTGGTCAAACTAACTAACTAACTAACTAACTAACAAACAAACAAACTTCTAGGTATTTATTATTAACACAGTCTTGCCTAGTTTTTACAATTCAAAAGTCAACACAAGGTTTGACTCCCATCAAACTAGTCCTTCACCACATGGCACTGGGCCATGCAAGACGGATTTTCAATATGAAAGAAACCAGAAGGTCCAATACAAACACAGGCTTTCCCATATATAAAATTTAAGAAAAGCCAGAGTCTGTGTAGAAAACGTTAGACTAGTTTGTATATCAAAATCATGAGGTTTAAGCCGAAATGCAGCATTAAAATAATTTACAAAATGGCTCAATGAACATTTTCTTCCATGAAAAAACAACACCCTTAATGTTTTTCATATGGCACATAAATTTTACAATACCTACAGGAATATTTTCATTGGTTAAACCAACACCATAGGTCTTTTTAGCTCTTAAGCATATTATGATTCTTGCCTTTTTATAGCATTTTTGTTGTTGTTTGCACCCAATGTAATAAGCTTTTGAGAACAAGAAATAAACCACAATAAAAAGAAAAGAGGACTACCCTTTGTAACTGCAACTTCACAAGAAGGGGGAGGACGATTCAAAGCTAGTTTTTATAGCTGCTATCTTGATGTAATTAGTATAAAATAATTGTCTGCGCAGGCCAAAGAAGAGGCTAAGTTGAGGCACTTGAATGCATTCCCAAAAATTATTTCCCTGCCTCTCCCTTCAGCTTGCTGCAGCAGATGTTGGCTGTTAAGCTGCGCAGACGACACAGTTCATGACTTTTCTAAGACGGCTGTGTGCCACATCTGCAGTTGATGAAATGGAGAGCAGAAGTGTGGCAGACACACAGAGGAGAGTGTGAGCGAGGCAGGCAGGCGCAGCCTGGGCCAAAGGAACTGTCTTGAAGGCTGGCCTAAAAATAGACACACACTCGCACTCCTCCACCCTCAGCATTCAACCTTATAAAACTGGGTCTGCCTGTCCTATTATGGAGTCAGCCTATGGCAGACCCTTCCCGCATCCAACTCGGGCTGCAGATAACGCAAGAGCATCGAGGCAGGAGTGGAGAGAAGCAGGCTGTGCAGCATCCTCAAACTGCAGCTTCGTTCTCCGAGCCTCGGTATAACTGGGATGTGGTCCAAGTTCAGCTGGGCCCCCAGAGAAAGGCAATGCTTGTGTTTAGCCCGCACAATACTGACATAACATTAACAGATTTACATATGCAAAACTGTGAAGCAACAGGCATTCCCCCTCAATTGACCCACAGCTTGTAGTGTCTGCCGAGTTATTCCCCGCTTCGGCTCTGTAACCAAGTGGGCGGCATGTGAATACCATCTGGGTACCACTTATTGAAAACTGGCAGTCATTCTGTAATAGGCAAGCTGGCAATAAGAGGGAAGGGAATAAATTGCATCATTTAGTTAACATCCACTTGCTTTGCGGCTGTTAAAAACCCATGACTGAATAATAATTTGGTTATTTCTTTTGCCAGAAACTGCTGTCAGCCAAATTGTACTACGCATGCTGAAGAAGTAGACTTGCAAAATTTCCACTTGAAAGGGATTGAGGAGGATCAGGGCGATATAGGCACTGGTCTCTAGCTGTGAACAGTGGCGACTCCTGCTGCCTGGTTTCTCTATGTCCTCCAAATGTCCTCATCATCCCAAACGTGATCAACACCAAGCCCTAGTTAGCCACCCAGCCAGGCTGAGTCTCAGTGCAAAGCTGTAATGTGCAGTACTGCCCTTAAGGAGCTCAGATTCAAGTGTGTGTGTGACAAGGGACATCTATGTGGCTCACAGCTGACCATAATGGCAAAAGTGGCCAGAAAAGGCTTGTCCTAGAGTTGACATCTCGATCTCTGACTCAAAACCAAGTAGATAGGCAGGCCCATGAAACACATGAGTGCTATCCACCCATGTCCCCCTAATTCAACACCTGGAGCAAACTGCATCAGCTCTTTCTGCTTTGCTCAACTGCTTCAACATGACTAACAAAGAGAGTGCCAGAAACCTTACAACAAACACTACATAAAGATAGAAATGATAAAAATCCATGTGTTTGAAGCGGTTCTCTTTTGGATATATTGTAAAGATATGAAATTATCTTATTTACTACATACTGTGTGTATACATACACATATGCATATATAATGTTTGTGTCTCTTTAACATTGGTCACATATATTTCAGCCTTGATTTTTCTTAAACGACTTAAAAATGAATAAGATATAATTAAAAGATACAAATAACAATATATATCTTTTAGAAATTGCAATCACATGGTGACGTCTACATATTTCAGCCTTGACTTTCCTAAAAAACATAGGAAAGAAAAGTGAAGAAATCGAAAGAAACCAAAGAAAAAAATTGAAACAAAAAAGGGAAAAGCAGGAAAGAAAAGACATGGAAGTACTACAAGTGGACATAGGTTGTCTAACCAAATAAAAAAAGGAGAAATGAGAGTATTTGCAGTGATGCTAATGGTAAGACTACATGTATACAAAACCCAAACCTGTGACTCTCCTTCCTTCTACACCTAAGAAAAGGCTGAACAAGTTTTCGAAGCCTAAAGCAAATTAAAGACCACTCAATCTCCTAAGTGGGGCGGTCTTTCTAAGAATAATGCAGTCGGCCATTGGTACATTACAACAGGCAGAATACAATTGTAAAGGAGGAGGAGAGAAAAGAAAGGTACGACCAAATAGTTATGTATTTTATAAACCGCAACATTTGTAAGTCACCACATGTTTAAGTGAAACTCCAGCAATAGTTATTTTCAAAGGACTGATGATAGACAAGAAAGATAACAGAAATTTGTTTTTTTTCCACCCAGATTCAGCTGATTGTAATCCTACCTTGCTCTAAACAGCTTACAAAGCAAATCACTTCTATGTCTAGATAGATCAAAATATGTTAGCACTATAAAGTAATAGGCTGAATTTGCTCCTTGAAAGTATGAGAAATAAAATATTTCCAAGTTGCTTATCGGTTTGTTAAAATAAAGCAAAATAGTTATCTTATTCACACACATACACGTGGACGCACAAAAACAGGCATGCATGCGTGCACGCACATACACACACACACAATAAAATCAGCAAGCTGGCATAGAAATATCACTGGCCTGAGGGTCAGGAGAACTGGGTTTTGCCGAAGCTCTGCCACACCCTTACTGTGTGGACTTGGGCAAGTCACAATTTCTTTGGGCCTAATTTTCTTTTCTTGGAAAAGAGTGGTGTATAATAAAAGGCAGTTCTAGAATTCCCCAGATCTAAGCAAAATAATGGTTTTCCTAGCAGCTCTTTATTGCACATTTATCATGACAAAATGTGAATCCTTCCTATGAAAATAAAAGAATTTAAGTTACACAGGATTTCAAAGTTACTTTCATTTTACTTTGCAAATTATACTTAGGGTAGATATTGCTAGGGTTTTTGTTTGTTTTTAAAAATACACGTGTTGAAGGACTAAACTGCCTTATGCAAATATTTGTCTTCTAGAACATTATATGTTCCTCAGCATATGTGTAAAACCAAAAAAAAGTTTCCAGTAACTGCAAGGTTTCTATTTAATACGCAATTCCTTAATAACTATACTACAATGGTAACTTCTGTAGCCCATCATTTTGACTACTCTTAGGTAGGAACCAAAAGTTAAAAGTTTAAAGAATCTACAACCCAAACATGATTTAATTCATCCTAACATTTTGGAAAATAGTGCATTCCTAGAAAACATATTTTTAAGCTACTGCCATGTCCACTTTCATTGCTGCATATTTAAAAGTCATCATCCTTTCCTTGTTGGTTTCCACGGTTTTATTCCTTCTAAGCTCTTCTACCAATGAACCATGGCACAGATTTCCCTAAATCACTCTAAATGTTGCACATGTCCTGGCAAAAGCCCAAAATTTTAGCCACCATCAGTATTTTCTAATTAACGTTAGTCAACACTATTGTCTTTTAGAATTGGAGACAACGCAACTGACCCTTGATCTGTACAGTATGTGTGTGAGAGCTTTCCCCAGGAGTGGTTAGGAATTTGTGCTAATCCACAAAGCACCTTGCATAACTCCTTCCCCCACTCCAACATCCAAGTGCAGACATCCACAAGCCAGCTGACCAGCCTTAGCGGTCAGTGGCCAGGAAAAAGAGGGAAGGTACCTGGACCATGATATGCTCCCACTTTGGCCTCATTAGCAAGAGGGCTGAGTAGCCAAGACTTAAGTTAAAATAGCCAAATACACCTGGCTAACCTTGCAAAGAATAAAGATTTGCTCATTAACTAAGCTTAGAAAGGTATGACCTACAAACCTGAAGAGCTATTTTCAAGTCCTTAATAGTACTAATTTTGTGATCAGGTTACAAATTCTATGTAGTTCTTCATAAGGTCCCTTTAAAGAGACTTGATGTTGGACAGTGGGCCTTTTCCCTTATCACTCACACATAAGCCTCTTCTATGATGTAGGCCCCTGACGTTGAAAATAGTCCATCCAGCAAAATGTAAGTTAACACTCTAGCATAGGTACAAATTACCTGACTACCCACATGCTGTTGATGGGACACCATGAGGCAGCGAAGTGCACACCCAGTGCCATGCTGAAAGAAGAGCACTAGAACCAATGTCACTCCCTGCTCACTCAGGGAACAGAAGCTGCTGAGCTCATTTCTAAGAGGATCCTGGACAGCAACAGTCAGGGAGCTGCCTGGTCGCTATAGCCCACTTGACATGGGCAGTGATTCAGTGATGGTAATTTATCCCGCAAGGTCTACCCAGCAAGAATGAAGCCAAGGGCTGGCTCACTCTTTTAGCTTTCAACTGAAAATAAAACTTCAGAATCCATTTTCATTATGAGTTCAGGAAAAGAGGAAATAAGGAAGGAAGGAAAGAAGGAAAAGAGAAAGGGAGGCCGAGAGACTGCTCCATGAAGGAAGAGGGAGAGAAAGAGAGAAAGGCTAAGGAATGAAATCGCTTGCCATGAAGACAAAACAAATTATGAAATCTAGAAATAAACACTGAGGGCTAAATTCCAACAAAACTGGTCTTTGCTGTCAGTTTTAGGAAATATAACTCTTATCAAAGACAAAAAGGTTCAAAGGGAATTCAATATATCTGGACTTTACATAAACTAAAACTTACAGGTTTCTAAAACAATTCGGATAAAGCAACATTCCTCTCTCAGGCAGTTTTGATTTTTACCCTTATCCCCCTGCATTTTGACACGGTGAGGATTCCAAATCTGCCAGCCACCATACGACTAGTACAGCCTCCAACAACCAGCTCAAGGCACACACGGCACAGGGTGGGAGAGCAGGTTTGTAGAAACCCAATGAAAATGCTCATTATTTGTGAAAAGAAGAGACTGGCAGGTAGACAAATATTTCAGGCCTTACTAGGTGCATGGCTGGGGCAGGGCGAGCGTAAGGTCCAGACAGACTCCATGGGCAGTTGTGGTTCAGTGCACCCAGGTCAACATCCTTTTAAATGGCTCTGGGTCTCACCAAGGAAGGGCCACTCGGAGCCACAATTAAGGGGTAACACATGTATTTTCTTCCTTCTGCAACATCAAAAAGCAAGTTGCTGCTCTTCGGGCTTGAGGCAGAGATGAATGTGAATTAAAGACACAAAAGTTCTTGTGGAGAATTATTTCTGGACACAATTACCCAACATCCACTTCAACCAAATACCTGGTTGGCTGGTTATCAGTAGCAACCATTTAACCCTGCACATTCCAGCAAGGTCCAGAGAGAGATAGGACACCTGATGGACCTTTCAACCTTTGGTGGTCATCACCACCTATTTTTACAAGATCTTTTGGCCACGCAGGTTTGAGGCCATTTTGTGTACATCTACACTAGCTGGAAGAAAAGGTCTAAGGTTTCTTCTTCAAATCAGAAAAGGCCTCTTAAACCAAACTGACATACAGGTTCCAGGGGAGTGGCCAGTACAAACAGCCAATTTCATAAAAGGCCAAAGGGCAGCCTGGAAAAGTGAACAGGGAGAGAAGATGAAGCAACTCCACATTTCCTCTTCTGTTGGGGCCTCTCAATGACACATGTCTTTGTCTTAAAGAGATGTAAATTCCAGCATGGAGGACACACCCATGTGCAAACACAAATTTGACAAGGTGGGTGACTTGCAGATGACTCTAAACCACTGATCACCACCATTAGCAAGGTTACTTTAAAAAACTGGCCCTATTAAAGGCTCATGGGAGTGAAGGTTGAATAACAATGTGTAAGATCCCACTTCTAAGTTAAAATACACACATACACACACACACACAATTTCGTGTTGAGAACATAAAATTATTTTTCTCCCAAACAGCATCACAAAAGAGGCCAGAGTGATTCAACTGCGTACCTGTCTCTTCTGCTGATTCTCTTTTTTATTTATTCCTTCTTCTATATTAATATTCCTTACTTTCCTCAAACTAGACTTGGCCTTTAATGCCCCCTAAGAAATGAGACAAACTTCAAGAAAGAAAGAAAGAAAGAAAGAAAGAAAGAAAGAAAGAAAGAAAGAAAGAAAGAAAGGAAGGAAGGAAGGAAGGAAGGAAGGAAGGAAGGAAGGAAGGAAGGAAGGAAGGAAGGAAGGAAGGAAGGAAGGAAGGAAGGAAGGAAGGGAAAGAAAGAAAAGACAAGGCTAGTACTTAACAATAATCACTAATTATTTACTCAGCACTTGGTAGGTTAAAAGTCCTAAGTGTTTTATTTGTACTGACTCATTTAATCAAAACAAGAACCTAATGAGGTAAATCATCCCATTCTACAGATTTAGAAATTAAGGCAGAGTCTTTAAGAAACATATCCAAGGTCAGACAGTTGGTAAAAAGCAGGGCTGGAATTCAAACCCAGACAAGTTAAACCACTAAACATACTGCCTCAAAGATGTATTAACCAAAGGAGTTAATTTTTTACTTTTAGCTACTAGGGGTTCACAAGTTGGTTACATATTGGATTTTCAAGGTTAATTTTAACTTCATGAGATTTATGCACTGACTATATTACATATGATGCAATTTGATGTTTAGCAACATACTACCTTTTACCACTTATAGCTAACAACTGAAAGAATAATAAAATTAAGTATCTTTCACTCTTACCTAGTGTTTCCTCCATGGCAACAACTCAATCACTGTTATTTTCTCTCATTTCTAACTTCTGAGATAACTAAAAACATATTTTGTTAGATTCTAAAACAAATATTTTAATAATCCATATCCAGAATATTTTATTTCACAGGTTAGCTATAATAACGGGAATGAAATTCCTTTTCAATTTTGACTATAACTTTTAAACTTTAGATGAACTGAAACTTGCTGAAAGCTCTTTGAGATGGAAGAAATGGTAAATCATATTACAGAATACCCCAAGTCTGAAAGGTGTATCCCCCCAAAAAATGCTGTTAACTTTTAATTTTTTTATGCTTCTTTCTATTTAGTACATATCGTTCTAAAGTTTGAAGCTAAACACGTATCTTTTTTAAAGACAACTTTTATTTTTAAAACCATACTGTAAATGTAATACAGGTTCATTTTATAAAAATGTTTCAAACAATATAGCATAAATAAATCAAAAGCAAGAATGATCCTGCCTCATCTTCCCACCTCTAGCCTTTAACACAGCTTATTCTTCAGAAGTAGCCACATCATTAATATCAGTGATAGTATCAGTGAAAGAGGTCCCATATAGAGCCTTAGCTCTCCCTAATCCCTACTACCTACCTCCCATCAAAATAAAATTATTATAAATCACACAGTAAGCTGGTTTAGAGCACAAACCCTTGAACAAGACTGTTTGGGTTGAATCCTATCTACTTCACTTACTAGTTGTTTGACCTTGGGCTAATAAATGACTTGACCACTCTGTGCCTCAGTTTCCATATCTGTAAAGTGAGGATATCAGCAGTACTTACCTCCTGATTCATGGTAGAGGGATAAATAAATCACATGAGTTAATAATTATAAAACAATGAGAATGTGCTGGGAGCAGATTCTATTGAGTATCATTAAATATATTTTTAAATAAATTAATATCCATGAATAAAATGCAAAACCATAAAAACATGTGCCTAAAAGTACACAGGCAACTTCACTTATAGGGGAAAAAAAACTATTAGGAAGAGAGGAAAATAGATTCTTTTTCTATAAACCCATAAGTATCCCACTTACGGAAACAAAGACTCCATTTTCATTAATCTATCTTGGTTGGATTTTTAGTTCAGACTGTAAGCATCGGTCCCAGACAGCAGCTCACACATTGGGGGACCAGGTAAAGAAGAACATTTGTCTAGCTATCCATATTCACCGTATTTTTACCACTCTACAGCACACAGCTGAAGTAAAAGCAGCAGGCTTGCTATGCAACTGTATCTTCAAGAACCCACTGCTCCCCCTTCAAAGAGAATGCACTGCCTTTGCCGCTCCTGAACAGACACGATGAACCACCACTGTCAGTGTTTCCTCCCAGACTTCAGTGTTGGATTTTTCTCGAGACAAATTATATAACTAGAAACACAGAAACTCATGCTCATTTCAAAAATATTACCAACAAACACTGAGAAAGCTGTTTTCACTAATATTGATGCACTTCAGAATGAGATTGAGAAGAATAATGCCTGAAATGGATAGCTTGAGTGTTGAGTTTGGTATACATATTCTAAACTCTCAAAGGAGTAAATATAAATTTTTCTAAAGGAAACAATCAGTACAGCCTAAAACTATCAGGCTCTATCCACAACAACATTCTATGAAATCTCAAGATATTTATAAGAGTAAAATGTGCTATAAAACAAAATGACATAAATTATAGGATATTTTTATTTATTGATTCTGAACACAGTATACAATGATCTTTCCCCAAAAATACTTCTGGGATTACTCAAATACAAGGGTAGGGCACAGAGAATTATTTTCCTCTTTGGTGAATGGTATTTCTCTGATCAAAAGAAAACCTTAAAGCATAACAAAAACCAAAGTAATGTGGCAATGGCCTGGACAGACAGATGACAAAGGTTACGGCCACAATTCACATGCATGTTTCCAGATTCCTCAGTTAGAGTTTACATTCAATATATACATTTCTGACTGTGATGAGAAAGCAGCTATTCTGAGTCGCTGCCTAGGCATCGTACAGTGTGACAACCCTGCTCATACCCAAAGTGTGTGCATTTAGATAGGACCTGAGCTTAGGATTCCTGCCCTAAGTTCTAGCTTTGCTTTCTCCTGGGACACTTTTTGAAGTAACCACTTACCACTGAGCCCTTGAAAAGTTAGTGACCTCCGTCTCAACCACCATGTAATAACAGGTGCTTGCTACTCTGCTCTCTATCTCCTGCTCACAGGTGACCTCAGAGGGAGGCGTGCCCTTTCACTGGCTCACTGCTCTCCCACTCCATCCCAATTTTGGGAATCTGTAAGTAATAAATCTTGTGACTTTACTTCCTTTGTGTGATGTATTAAAACTGCATCCTCCATCAAAGCAACCCCAAGGTTTTCACTTCCCCGAAGTGGGAGCTCGGATACAGAGGGAGCCACCGCCGACCCTGTGTGGGTGGCTCATATATTACTAAATACCTATTGTTGTGTAAAGAATCCACAGAGATAAATAAATAAGACAAAATCATGCCCTGGAGAGAAATAAATTTAGCTCAAGAGCGAACCACACAAAGAACTAATTATTACCACCACTATTATTGATCATTGTTCTGCAAGCAAAACCAATGCAATAAAGCATAAAAAAAATATGGAAAAATGAGATAATATTGTTATCTCTGAGATATTAAATGTTCTTTGTTATTTCAAATATAACAACAATAAAAGCATAAGCCTTAATGAGAGTTCAACATGGTGATCATATATAAATGTACAAAAATACAGAGTTGTCTACATAACGAAAATCATCAGTAAAATTACAGAAAGGGGTATGTCTTTTCCAGGTACAGGTATATAACAACAAAATTTTTGTAAGAAACAGAAAAGAATACTTTAATAAAAGGATAATTAAACTATTTCCTGGATGGACAGAAATAGATTCTTCTGAGGAAACATTTTGAGTTTCAATCAAAATGTAAAAGAAAATAATGTTAACAAAAAATTAAAAGGGGTTTAAAAAACAAAAAAAGCAAAAGAAAAAAATTTAAGTAAAAAGGATTATAAAATATTTAATATTAAACATATTATAAAGTCCTAATAATTAAAACAGCATGTAAATAGAAAGCTAGGCAGAAAAATTAATAAAAATACAATAGTATTGATGATAGTTATGACAGTTAACATGAGTGCTTACTATATGCCAAGTGTTTTATATTTAGTTACCAACTAATTTATTATGCTTAGATTCTTTTGAAATTAACTATAACATAAGCAGAATAATTTTCTTAGATGCTCCTGTACTTTACTCAGTTTCTTGGCTGTAACTATTGCTTTTACCACATCACCAGTAAGTTTCTGAAAGAATGTTAGCAAAAATGTTGGTCTTAATATTTTTATCATTTTCATAAAAATGTTCTGTAATATTTTTCAAAGTTGTATTTTATGATTAATAAATATGAATTTCTGATACCTTCAAATATAAGTATCAGGTGCTAAAGTACTTGTTAGCTATAGCAAATTCCACTAAATTGAGGATATTCTTAATTTTATTACTTTGTATTGAAATATGTAAATATTTTAGCCCAAAAACTTTTTGGATCATCTTTTTAGCTCGGAGTACCCTTCTTGACAAATATTTTTACAAAAGCAAAACTCATTAAATAATTAAATCTGCTTTATAATTCCTTGGAATTATTGGCCCAATTTAGATACTGTAAAATTGCATGTCTTATCAATTTCATTTATTTTCTGTACAGAACTAACATTACCTGATTAAAAATAGATGCTCTATCTCTCACTAGAGAAATACCACAAAGTATGGCTACAGGATTTCAAAATTAAAATTGTTTACTTTTTGAGATTCCATTATTTAATTAGTTCAATTATTCCCTTGACTTTATAAGGATAAAATTATAATCTATTTGAAATCATTCTTTCCTCAATAATTGTTGTGTACATTATGTATACATTTCATTGAGTTATTAATATTTCCAACTGATTTTAAACAAAATGAAACTAAAAGTTAGAGCACTCATTCACAAAAGTTTAATACCATCATGGAATGCTTATATTGATTTGTCAAATATTGTCTCGAAGTCTCAAACTAGTCTAAAATCTAACTGATAACTGAAGTATTTGTTTATGTTCAATATTAGCCTCAAAGCTTCTGTAATTTGGTTTTCTGTGTATAATAAAAATATTTATAAGTGTTGGTATCTAGAGCTTCTATTCAACAGATATTTCAGTTTGGACATCATTATGAAATATGTGTTCACCAAAATCATGCCCAGGTATATATCTGTTCCTTAGATTTCTTTATCTAATGAGAACAGTTCTTACCATAATATGTTCTCCACCAAAATGCATGTTTATATTACTGCAAAAACAACTTCATCTTAAATGTTAAAAACTTTTTCACAAAATGTATAGTGTCATCTATAACAGTGTTAGATGTTTTACCTTCAACAGAAAGAAATTCCCAGAGCTTTATTTTGAGTCTATGAATTAAATGGGGAGAGGGAGAATCAAATTACTATTGGAATTACCTTAACTAATTTTCTACCTGAAGCATCTAATGACATTGATATGAAATTGTTATCACTCACTGTTTATAAAGAAATTCTGTATATAATATTAAGTTATTAATTCACTTTATGTACTAAAGAAAACTTGGACTGCAACATGAGTGAAATTAATTTAAAATAGTCATTTGATCTACATGAAAAGTCATGTTTCACAGAGTACAATATAAATGCAACTGTGTGGGGGCACAGTTTTCCTAAAAAAAGTGCTAACTTTGAAAAAGATACAGTATTTCTTCAACAAATAGATCTCCTGATTTTTCTAAGTTCAATGACTTTTACTGTGACCCCCAGTGAATGGTAAATGTCAAAAACATTTCATGGAGTAAATGCTCATAGTCAACTTTCTTAAAAACAGAAAAAGTCATGTAATATTTCATTAAACAATATCTAGTTTTTTAAAGCTCATTGTTGCCAAAAGCATTTATTACAAAATATATTTTTTTATTTTACCAATTATCAAAAACAAAGAATTGTAATTTATACCATTTAATAAATTAAAAAAAATAAAATAAAATAAAACCCACTATGGCAAGAACAGACCACTTCTTTATAACCTGCAACATGATTCCTCAGAGTCTATTTTCCATATATTTCATGTAAACTAACCTGAATTTTATCATAATTTCCTTGACCTCCACTAACCAGATAGAGTTATTGGTCCCTAGCCACTCACCTAGGAGCACACATTGCTTAAAACAGAGGTGTTAATATGATGGGCGCCTAGAAAGGGTTAGGAGAAGAAAAAGGGATTATTACTGGTCATCTTTCAGAGATCACTACACAGGCATTTCACACATTACAAGGTAGAAACAGCATATAGAGATCTATTTACAATAATACCTAATTATAAACTAAAAAATCTGAGATAAATGCTAAGTGACACCGGATTCTTGAACAACAGGTGTAAAACCAAGACTGTCCCTAACAAACTGATATAAATGGTCACCCCTTTATATAATTCTCATTCTGCCTCCACTCATATACACACACAGCATCCCCATTAGATAGTTCCATGATCATATCCATTTTCAAATGAGAAAATGATGACTTAGAGCTATACAGTAACTTGTCCAAGGCCACACGCCTTGCAGTAAAACAATACCAGACTCGAAGCACATAACAACTGTATAAATACTGCTTGTCTGTGAAACAGAATAGGAAGCACAGAAACAAGTCTTAGATTAACTAAATGTTAGATTAACATTTAATGTATACTAATATATTTTAAATCAATAGTCTAAGTATTATTCAGTAAATAATTCTGGAATCATAAGTTACTTATATTTTTATCAATCAAGTTGAACCCTTGTCTCACACCATACATTGAAATAAAATTGAGTGTTAAATATTTTAAAAAAAAGAGAGAGAGAGAAAGAAATAGAAGGGTATGAGAAAAAGAAAGAAAAGGAAGAAACTATAAAGCAATTATAAGAAAAAATATGTGTTGGGTAGAAAAATCTAAGTCTTAGAGAAAGTTAGAAGGCATAAATAAAAAGATGAAGAACTTTAAAGGGAAAAGAAAATTTTGGAAAAATACAAAAATCCATAATATAAAAATATATCTCAAAAATAAATGTTAATACAAACACCACATTTTCAAGCTCAGTATATAGCACAAACAGGTAAATCACAAAAGTGCTACAAATAGCCAAAAACCAAAGGGTGTGGAAAGTACAATTTCATTAGTTATGAAAGAATAGCTTATTACCAGAATTCTATAGAAACTTTCACCTAAAAAAAAAAAAGTGTCAATAATAAAAAGAGTTTATTTAGTGTTGGCCTTAGTGCAATGAAGTGGAAATGCCATAACTTTTTTTGGAAAACAAACTGGTTACACAGCCAAAAAATGTCAATTTTCACCATCCTTTGATCCAGTAAATACACAGTTGCAGAATTTATCCTACGGAAATAATGAGCGATGCAAATAAATTTATGTAGTAGAATGTTCACTGCAGCATTATGTATAGTACCAAAAGACTGGAAACAATGTAAATATCTAACAAAAAGAGAATGGTTAAGTAAATTATGGTACACTATGAATAGAATGGAACTGAAGCAATCTTTAAAGATTATTTAATGAAACAACAAAAAAATGTTCAGGAGAAGTTAAATGAAAATTGACAAGAAATGAAACTCTTTATTCTTACCTGCATGTGTCTGTGCATATGAGTGGAAAAAAGATTAGATCTAAATACACTAAAAATGTTAATATAAACTCTTTTCTTATGGCTGGGGAGCATACTATGAAGTTTTAGAAAAATTACAATTCTCAAAGTCAGGCATACCACAAGGGTACCTTTCTGAACAAATAATTGGACAATTACTAGCTGACTACATAGATGAGAGAGGGAAAAAAGGAATTAGTAAGATGTACGTTTGTGGAAAAAATTAGTAAGATGTACATTAGGCCTGCCTCTCGCATTATCTTCCATATCTCAAATGGTCAACTTATAACTTTCCCTAAAAAAATGATTATCTTAAAAAGGAAAAGTACATTATGTCATGAAATGAATGCACACAGCAGAAAATATCAACCCCACTCTTAAATGGTTCTTAAAGCAATGAAAAAAAGCTATGAGCTATGAAAATTAAAAGCAACCCTTCTGCTTGGCTTACTCTGCTGTGAGATGCACAGTGGTGAGGCAGCGCTGAGGCTGACCAGTCTCATTCAACTGCCCATCCCACCTCCACAGAAGAGTGTGTCAGAAAGGAAATGCCAATCTTGCCTCTCACTTTCTGCTCTTCAAGTTCTTTATTCACACAATATAAGGTACGAATAACCAAGATATCTTCAATTTTAGATACAATGTTGGGAAAGCATGGTTTTGCCCAGGCTACTCCCTTAGCCTGAAATGTCTGCTTCCCACACCCACAGTGTCTCCTTGGAAACCTGAATTTCTTTAAAGCAAAGCAAGCCTGATATTGCCAAGTGGATTCCCAACCTCCATTCCCATCTTCCTCCTGGAGAGCATCTTTGTCTGATTCAGACATGTACCCTTCTCCCACTGGACCCATGAGCCTCAGGGAAAGCTGGCTCCAGAGGTGGCCCTGAATGATGATCGTAATTGGTTAAGAAACTCACGCTAAGACAATCAAGGACTGACATCTGTCTGGTGATGGGAATGCGCAATTCAAGCTAAATTGGCAGAGAGAAAGTTTGCTGGGAGGCTGCTCAAAAGGCGGTTTCTCACTCTTAAGAGATGGCAACTGAGCCAAACAGTCCCTCTCTTCCTCTGGATATTGTAGCAGTCAAGAAATACCATTGCCATTTTGCCTCCAAGACAATGATAAAGGATCACTGAGAACTAAATCACTGGATTCAGTTATGTCTAATGGATACTCTACCTCTGAACTTCCAGTTAAATGAGCTAATATATTCCCTTACAATTTAAGCCAGTTTACATAAGGATTTCTGCAATGTGTGAATGAAAGCTTCCTAACTGGTGGAATGGACAACTACTGTTATCAGGCAAATATCATTTCTTATTCTTCCATAAACAGAACTTTGATTTTTCCTTTGGGAATCACACTTCACTCATTCCTGTGGTCTGGGTGGGACTGACCCTTCCCAACTCTAAGCTCCAGGGCAGGCAAAGAAGCAAGGACGGCCAGTTAGAACACTAGCTCTAACTGGCTGGAAGGCTATTACATACATCAACCTACTGAGAGATCTATGAGAGACCTGCTAGAACTATGGAGAAAGAAAAACTCCTGTTCTGTTGGAGATGCTGACGTGGTAGAATATAAGCCTCCATCTGCTGGTAGCCATTTGCCACAAAAAGAAAGAAGATGGCTAAGAAGGAAAGAGTCAATGAGAAAGCAAGGACAAGTGATTGAAACAGCCAGACCCCTAGCAATGTTCTAGCACTGGGGTCCACCTGTAGCTGAAGCTAACCACTTATATGAGCCACTAAATAATCTTCTATTTCTTAAAGTTTGGGTTAGGTCTCTGTTCCCAGTACTCCCATTGTACCCATATTACCATGCACTATGGCTTTGTGTCTGACTCCCCACAGCCAATCAGCTTCTGTAATAAAGACCACATTTTTCATTTTTATATATTTTCTACCTACAAAAGACCCTGGCTCATACCACCAGGTATGGTACTTGAGGCAAGTCATTAAAACCCACCCAGGCTTGGTTTCCTAATTTAAAAGACAAGATGGTTAATCACAAAGATAGATAATAACAAGTGTTAGGGGAGATGTGGAGAAATTAGAACCCTCATACACTGCTGGTGGAAATGTAAAATGGTGTAGCTGCTTTGAAAAACAGTTTGGCATTCCTCAAAAGGTTAAACAAAGAAGGTACCATATGATACAGGAATTCCACACCTAGATATTTACGAAAGAGAACTGAAAACATATGTCAACACAAAAATTTGTAAATGAATGTTCATAGTAGCCATATTCATAAAAGCCAAAAGTGAAACAAGTCAACTCAATGGATGAACAGATAAACAAAATGTGGTATATCTATACAAGGAAACATTAGCCATAAGAAAAGAATAATGTACTGACTAATGCTACATGGATACATCTTAAGAAACATTATGCTGAGTAAAAGAAGCCAGATATAAAAGGCTACATATTATATGATTCCATTTATATAAAATTCCCAGAACAAATAAACAAAAAATAGGTGAGTGGCTGCCCAGTGCTAATGGGGTTGGAGGCGGGGGGCATGAATGCTAAAGGATACGGAATTTCTTTTGTGGGAGGTCAAAATGTTCTAAAATTAATTATGGCGATGGTTATATAACTGTGTGAAACATTAAAAACCACAAGTCAGTACATTAAATTGATGAACTTACATATATTAATTATATCTCAATAAAGATGTTACCAAAAAATGCCAATTGAACCAGATTGTGGCCAAGGGTCCCTGCCACCATGACCCACTGTGATTCTCCAGCTATGTGGCAAGCTCTTAGTTTTTCTGTAACTCAAGTTTTCTCATCTATAAAATGGAGATCAAAGTGCCTTCCTTGTAAAGTTGTTGTGAAGATAGAATAAATTAAACATATACAGCACTGCGACAGTGCCTGCACACACTAAGCATTTTTAATGTTCTGGCTGTTGTTGAGTTGGCATTTGCTGACTAGCCCCCTACATGTGGTCTCAGACACATTCACTGCAAATCAGATTCTTTTCCACTCAAGTCATCAAGCACCAATATGTGCCTTATGAAGTATTTTCATTCACTACTCCTCTAACTTAGGAAATCACAAAGATCTATTCCTACTTCAGTTTCATTTTTCCTTTCTCATTGGGGGGGGGGGGAGAAAAGAATAAAAATGCAAATAAGTTATGGCAAGTAGCAAGTAAACGTTTTTCATCTTCCACTTGCAACGCCAAGGCCTGCTACCCGACTGCTATAAACTACTTCCATGTGTCTCCCTCCTAGGCGAAGAGGAAAAAGGGCCAAATGTTCAGGCCTGATGATAGGAGTTTGAGTTTAAAATCAAGACTCTTCAAACAAGTCTCAGTTTTGGGTGTCTGCCCCCAGGCTGTCAAGAAATGGAAGGATTTGAAAAGGTTCTACATGAGTCCTCTCAATGGTTGTTTCTGCCTGGATAGGGAAAGGGTAATAATAATCATTATGGGCGTAATCGGGACAACTACAGTAGTCCTATGATTTACTGAGGGCTCCCCATGTTCCAGACTCTCTGTCCTATTCTAAGTGAATTACATGCATTAACTTAACTAATTCTCACCACCAGATTTATGTGGTAGGTACTATCATACCATTTTGTGGGTAAGAAAACTGAACCACAGAAATGTTTAATAACTTGTCCAAGGTCATATGGGTCATACATGACAAGGCTGGGGATTTAAACTACACTGTCTGATTCAGTGTAAGCTGCTCTATGCACTGGGTTAGATTTCTGACTAAACCAATGACACTGCAGCCACCACACATTAGCATAATATGGGCTAATATTATCTACTTTTTACTGAAGGTTTAGAATGTGGTAGACATTGGGTGTTACATGAATTATATCATATGAAGCTAACAAGTTCATATTATTATCACCATTTTACAGAAGAGCCAACTGAGGCTAAAAAACATACCCAAGATCACCCAAATACTAAGAGACCACACTGAGACTGGATCTTGTTCTGTCTGGTTCAGAGACCACACATGCCAGGAATAAAATAATTTAGTTTTTCTCTTGGCGAATTTGGGTCTTCCTCAAATAAGAAGCTGAACAATGATTTACAGCCCCCACAGAAGTATGATCTGGACCTCCTGGACTCAATCCTTTGTCTTTATTTCTTCTTTCTTTATTTGATATTCCTCCCCTCCCACCCAAGTATTTTCCCTCTCCCAAACCTTTCCGGAAGATATGTGATATGAGTGGAGTGAAGTTGGGGAAATGAATGAAGGAGCCAGGCTGGAGGGTGGGGTGGGGTGGTAGATGGCGGGGGAGGAGGGGTGGAGACGGGGCGGAGAGAGGGGGGGCGGAGAGAGAGAGAGAGAGAGAGAGAGAGAGAAAGAGAGGGAGAGAGTGTGTGTGTGTGTGTGTGTGTGTGTGTGTGTGTGTCCAGATAGTGGCTGGGAAGAATCAAACTAAACAAGAAGAAACAGTCCAGAACAAGTGGAACAGCGCGGGAGATGTAAAGGCACTGGCTGCTCCAAGGGGTTAGGCAAATTATTTGAGATGCTCTCTTACCAAAAGCAAGAAATGGATGGACATCTTACACATAGATACATGGCCCACTTCTGCTTTAACAAAAAAAATGTATATGGAGTGGTTCTGCCATAAGGTGGGGCATGCTGGGAAAATTTCATTCAAGCCAATGCATGTCTAAGGGCTCACTTACTCACCAAAACATGCATTTGGCCAAGGACAGAGGGAGATCTATCTGCTCTAATACATAGGCAAGTCAACCATGGTCTCTCCCTGAATCCTCTAGGACAAAGAACCAAATTAAGCCTTAAAGACAACACTTTCTTTAGATATAACCATAGGATAATCTGAATATTGGAACATTTGAAAAATTTGGCATTCTAGCCACAGTTCTTCAATTTCCAAATTTTTCTACATGTCAGAATATAGGGCAAAATGTAATGTAGTCTCAAACCCAGAGTAGCCTTTAACCTTCAGAGACATGGTGCCAATTCATTTATTAAAGATAACTTTCCCTACAGCCAAAAGGTATGGCCTCAAAGATCACATGAAATGACAACAGACAAAATGACATCTGGAATCCTGTGCCTCTGGACAAGTGAAGATGTGCTTTAACACTGTCTCCAAGAATAAGGGCTTCCTTCCCTCTCACTCTTCCTACAGAGCCAGGCAAGTTGGTGCCAAACTGCTGTATGACTTCACTCTCTGTAATTCGCATGGCACGTGGAATACCCACAGCATGCCAGATTATCAGTAAGGTGATAACACTTGTATATTATACCTACTTGGCACAATTTGAATGAGGCTCCCTCGGGCCACCTATGGATTTGCTTCCTGTTATCTGCACCTGCACCAATTTCAGAAGCAAATAAAAATACCCAACAAAACCATATTTTAGGAGATTATTCAAAAGTGAAGAGATAAGACCAACACAATCAACACAAATCCCAAAATACAAAGTAATTAACCTGAGGCTTTGACTCACTCCATCTATGTAGAATATGCCTCATTCCGTCTTTTAGTGATCTTTGCAAAGTTCTGCACCTTTTGTTCATCTTAGCTATTTAATATGACCTTTAACCAATAGATAGAATAAGCATAACCATAAGAGCTAACATGTATAAAGCTCCTTCCTATATTTGCCAGACACTATGCATCATGTTCTATGTGGATTATCTCATTTAATCCACAGAACAAATAGATGAGATATACTCTATTATTATGTTTTTTTACACACACACACGCACACATGCACACACTTATGAAAGATGAAAGTAAATTAGAAAGGTTAACAGGCTTTAAGTCACTCAACAAGTGTTAGAAAGCCTCTTTAAACCCAAGTCTGCCGAACTCCAGAGTCCCCACCCTTCAACCACCAAGCCATGGTGTGACTAACACCCACGAATGCACTAGATCAGGATTTAGGAACACCCCTTAATTGGTGCCAAATATCTAGACCATGTCCTTAGCATTCATGAAACTCTCTACCAATAGAGTTAAATGGCTTTTGTAGAGTTTTGCTTTGTTTTAATTTGCAAGTGGAAATTTCAATGAATGAGCAAACAGTCATTTTAGTTAGCTCCACAGTATTTGGGGAAGATGAAATTTGAAAAGAAAGAAGCAAAGAAATGAAATCATCCACCTAAGGGTTAGGGGCTGTAGACTCCAAATCTGCCACTCTGTTCCGGATGGAGCAGTAGGGGTGAAAAGGATGAGAAATGACTTCACGGACTTCAGACTGCTGTTCAACATTACTCAGAGAGCAGCTTTCTCTGGAGATGCCAAGAATACAGAAGCCATTAAAGCAATTCCAGATCAGTATCTTTTTAACAGAAGCTTATTCAGATGTTTTATATTGTTTTTTCTTTTATTTATTTATTTTTTTACCAATTCACTGCATCACATTCGCTGCGCAAAAGAGAGTCTTCACCGAATACTGTGCACATAGTTTTTGGGGATGGAGGAAGCTAAATAGACTCATTCAAATTAAGAATTGCTCAAGACGACACCTGCCTTCTGCCCTAATGGAAAAATCAATGTGTCAGGTCTAAGCTAAGGCTAAAAAGAAAAGGTGGTTCCTTATACTTGGTATACCACGTAGTATAGTGTTAGGAGTCAAAATGCAACTGAAAGCCATATTTCTTACAGAAATGGTAACTATGCTTACAGAAGACTCATCTTGTTCTGGGCAGCCATATATTTAGTAAATAAAAATGGAACCAAATGACTCTAATAAGCTTATTGACAAAGATCTCTGTGAATAATGACATTTGGATATCTAAATGATGTTGTATTAGAACACCTAACTAAAGATGTCAAAAAATAAGCTGAGAGGTTAGAGGAATCAGGAGGTAATGTTTCCAAGTCCAGTAATAATGTTGGGTCAGTCAATGAACAAATGAGTGAAGAGGGGAACAAAAGATGAATAAGTAAATAAGTGAATGAGTGAATAAATGAACACATCCATGTGTTACTTCCATGATGGTCATTGAAATCACTAAATTCTCCACTCCGGCTTATATAATAACTAAGCAGTTAGCAGCTATGTGAACACCCATGCTCCTTCACTGACCACCCTGGAGAGATTGAAAAATTCTGATCAAGTTGCTCTACATACACTCATCACAGATATGAATACATGGATGGGATGCTGCTTGCCTAAGACAAGTCACTGTGGGGAATTAGAGTTGGCCAATGCGTGGTCCCTCTTCCCAACCTGCTAAGCACACAGCCAATTTACTCTCCAACTGTCCTAACAGACGCAGAGAAATAAAGACATTAAAAACTGTGCATGGATTATAAAGTTAATAACTGCTTTGCAAACGGTGAGCTGTCCTGAGTGGCTCTCTCGTTTCCCTAGGAACTAAACACCAGACACCTCACCAGGGAAAAATAATACAGACAGACAATGTAAACACATTCAAATCCCAAACCTGACTATAAAACCTTCATGTAGTTTAACACTGACCCAACAAAAGTATCATTTCCAGTCCCTGTGGTGTGCAAATTAAGGTTGTTGTGAAGTCAACATGCAATCTAGTAAACAGCTAGATAGGAACGCTCTGATGTTCACAAAAACTGAGACTGTCTGAAGGAGAGAAGCCCAACAGGGGATCACTCGCTCTAATTTAGTTTTCCTTCCTTTCCTCATTCTGTACCAGACCTGTAGGTTGAGAAGTCACTGCTCTTTGTAGAAAAAGCATCACACCCCTCAATTGCTTCTGAAAGAGCAGCCTCTTCAAGGCAGTGGGCAGACACTGATGCTGAACTGCTTTTGGCAATCTTTAGCTTCCTAAAAAGGCCACAGAGACGTGGAAAGCCCCTCCTCCAGTCTGGCCTCTGGGATGCTCCTAATAAACTCACCAAAACCCTCCCCAGAAAAACACTCGTACACCTTCTCCCTGAGCTCCCAAAAACAGCTTCTATGTCAGCTCAAAAAGCATCCTCCCAACATTCACAGCCCCCTCAAAACTGTCACATGCTATCGAGTCAGGAATAGCTATTGTGCTGGACGGAAGAGAGAAGAAAAGAAGAGGCTGGCAGGGAAAAAAACATGGGGAAAGTTGGACGAATCAAAGTATGGGAAATAAGTTTTTTGATCTTCCCAATTTTCATTAACAAATGTTCTAAAGAGAAAGAAAGGAGTGAACTGCCAAGACCCTGTTCTCATAAAACACAAATTCGGGTAACAGGAATCATTTTTATTAATAACAAACAGTAACTAAGAATCAAGTGTTCACAACAAGCCAAAAGCTCTCTATACATGTGCTTCGTATACATGTGCTCATTTACTCATTTATGCCTCCTATCAACGTGAACGCCAGGCCCTATCACTTCCCCTCAGGATAAATTGAGTCTCAAAGACTCAGCCACTTGCTCAGGACGTGAAAGCTACTAAAGGACAGAGAGAATCAGTCCATATTACAGGAGAGAACAAAAACTGCCCCACCCAAGGTGAAACATCTGTGGATGACCAAGTACGTTAAAATTTGGTACTATAAAAATATCTTTTCTTCAAACCCTTCTTGAGCTAGCTTAAAGCAGCTCATTTTATCTTCATCAGTGAGAGTGTCCCAACTGCCCAATACAGAGAGGCACAACATCCCAAAAAATGATTTTTGCATTTTGTGCGGCTTGAACCAACCCTGTATCCATGACACAAGGACTGGTTATCTTGCAATTCCTGAAGTCAGTGAATCAGGGGTGCCCCTCCAGATAGAATCTCCTTATTTAAGACTTCAGGATAAAAGGAAGAAAAGAACACAAGCTTTTCTCTGAAGCTGCTTTCACGTTTTAGGTCCAGCAGGTCTCTTCCAGAATGAAGCCAAGGGCAGGTGACAATAAAGACCAATTAAGGTGACAGAGGCAAAGTGGCAAAATCCTGGGAGAAGGGCTATAGAAGAAAAAAAAGAAAGAGCAAGTATGAACAGGATTAGCTTCCCTCATAGGACTGTGCAAAATGCCTGCAGAGAACACCTAGTCCAGAAGATGACCAACATTTTGCACTCAATGGATATCTTACAACCCAGGAAGAGGAATGTGCTTTAAAAAGAATTTGCAGCTCACTCTGGATTCAGTTACAAAGAGCCAACATCGCTGAGTAAGAGTGGCATAAGAGGGCCTCAGCAGGCAATGCCTGTCCCAGCCCCGTCTCCTATTTTGCAGGACAGAAAACCTTGTCGCAAAGAAGCACTTAGGAATCTTAAGCAGGGTGAGCTTCTTGGGTGTTCAACCTGTGCAGTCTCACAGCGTCCCATGCTCAGAGGGCCTTGCATTTGGTTTAATGTTCTGCTGTCACTGTCCTGAAATTTTTAGTTTTTAACAAGGAATCCCACATTTTAATTTTGTACTGGGCTCCACAAATTGTACAGCTGGTTGGCTCCCACTTTTTGTTTGTTCTTTGAATTTTCAAAAGCCTCATTAGATTTGGACTTTACTTCTACTTTTTTACAGATAACTTGTTTCATGGGCTATTTACACTCTGTGAGACCTGGCGTAGTTTCTCAAAAATTGACATTTAATGCACAGCACAAGCATTTCTTCACCTCACCCCTAATACATGCTCCAACCTACAAACCAAAATCTGCTCTGTATGACTGTCAGAGCCCAAAGAAAAGCAAGACACAGATGCCACTAGTGGGTTTAATGGTGGGACAATGAAACTGGGTGTGCTTTAGACTCAAGGAGTTGTGGAAATCTGAACCACTCACTAAAAGTTCCAGATCCTTAGCCTTTCCCTATTCATTCAGAATAAAATGTACGCCTTCCAAACACACACACACACACACACACACACACACACACACACACACGTATAACGCATGTATCTGGAGCAAAAACTAGCAGCGCCAGATGCCTATTATATCCTTGGTCCCAAATATGTTACAAACATCAGAGAGATAATTTGGTGCTTTATGGTGCTGTCCTCAAATACAGTTTCTTTGCAGAGGGAGAAAATCGAATATAAGTATACTGAAAAACCAAGTAGTTATTAACAATGTTATAGAAGTCTATAAGAAAATGTTCTTGAGACAGTGTAGAACAAAAGAATGTAAAAAAAAAAGTATATGGAGCATGATTAGTATATTGTTTTTGAAAATGTATATATAGATATAGGTATGGATCTAACTGTGGGGAGCAAAGCTAGATTTGATCCCAATAGCTATCTCACTCAGCAGAAGTTACACCCCCGTTTCTGAACCACAAAGGGGTAACTTGGATCAGACCACTGAGGTCTTCTGCAGCTCTCACAGGTCTCCACTCCAGAGATCAGGGCAGCCCAAGAAGTTCCTCTACTAATACTCTAAGTCTCAAAAGCACACTGGCTCCTTTCTGCTTCACTGTTCTCACAGGAAACTTTAATGCTTATATGACATGAGTAAAGGGAAAGAAGGCTACATAATTTTTGAAGATACAGTTATGGATAATAGTTATGAACGTCTTACAAGAATTTTTTAATAAACTATTTTTAGAGCAGTTTACAGTTTACAGCAAAATTAAGAGGACGGTACAGAGATTTCCCATATACTCCCATTCCCACGCATACATAGCCCCCGCCCCATTACTAACACCCCCCACTAGAGTGGTACGTTTGTTACAACTGATGAACCTACATTAACACATCAAAATCACTCATAGTTTACAACATTACAGTTCACTCTTGGTGTTGTGCATTCTCTGGTTTTGGACAAATGCATAATAACATGTATCTAGCATTACGGTTTCACAGAGTAGTTTTACTGCCCTAAAGATCCTCTGTGCTTCACCTATTTATCCATCCCTCTCCTAAGTCCCTGGCATCCACCAATTCTTTTACTGTTACCACAGTTTTGCCTTTTCCAGAATATCTTATAGTTGGAATCATACAGTATATAGCCTTTTCAGATTTGCTTCTTTTACTTAGTAATATACATTTAAGTTTCCTCCACATCTTTTCATGGCCTGACAGCTCACTTCTTTTTAGCACTGAATAATATTCCATTGTCTAGATGCACTATAGTTGTTATTTTCCCATTCACCTACTGAAGGACATCCTGGTTGCTTCCGAGTTTTGGCAATTATGAATAAAGCTGCTATAAACATTCATGTGCCAATTTCTGGGTGAATGTAGGTTTTTAACTCCTATGGGTAAATATCAAAGACTGTAATTGCTGGATCGTATGGTAAAAGTATGTTTAGTCTTATAAAAAAAAACACCAAAGAGTCTTGCAAAGTGGTTGTACTATTTTGCATTCACACCATCAATGAATGAGAGGTTATTTTTTAAAACATTATTTCTGAGGTGTTCATTGTAAGGCTCTTTCCAACCCAAGGGCAAAGGATACTTTTACATGGCCCAATGGAAGTTCAAGAAAATGTGTCCACCCTTTTTAAGCCTCTGCTCAGGCCCTCACATGCGGTGCACAGTCAGGCTCCTTGGAATTTCCCCATTCGGAAAGAGAAGCTGTTCAGAGAGCCAGGTTCTGTGACCACCCATGATCTGAATTACACACAGGTGTTCGAAAATACAGAAGGATCCAGCATAATTAAGAGCATTAAGCAATCATCTCAGCCCAAGGAGGCAGTTGAAGAAAAGAAGAACAGAGTTTGGGCAGTGCTTTGGGAAATAAATTCCACAGCCTTTCACCAAGTTGAAATCTTGGCTTTGGACATACATAAAAATGAGCCTGCCTGATCTGAGCTCCCCGTGGACATCTGCCAGATCACAAAAGTTGACCCAATTGGCCTGCCTTACCACAGAGAAGGCCACTGCTGGAACAGCAGATGGTGTTACTGGTAAGAGCCAACATAGATGGGCAGGACATCGGAAGGAAAATGGCAGAACACAGCTAGCACAAACGAGGTGACAGTCTCTGCTTTCAAGAGAATCATTTTTACAATGCATTTTTAAAAAAATAACATCACAGTAGCCTTCAATCTGATTTTCTTCTTTTATAGACTTCAATCACTCTTTCTTTACTTCCTATAAAACAGCTAATTATTACTTACTTCTACTCTTGTCACTTGGTATGTTGTACAGTAGTAAAACAATGCTCAACTCTACCCAGGGAGGAACGTCTTTTAGGGAGAACTATATTAGAAACCCTTTGCAACAAAGAAGGTAGTGTCAATGTTTCCCCATAAGGTTTCAGGAACCTAGAAAAAAAAGATGCTAAGTTACAAGTATTACTTCTCTTTAAATAAACCATTACTAAGTATAACTTTATTTGTTATGAGAAACTCAATTAAAAAAAAATTAAAGCCATTGTTTAATGGGCAACATTGACTCCAATGGTCCATGTTTAACACACACCAATCTTTTAAAAGGAGTGTGGTCCAAACATCCCCCTCTGCTATATATTTCTCCATTCTTCAGGGAAATACTATCTACCTTTAGACTCATTTTGTTTAACATCTCCAGTCATTTATACTATTTACTGAATATCTGATATTCCTAATAAAACGTCAATACAAATATCCGAGTTGTCTTGGTGGGGGGGAATGTTTTCCAACCTTCCCTGGCTGGTCAAGGTAAACATTTCTATGACCCAAGTCAGTTAGCCACACTAACACAAATGCCTTTTATCTTTCCTCTTAAACCACAAAAAGATTATCATTTTCCTCAGCAATGAGCCTAAATTGAAACTCTGTACATCAGAATTAAATATGCTCTATCTACTCAAAATGAACAGTGTATTATTTATCACTAATATTTAATGACAAAAAAACTGATAACTCTCCGATTACACCACTGATTTCATCTAGTTGCGCATCATCGATTCTTTTGGTCATTAGCATAATCACAGAGCACCAACTCTGGCTTATGCAGCAAGTTTGATAACAGAGCTGAAAGTAGACACACACTATTTTAAAAACATGTTCCGATTTTCATCTAAGTATATCTTTATTTATATGGCTTTCTTACCATAAAGATGCCAGTCCTTTAAAATATGCAGAAATCACTTTCTACACTGAAGAACAAGGTGCTATATCATAACAAGGATACAGAAGTATAAAGCGCCTGTTAATTAAACATCGCTTTTTAACTTGCTACCCTGCATATGTGACTGTTAGGTTCTAAGCCAAGTCTGTAAATAAGAATGAGAAAATGGCTAGGCTCCTTCAAATGAATGCCTTGCCTATTTTTTCCCCCTTAGATGTAAGAGATCAGCCACTTGATTTATTACTTTTTTTAAATTCAAATTCCCTGGTAAATATTTGATTTTAAAGTCCCCCCCACACACACACACAAATATACACACGAAAAAAAAAAACACTGGCAAATGAACAAATTATAGAGTTCGAGTCAGGACTGATAGTTTCATATTAATCCTAAATTTTCAATATATAGTACTTGTAGAAGACTACTGGGTTTTAAGTTCAAATGTAAAGAATTTGTCTTGAATTAATATTCGGCACTTCAAAAGGTTCACATGGAATAATGAATAAACTACAGCTACAACATACCCACATGGATGAATTTCACTAATTCTATTGAACAAAAAAAAAAAAAAAAGGAAAGTTACTATAGAATACATACAGTAGGATACCAACAATATAAATTTCAAACATGCAAAAGAAAACCCTAAATTGTGGGAAATACTTGCATATGTATTAAAAGTATAAAGAAATCCAGGAGATGAAAGACAGCCAGCTGAGAGCAGAGGTCACTTCCAGGGGAGAAGGATGGGAGTAAGATGAGGGAGGGATATACCAGGAGCCTCTTCAACCTGGATCAGAAATGTGTTCTTTCTGAAGCAGAGCTGCAGGTACATGGGTGCTTGTTGAATTATTCTTTGTTCCTTTTTGGTGTCTGACACATTTCGCAATAAAAACAAAAAGATAAAAACACACAGTTTTAAGATAAATAGCTTTGTAAATATCTGCCAGATTTCTCAAAAGTTGTTCTCAATTCAAAGATCAGAATGCTTGAGGCCAAGACATCACATTTTATCCAACAATTGGGGCACTGGTTACAACACTAAAACCCTGCATCCCAGTATGAAAGCCATTTTCATTGTTTTCAAAAGTGCTTATTACTATGTTAAAAAATACTTTTGCCTCAGTACTCCACTATGGGGAAGCCATCTCCAACAGAGATGCTTTCTACAATTAGCAAAGGGACTGTCCTGTTTCCTAACTGAAACAAATACAAAAACAAATACAGAAAGATCTCTAAGTATCTTTAATTTTAAGTTGATGTGAATACATGCACATGAAGAATAAGTTAGACACATACCTTCTGTATGATTTTGGGACAAAGGAGCACAAAAGACAAATTTTTGCCAGATGGGGAGTTCATTCACTCCACACCTCATCCCCTTCCCCATCCTGGAATATTTAAACCTTGTGCTGTAGCTGCCATAAGGACAACTGTAGCTAGACAAAAGGGAGAAGCACCCCCAGTCAGCGGCAAGGAGGATAACTTGCTTCTACAAGTATAAGAATTTGTTGTAAGCTTACCAAAGTTACAACTGTGCGTTTACTGTCAATATGCATCATACTGCAACAGAAGCCATTATTTAGAAAATAAGATGAACACAATTAAGCAGTTGAACCCTTCCTAAACCTATAGAAGACATGCAAAACAGCAGGTCTGCAACAACATGCCTAAAGAAAGCCATAAAAGAAAACCTGGTGCTGAAAATTTTTCTATTTTAATAGACTATGTTCTCCAAAATTATTTGCAGTTGCATGTGGACAGCGATATTACCTAAAGATGTCCTACCCCTTCTCAAGGTCCAACTAGCTGCTTTCCAAATAACTAAATGCAGCAAATATCTATTAGAAAACTTCTATAATGTCTTATTACTAAAGACGGTCTGTCATTGATTCTATAATGATAAACCAGTTACTTTTCTGAACGAAAAATTAACATCCTTTCAACAAACAAGGTGGAGTGATCTAATGTCACACTGTAGACATCATCAACTAGTGGCAACAGTAACACTCTGCATCCTCTATCGTTATACCTTCTATTTTTTCAATTGGTCCCATTTTCATCTTTATTCAAGGATAGCGACACTCTAGTTTTAAAACTTGGTCCATCAGAGATTATTTTTAAAAGTGCTTCAGGGTTTGAAGAGAAATAAAAGAACTTTGTATTACAAGACTATTCCAAATGCCACTCAAACCTAGAGCCAAGGCAGCTGTGAAGTTCTAGACATAAAAATAATTGCCAACTTTTTGGTATCTATTAAAATCAAGCCACACCCAAAGACAAATGGAATTTTTATTTTAATTTAGGTGAGGGCAATTTTGGACAAACACTTTATTGCTGCGTAACTTCAAAAGGCAAGTTGCTGATACAGACGAAAAATGTCTGTACAACTTTTATTAAATAACTCTTTTGATCTTAGTAGTTAGATCTTTAGCTGAAGCCCTGAATATTTAAACCAGCCTCCTTAGCATTTTATCTTCCTTTATCTCATAATCTTGCAGGATGCATTCTTCTTAGGATTCTGCTTTATTTGTGTGGCTAAGCTATTCCATCAATATTCCTGCAGGCACCATCATATACAATGATACAAAAATCTCCCGAGATGCCTAGGAAAACTGAAATAGTTGGGCCGGCAGGGTTAATCTAATGAGCAAACAGCTCAGATTTTAAAATTAAGATGAAATACTCAGAGAAAACCAAACTCCAGAAAGCCATTTGACACTAATTGGTAGCTACAACAGGACAACGCCCATTGGAAACACAGATGCAAGCAAGGTACGATCTGAAAGGAAATGTCTGGTGCTTGGTGAAAACTGCCGATATTCCAGGTTATTCCCACCACTCTAACTGTGAGGCTCTTGTTCTGCCTCTGCTTCTCTAAGTATCTAATGTTTCTCTTGGTGCTTGACCCTGAAAAGGGAGTCCATATTCCTTTCTCTTATGAGGTCCAAGTAGTTAAGTTAAACTCTCAGAAGAGTTATAGGTTTTTATTCAACTCTGATAATTGAAGAGTCCAGTTCTCTCACTTTGGTGGGTATCGGATTCATGTGGGGAGCTTTTTCAAAATGTGAAAGCTGGCCCCACCCTAGAGCCAGCACACTCAGGAGCAGTGTGGCCACATCTCTGTTTGGAACCACAGCTCCAGTGTGATTTCAATACTCATACATACTTTAAAACCATCAGTTTTGATTCTTCAAAGGAATTCAAACACATTAAAAATATAGGCCTCGAGATAAAAAAAAAAAAAACTCAATCGGTAAAATACACGTGAAGTTAAAGATTTCAGTTCCAGAATCTCTAGCAGCATACGTCATCACTTGGTTCATGGCTCTCTGTTTAGTGTGAATCAGAATTACTAGGGGAAGTTTGTTAAAAATGCACATTCTCATATCAGTCAGCAAAAATTCTTATCTAAGAATCTGTATTTCAATAAACCCCTTGACACACAAAACACAAACACATACAACGATCTAGAAGCTGGAGAACAAGGGACCTCCCTTTGAAACATGCTAAATTAGGACTTCACTCAGGAGCACTACACTCCATCTCTGTGCTCACCTGCCCCAGGAGAGAAGGAGGCCAACACCAACTCAGGGGAGCAGCTCTAAGTCAGGAGAAAATCAAAGCTCACACCACACCTTCCCTGCAAGAGCTGTGGTCACTGTCCTAAGAGCACCAAGAACATCTTTAAAATTATGGATAACACCACAGCACCCATGACATTAGATCACTAAACTCAAAGCACATACCTTACACTACCACCCCAGTCCACAGACAGGGAACCTGAAGTAGAGAAAAGTCACATGATGACTCAACTGCCGAGCTGAGAGGAAGAAAAAGAAACCTCAGGGATTCAGTTTTTGAGTTAGATGCTAGAAATATTATTAAGTGTCCAAGTTAATAAAGCTGATCACAGAATTAGCTAAAAATCAGAGAATCTGGCAAAATGTGGATGTCCACCTAACTTACTACTAATAAATATGTACCCAAATATAAAATCCAGGGAAAAATCTTCATCCCACCCTAAGTGAATGTATTTTATTTAATATAAACAGGAACCAATAATGCCACGTTCAGATACATTTCCCCCTCAGTAAAGTATCCTATAGCACACAAGCCTGATATCTTCAAACTATTGAAATAAAACAGAATGCCATGAGCTTTCTAGTCAATGATCCCTCTACTTCAGCTGTTTGTCTGAATTAGCAGCAGTTGGAGGAAATAAATCCATCAGAGTGGTCCTGAGTAGAGAGAATTAGTGAACAAAATACTTGAACACAATTTTACATGTATTCATGTTCCTTTTAAAAATAAAACTATTTTATTAAAAACGTGATTTGGAAAGAAAGTACAATTAGCTTTGCACAGGCACCGTGGAGATGTTCCTAAATACACCAGACATATGTAAATATTTTGTGATATCAGTTCCATTTGAGTAGACCTGTCAAGATATTTACAGGGCTTGACAGTGCTTCAGTCTTTAATTAAATTTTTGCCCAGATACTTTAATGTAATTTAAATAGATTATTAGTTGTCAGGATCTAATATAAATTTTGTTTACGATTTAGTTACTTTAAGTACTCAGATTGAAGAAACTAATTTAACCCCACAACCAAGCTGCTTTAAGCATCAGGATGAGTCCACCAAAATGCTCCCACGGCCCTTTGTACTTTCCCAATAATCTTAAATTGCTACAACTTAATCACAAATATCAAGGCACTAAATTGAGCCCCTACCCCACTTTTTTTAAACAAAATAGGCTGGGGAGAGTCAGAAGGAAAAACCCATTTACACCCATTCAGGTACCAGGTTCTTGCTTTTGGGCAGCTCATTTTCCCAGTGGCTGACTAGGTAGGAAATGTTTTTCTTGCTTTAAATCCCATAAAATAATTACCAAACAACACCTGTAACGCACAAGGCAGGACATATATTAAAAAACTAGTGTCAGGGGACTTCAAAAAGACAAATAAGCCTTGCAAAGACATTCACAAGCTAATTTGGTCAATAGATTTCACGACTGAGTACAACTGCGAGGACAGGGATACAGCTTCTGGCACAACCTTCTGGTTAATGGGAGCCGACTTCTAAATAAGGCCCAAAAAATGACTTAGTACAAACTGACTGTAATTAATAAGAATAATTCATTAAAGCAACAAAGAACACTGTCTAATTGTCTTTCCCAACTGCCATGCACTTTACCCCACTGTATTTCCTCTTTGCAGAATACCAGCCTTGTAGCCATAATTGCAAGAACATAATCTATGGGATGCAAAACCAAAGCACTTCTTGAAATCAAATGTTCCTTACAATATTTATTTTTAGGTTGATGACACAAGCCAAATCTGCTGAATTTCCATTAACCACACTGTCACATGCACACTGAAATAAACTACGTAGGACTGGGTTGGGGTGGGGGAACTGTCATGTATCAGGTACCCCATATTTGGCCAGGTTTTCCCGTTTGAGGAATTTGTCTCATCTCAGAGTCTGCTGATGTTTCATCTTATAGCACCTCTGGCCTTAATTCATCCAAGTACCATGAAAGAGAAACATTTTTAAAAATCATTTTAAGATGGTTGCTTGGATCGCACATGCATAACAAAGTGGTCTGCAGACCAGTGTAACAAATCACAAGAAAGATCATTTAGAAAACACAGGGGCCCAACTACAAACTTACTTGGCTTGCTGGCTTGACTCACAAACTCCGTGTTTTAATCACCTGGTGGGATCACCACCATCAACTGGAGAAAATAATTCCCCGCCAAGAGTAAAGGTATATGTTGGCTCATGCATAAAGTTCACCTGTCTATTCAGCAGATGCCTCTCTTATGGTTATTTTCTTTAGAAAACAAACCCCTACTTGCCCGAGACCTTTATACACTCTAGGTCCAAAAAACATACTTAAAAAAGAAAAAGGACAATACTGCTAGCTTAACTAAAATGGCATTTACTATGACTGAATTCTACAAAAGGAGTATAACACCTACCAGGATAAAAAAGGAAAAGAAAAAGCCCTAAGCAAAAAAAAATTTTTTTTTAAAAAAAACACAAATACCACCTGTGCAAATCTAGCTATGCTCTGGAAATCCTTTCTCAGCCACAGAGAAACAGCTCATGCTCAATGCCTTGAAGTTGCAATTAAATTGTAGTAATTTAAGATTATCGGGAGAGCAAAGGGCAGTGGGAGCTCTTTGGAGGGCTTCCCTTCCCACTTAATGCTCTTCAGTCAGGGGTTAAATGAGTTTCTTTAATGTAAGTACTTTAAAGTAACTGAATCATAAACAAAATTTATACTATTTTCTGACAGTCTGCAATCTATTTAAATTTTATTAACGTGTGCCTAAAATTATTTTTAAAAGACAGAACTCTTGCAATGCCATGTAAATATTCTTGGCATACCTACTGAAATGTAATTGGTACTATAACACCTAAGGTTGTCTGAATACGCACTTTTTGGAGATGCGGAATCTTACAAGATAACATTTCAAAACTGCATTTGAATCTTCAGTAAAACATGAAAACCAAATAAACAGCACAATAAGATTGGCTGCAAAGAGGAAACCAGGTTCAAAAGAAGTCACATCTGCTCTATTCTCCCTTCTCTTATTTAATGTTGGCATTGGACATACTGTGGTATAAATATATTTGTTTAGGAAATATCACAATTCTTCTGTTAATTTAAACAACTGCTGAAAACAGACATATCCTTCAATAGAGCCTAAGAATGTAAATATACAAGGCCAGGGATAGAGTCTTAAGAGAAGCAAGGAAAAACTTAGTAACAGAAAACCATGCCTAGGCTCAATATTAATCCAGTTAACTTTTGTTATTGTTGGGACAAATGATTTAACTAGAAAATATTTATAGCTTTTAAAAAAAACATTACATATTGCAGAAAATTGCCTAATAGCATCCATGTGTATGTTTAACTCACATTGTTTAATTACACAATAAAAGGTATACCCAATAAAAGCTACAGACTTTGAAACATGTTGGGTACTATGGTTATGAAACTTGGAATTACAAAAACACAAAGTGGTTACTATGTGATCAACATTTATTAATTAAAGATGAAATCCTTAAATAACAATTATTTTTATTCTTATGTATATGTTTACTTATTCTATTTCCTACTTTGTTCCACTTAATTAAAAATGACATTTAATTTGCGAAGAGTTTACAGCAAAAAAAAAAAAAAAAAGTGTTACATGGTTTATACTCCAGAATTTACATATAAACACATAATCTTAGACATCTCCAGGAACATAACCCCGTTAATTTGAGACAGTTAATCTGAATACCTGATGTTTCTTTCATTATACTTTGATAAAGCTGTGAAAACAAAACGCTAAAGTAATTACTGTTACTATTCCCTTTAAAAATGTAAAGCAGTTAAATTTTCCTAGAAAACAAGCAAGGACAAGTTACAGAGAACTTGAATAAAAGTAGCAACATGGTCATGTTGAATGTCAATCTAAAAAAAGAGGTTATGTCTAATCTGGAGAATGTTCCCTCTCGCCTTTTTAAATTCCAAGAGTGGGCTGACACAAAACTTCATCACCAGGGATTTTTTTTTTTTTTCTTCAGCTGCACATCAGATTTAAACCCTCACATACAAAACCCTGGCTTCCCTGACAAGGCAGATCTTCTAAACTTGATGTGAGAAAACGTTATCTAACTCTAGTGTAGGAGTCTAATGCTGGTAAAAAGAATTTCTCTGCACAGTTCTGGGTAGCAAGACAGCCTCTGGACCACTTGATATTCTTTTAATACCTTTTGAGTGCATTCTCTTTGTAAACAAGAATGCACTAAAAATAATAACTTGTTTAGCAACTCAGCATTTATAAGGAACTCAAATGCTGCCTAGAGAGAGACTAAGTACTTCCTTCCAAGTGAGCCTTCGCTTGCACAACAAAGATCAGCATTTGCAATGGTCCATTTCTGCATTACTGAATATATAGCTTTGCAGCTAGATCGAATAGTCCAGGGTTCTCCATGTAGAGCTCATGACAACAACCCAGCAGCAGTTCTGTTTGATCTCTCCTGCTTCCTTAATTTGGGTTGTCAAGGTTCAGCAGTTGGAGGCTGTTTACTTTACTCAGTGCCCCCCCCCCAAAAAAAAACCCTGATTTTTTTTTTCTCTCTCATACTAATCCAAAGTCTAAGGGGGGAAATAAACAGCCAGTGGCTGGATGTTAAGCCCTTTTTCCCCTTTGCAGTGAGATTTTAGCTGACACCTTTTGAATGGTAACTAGTTGAGTTTCTTTTATATTTTTAATGCTCTTTAGTGATTAGACATTTTGAGTAGAAAAATCAGAGAGGAAAAAACCCGTTCCAAATGTCTAAAGCTTTGAGCCCAATTTTCTTTTCCTGGACTCAAAGACATAGGTATTTCCACTATGAAAATCAAAACTCCAGTGGAACTCTAAAAAAGATTTGAAACATTTCTCTCTGGAACCGAAAATAACAGGAACTCTTCTGTCTCAATTATGCAGGTTAACCCTGGGTAGAAAACACCTGAAGTCTATTTCTCTCAAATTACAGTTAAGACGTTCCCCCCCCTAACCGATTCTCACTGTGGAAAATCGGGGGTGGGGTTGAGGTGGAAAGGAAAAATTCTGCATAAATTCACTATATTTTCAGCAGTAGAAAAATTCCTTAAATATCCTTCAGGTTTTCTCAACTCGGCTATAGTATAAACCCTTAATCCTAAAGCCTACGGACAACCAAAGGTGAAGTGTAGAAGGTTTCGATGTACAGAATCATTTCAAAGGGAATACAGAATGACCCTCCAGCATTCCTGTTTAAAGAGCAGTAACAAAAAAGGAAATCGAACTTAGAAAATACCTGTGACTGGACAGGAGAGCAACACCAGCCTCTCGTAAGTGGGCCACAGAAGCTCAAATGCAACCAAATTAAATGTTTATATTAATTTCATCACTCTTCCCAAGCCTCACAGATGAGAGCTGGAGGGAGGGGGTGTTGGGAAGAGAAAGAAATAAGTTTTATTTCGGATTTTCTGATCGAGCAAAAGGAAAATGAATTAAAAGAAATGCGTGGGATGAGCCCAGACTAAATCAATACACTTTGTAATCAGCCCGGCAAGGGTATTTAGACACAATGACTTGGAAATAATTAATAGTTATAAGGAGGGAGTAGGGTGAGAAGGGGGGCAAGGGCTGTCACCATATTTTATCGGAGCACTTTACTCTCCACACTAAACTTTGATCTCAAGATTTTCGGATTTAGGAAGGAAAGGGGAAAAAAGAGGAAGTCCAGTATTTTGAAGCACCTACAGGCTTGAAGATGGGCACATTCCTGGCTCCCAGCACCTATTGCTGCGCTCGCGCCGCCCATGCTGGCGCTTTGAGCGCAGAGAGCCCCCGGGTTCAGCCCGGGGCTCTAGACTGTCCCTTGCCCCCTTGTCCCCGCCCGCGTCCTGGTCCCGGCGCCCGCTGCCGCCTCAACTTACCACCGAGTCCGGCGAAGGAGTGGGAGCGCCGCCTTCACGCCCGCGGAGGAGGCGCCGGCAGTACCATGGTCCCCGGCACCGCTGCCGCTGCCCCTGGTCCGCTCGCTCGCCGCGCGCTCTTCCTCTTGCAAACTTTCGGGTTCTGCGGTTGACAAGAAACCGGGGCGACCCTCAGCAAGTCTTCCCAGTGCAGGGAAGAAATGAGGGGGCGGTGTGAGTGAGTAGGCTGGGGGGCCAAGACAGAGAGGGCGGCAGCCTGGGAGGCCCCGCGAGCGCGCGTGGAGGGAAGAGAGGATGTGGCTCAGGGAATCCCTGCAAGGATCCCGAGACGGGGAAATCGGCCGGAGCAAAGTCTGAGCACCTTCCCCGGGATCTTACAAAGTTGCAACAACAAAAAAGAAGGGGGGAGGGAAGGGGGAAGGGGGTGGGATAGGGATACGATCGCAGGCGCAAGGTTTGGAGTTACAACTGTTTATTTAGTCCTTATTCTCTCAAGGGGCGGGAGCTGTGCGGGAATGGGACGGGGTGGGGGGTTGCTGCAGGCAGCAATTTCGAAGCAAACACTTGAGACGGGGGCATGCGACTTTGTTTCTGGGCGCGGAGCTCTCCGGTGCCCGCGTGTGTCACCGCCAGTCTCTGGGGACAGAGGCGGAGCTCACAACAGGTGGGGAGGGAGACTTGCTGAGGGCCAAAAAGGAGAAGGAATCGAAGTTTCCAAGCGCAGCGGTATCTGGGGAGGAGGGGGGCAGGAGGCGGGGGCGAGGAGAGGCGGAGGCAACGAATGACCGCGACCCCGCGGCAACTAGCAAACTCTTCGGCTTTCGGCGCCGCGGTCCCCACTCGAAGCACACGCGGTTCCGGCTCACCGGCTCAGCTGAGTCCTCTGCGGGACAGGAATGGAGCGCAGAGAGCTCAGGAGGAAGGAAGGCGGTGCGCGGGCGAGGGACGGAGAGCCATCGACCGCCGGGACAGCAAAAGGGACGTGGCGACTCGCGCGTCTCAGGACAGATTGGAGTTTGGGAAATACCCCCGCTCCCCAAGCTTAAGAAGGGGGTAAAACCAGAAAGTGTGTGTGGCGGAGAGGAGGGAAATCCGGGCGCGGCGACTTGCCGCAGAGCACCCTGCTCCTACTCCCCATTCGCCGATCTGGCCCCGGCTGCCGCGGGCCCTTCGCGGGGAGGCTGGGTTCCGTGGGCCGAGCGCGCATGGAGGTGCGTGTTTAGCTGGGGGTGTGCGAGTGTGTCTGAGTTTGCTGGGCTCCAGGAGGCGGCGAAGGAGTGCTCCAGCCGTCGGATTCAGGGCAAGGCGTGCGTGGCACCGGGGATGTCCACAGGAGCGGGGCCCTGAAAGCGGGTGTCCCCATTCTGCCGCAGCTCGCGGAGCAGCCCGAGGGCACACACTCGCGGAAAGCGAAGGGGAAAAGTTTGCTTCAAGTCCAAACTTTAAGCTGCAGAGGCGCCCGACGCGCGCCCCCTCCCGCCAACGACCCGACCTGGGGCCCTGCACCCGCCCGGCTCCTCGGCAGGCACCGCGACGCGGTACTCCGAAAGTTGCTCCAGGCGGCCTGAGCTTATTTATTTCTCTCCCCGCGGCGATGGTGGCGAGCACAGAGCGAGGCATGAAGGGGCCGAAGGGAAGGCGATCTCGCCTTCTTGCCGCCGCTGCCCCCCCATTTGACTTATGCAAATGGACCCAAGATTGCAGGCGCCTCTGAAGCCCCCTCCATCTCCCCGCGCCGGCCCGCAGCACCCACCCTGACCCCAGATCCTGGGCCCCGACCTGTGTGGGAGAGAGGCTGAGAGGGGAGGGCTGGGAGAGATGCACGTGGAGCTTGGAGGTGGAGAGTGGTATTTTTTTCTTATTTTCTTTTCTCTTTTCTCTTTTCTTTTTTTTTCTTTCTTTTTTTTTTTTTTTTTTTTTTTTTTTGTGCTGGTTGTTGTTGTTGTTTAAAGTGGCGGAAACAAGGCAGGAGGCGGCTTGGGAAAAAGTGGAGCAGAAATGGAAAAATACAAACTCACCCGCTGCAAATGGTCTCTCGGTGCAAACTAAGGTGTTTTCGGGCTTTTCCCCGCGCGCGCCCACTCCCGCCCGCGCGCGCACCCCCTCGCATACACTCACTCGCGCACACACGCACTCCCGGGCGAGGGCAGGGCCACCGCGAGTACAGCATGCAACCGCCACACAATAAATAACAATAGATTCCTCCGCTCGGGACTAGCTTCCCGGAGCCCTGCCAGCGCCGGTGGCGGCGGCGGCGCGGGTAGCGTTTGGCTGAGGGCACTCCCCAGCCTGTTCCCCGGCCTCCTGCTAGGGCCCCCTCTCCGCCTCACGCACCCCCAAGGCCTCCAGGGCCCCCAGAGTGCGAGCCGCCATTCTCCAGGACACTCGAGCGCTGGCACCCACTCCCCTCCCCCCGGCCTCCCGGAACAAATAAATAAATAAGGCGCGCGGGAGGCCAACACGTCGCGGAGGGAGATGTTGTTATTTTTTGCTGTTGTGCGTCCCTGACGTCACATCCACCTGCTGGGTAAACAACAAGGCTCTCAGCAAAAAAAAAAAAAAAAAGAGAGAGAGATAAAAAAAAAAAACGCAGCTGCTAGAACAAGGTTGGAGTGGAGGGTGGGGGTCGCTGGGGCAAGAGGTCTCGGGAGATGGGAATTAGGAGCGTCCAGGCTGGATGGATTAAAGGAGAGGGAAGCAGAACTGCACAGACTAGAGGAGGAAGGGAACGCCAGAGTAGTCCCTGGCAAAAGAGGGATCTGGCTAGAAAGACCTGGAAAATAAGGGACAAGAGGGAGGAGGGATTCCTCAGAAGATCGGGAAAGGGGGGCCCATTCAGAAGCTGGAATAAAATGATAGGCAGAGTGTTAAATAGGGCCTAAGATGGGAATGTGATGGCTATTCGCTTGGTTTCTGAGCTAAAAATAAAGAAGGAAGGGGAGAACATAGGCAAGGATGTGAGTCCTCCAGTTAAAAGTGAAAGTGTTTTTGCCATCAGTGACAGTTGAAGGAGGAGGAGGAGAGGTGGTGTTTTCAACCCCCTTTCTCCTCTCCCATCCACCCTCCATCTCTCTTCTTTCTTTCTGCACTTTGTCCAATGAAAGAAGGCGAGTTCGGGAGGTGAAAGTTCAACAGAAGGACAAACCCCTGTTTGCAAGGAAACAGAAACCTGCCAGCGACGGATTTTCCCCCCTGTATTTTGAATTAGGAAAGTGTAATGTGGGACGAGCCCCTCCCCTGATCTCCCCCACAATCCCCGTCCTGTCCTTGTCAGAGTCACTGCAGGAATGTGTAGTTAGATCCACTTTGGGGGAAAGTGGCTGCATCAGGAGCTGTGTTTTTGCCACGTTTCTCTTAGGAAAATGCCCAGGGGCTAGCATGTCAATCAGTTGTTTAACACAGATTACCTGCTCTCCAAGAGATCAGTCACTTGCAAAAAGCTTTGTCCAATTCTTTGGAAAGGTGAGATTTTTTTTTTCCCTTCGGTGCTGTTTTGAAGTTTGGTGAAATTTAGAAATTTGAAGGAATAAATTAGAAGCCTGAATGAAATGTTTCAAAATATATTTTTAAAATGTATAAAACAAAAGACACTAGTATTTCTTTCGCTTTTATCAATACAAATAGAGAAGAAGACTTTTTGTTTCCAAAATGTGACTTAGAAAGATATAGGTTCCTGTGGTTTGTTGTTGTTGTTAACAAATGATTTTTTTCAGACTCATCACCCCAGATGCTGCCAAATTCCCAAGTCAGTAAGTACTTCCAAGCTACTGTCCAGCTCTTTATGAGAATATACTGAAAGTCACCCCTGTGGATTCCTACAACATACCAGGGATGAGGGGCACCAAGAGTACTATTGGATTGGATTTAAGACCAGCACAGTTGTAGATAATAAATATCCTAAAAAGGATATTAGAAATTCTTTTGGAAATTTTTTTACAAACATTCATTTACAGAATTCTAAATCTCAATTTCAATAATAGCATAAGACTACCACTTTAAAATTGCATCTGTTTTGCAAGTAAAAAATAACAAAGGCATTCACTGGTGTTCAAGAATAAAGCCAGAGAAAGGGAGACTATGATAAGGTAATTCTAGCATAGTCAGATTTATACTGAATGTATTCTGCACAAGATTCCATGCTATCCAGACAAGGCCATCAATCAGATCTTTGAGACTAGATAAAGAAAATGCATTTTAGTTTGAGTAGAACTTCCTAGAGGCTAGGGTTCATGTTATCTTTAATTTAAGACATTAAGACATTAATGACACACTGCGTTCTAGACTATATAGTAGGCACTGAGGGATGCAAAAATAATTAAAATTCCTGCCCTTGAGGAGCTCACAGTCTGCAGCTGTCAGGAATAACATCTGATATTTATTGAATGATTACTATGACCTAGGCACTGACGTAAAAGCTTTAAGTCAACTTAGTGCTCCCAACACTTTACCATCACTGGAAATTCCATGTGCTGAATTCACATGGAATTAAACAGAAATCTACAAAGTAGCCAGTTTATTGCAGGAAAAAAATGTTTTTCATTTCTAAAATGTTTATGCCAGGTATAACATTTATGGTATATGTTGGGTTGCTGAGTTATAACTCAGGGAAATAGCAGTTTATTTAAATGTGATAATTCTTTTCCTAGTCTGAAAAGAACAATTCATGCTCTGAGCTTGTTTTTCAGATTGAACAGTGGGTCTTAAAAAAATTATTAGTATTACCATACTAATAATTTCTTTATATTGCCACTGACCTTATTCTGCATTTTAACTGCCTTAAATTCTACATTCATTTGAAAGTGGGGGCCAAAGTCAGATTGGCAACAAGTTTTGCAGACAAAAGGAAATCCTAGTTGTAAATCCCATGATATATTTTACTCAATTTTGTATGTGATACTGTCAATGTGCTGTCTTATTAAAGAATTCCACGTCCATTTGGCTTACATTAGAGGGAAACTTAACTGCAGTTTAACATATTGTTCATTTTCAACACTGTCACGTTACATTCATGGGGAGCACATTTTAATTTCTTTATCAGTAATCAACTGGAAGTTTCTTTTTGTTAAAGCAAGAAGGGTTTTTAAAAAAAGGGCATGGGGGTAGGACGCCACCTTTTGGTGGTAAAACAAATAGAAATCCCTTTTTAAACAGATGTTCCTAACATCGTCCCATTTTTAATTACAAGGCAAAGGTGCTTGTCCCCATTTTGTGATACTTTAAGTAATGAGGTAAAAAACAATGTAAATGCAAAATTAGCAAATTATAGTTAACTGTGACCAAAATTTTCCCAAAGATATCAGAACGTGTTAGTGCCCTGCTATGTACTATTAACTATTAGTCGAACACCAACTTTATTCTGCAAATATCATGTCAATGAATAGATGCACATTTTGAGGAACAGAAACTGAAGTGGATGTTTACCATTTAATGAGATACCTGAATGCTCTTCTAAGTTTTGAGTAAACAGAAACTTTAAAATCACCTAATTCAATGTTTCTTAAACTATAATTACCATCTTCCTAACTTTTGCCATATCTATATAACAATAGTTCCTGAATAATTAATATGCTACACTCATTAGAGTACAGTTATTATGGTAATTGTCCAAATATTTTCCTTTACATCAACCTATATTTTATTTATTCTTCTATTACTAATTTAAATGAGAAATCAGTATCACCCTCCATAAATTAAAAACAATCACAGTGAAAACTAAACCATTGACTTCTCTTTGTTAGAAATAGACAGTGGCAAAAATTATAAAAATTAAAAATAATTTTTTAAAAAAGAGTGGCAAGAGCTGAGAAGTGTTAATAGCAGGAGTGTCAGTGGAGAATTGGTTTTCTCTTTGTTTTTTGTGGACAACCAGAAGGATTGAAAGTGATTGCAGAGGGAGTATCATTCTCAATATGTGATTTAATGTTATCTAATGCCATCCCCGTGGCAAGACTCCTACCTACACTTTGAGAAACAGGCATAACTAACTATATCAAATTACCGAATAGAAAGCTGAAGCCCAGGAAGGTTAAATCACCCTCCAAGGCCAAATAATTGGTTAGTGGTTGGAAAAGGATCAGAACCCAGGTGCTGGACTCGATGCCTTTGTGTATTTCAGTCTCCTGCTTTCTACTTCACAAGAGATGTGCCACTCATCCTCACACATTATGTGGCCTGTCTGGCTTTTCAAAAACAGTCCACCTAAATATCCCTTTACAGACAGAGGAGAAACGGAGGCCACAGAGGGTCAAGTTCAACCCCTAACTCACCCTTACCTCTCCCTTGAGTCTAGGTGGGGGTAAACACAGAAAAGTAAAGAGGGGAGGGCTGAGAGGAGAAAAAGGAAGTAGAAGGGAGAGGTTAGTAACAGTGGTCAGACTCTTCTTTAAATGAAAACTTATACTCTTCTTTCCTTCCCAGAAGAGAAAAATGACTAATGAAAAGAATGTGTTTCACAGTAAGTAGCAAGACAAGTGTTCTTCATTCTGATGTCACTATATGTCCACACCAGAAATCAACAGAGATCTCCTGTTTTAAAGTATACAATATTATCAGACACTCTAGGAAAACCACATTTGATAATAGAGTGGCTTGAAAAACTAGTCAAGGAATGGTGAAAAACCCCAGTTTTAAAAGGGTTTTCCCCAACAACAAAACTTGTTCAGAGGCTCATCATTAAAACTATAAACAATAGTTCATTTTCTGAAGATTTAACCACAAAGAGAGGCCTTAGTTATAAAGACTGCATTTCCTGCTTTCTTCCTTTTTAAGGGCACAGTTCTATAAATATAAACATGGCCTCCAAATATTTTTTTAATGTTTTTCTGATTGGTCCTGGTGAAAAGAGGTTGCTAATAACTGTAGTCTATAACTCTTTGCCCTGTGGTTCCCAGTGGATTGTAATCCTATAAACTACAATGCATAATGAAGCATTTGGCCAAGTACTTCCACCCCAGAAAGCTATTCTAGTCCCGTAACCCCTGAAGATTCGCAGTGCAACATGTTGATGATTTGAAGACACAGAGGGAGTACAGCAGCTCAATCCTACTTGCCAGAGGTAACTAGAACAATCTAGAGCTTTGCTATACAAAATGAGATATGCTGACCTGCAGCATGGGCACCACCTGAGAGTATGTTAAAAATGCAAACTAAGTCCACTCCCTACACCTACTGAATCAAAATCTGCATTTTAACAAATCTTCCCAGCTGAGTGACACTCATACAAGTTTGAGAAACACGTCTGCAGTGCACGTAGCCTCTCATGTAACACGCACCATCTCAATAATCTTTACAGTCTTAAACTGCTCAACAGTCCTGTAAACTGTATGCCGTACCTGGTTCTCCAAACTGGTGTCTTTTGTAAACTTTGTTGGTTCCTTGTTTTCAACCACATGCAAAGTTAAGCCACTAAATCACCTATGTAAACCATGATTAATTCCTTTAACATTAATAGCAGGGTGACTTTTCTCTCCTGTTACCCCAAAGAGACTGCTAATTGCCCTCCAATTGTTTACCTTTGTATTGTTTTATGAGTGCTCAGAGAAGGATGGAAGATATTCCCCATCACACCAGAAACAAATGCCAGACAGGTTTTGGGAAGGCTGAACACATGCTATGACTACACCGTGTTAGTAGAAGGGCTTTGCTTTCTTTGTTTTGTTTTCTTTTTTATGGAAGGGATGACGCCTCCGTAATTACAGGTATTGCTGTTTAAAACTGAGAACGTTTTCCAAACCACTGAGGGGCCACACCTCTGGCAGCCTATGAGCCGTCCTGTTTGGATTCTCTTTCCAGTTCCCTACACAGTTTACAAAGACACATCCAAGCACCACTAGATTTACATTAAGTATAATGAAAGGAAGAGGGACCCCCATCTAAGTATGGTTGCTTCCTCAATAAACATGTAGGAACCACAGGTAAACCTCATTGCTGATGGTTCATTTGTTTCTGTGAAGTTCTCAAAAAGACTAGTCACTTTACCTTCCTAACAAGAAAACAAGTTACTTTTGTAACCACCCAAAAAATAATTAAAACTATTGTTTTAATACTATCCTAAGGCACTATAATTAAGTCTCTGAGTGAGTAATTGTGTACCTGAATTTAAAATAAGATTTCACATGTAAAGCAAAGTTCTGATTATAATCTCTGAGAAGTGTCTTGGCTTAAATTTAGAATCCACAGGTACCAGCTCAGTGTTACAATAGGTATTGTTCTGTAGGGCTGGAGACAAACTGTGTTTGTATGAGAAGGGAAATGAGGCAAGTCTTCCCACCTTCAGGCACAGTGAGGTTGTGTTCCAAATTACAGAAGATTTTAAAAGGAGCTGAAGAATACTAAGCATGGGGATAGGCTGAGATTTTTGTTATGCTAAGTTCAGGATTTTTTTTTTTTAGTAACATCTAGAAAATAGCTATCAAGAGAAGCTTCCCACCCATCGTGCCCAGGATGTTCTTGAGCCACTGTTAAAGTTAAAAAGCCATATAAAGATTAAAACTCTGATATCCCCAAGGCTAGGATGAATCCTTTGGTAATGAATTGGAGTCTAAGGAATCCATATGGACAGTTTTTAAAAATATACATTTATATTTACAGATAAATATAGAAATAGACCCCTATGTATATGTATGTGTAAGTTAATATACACATATATATTTTCTAGCTCCGTCCACTAAAAGGGGCTAGAAGTAGCAAATACACCCCAATAGCAATGAGCACATCTAGCACCCAGATCTTGTTTTCTAAATACCTTTCTCAAATAAAAGAAATTAGAGATCTTGAAAAACTAGTTAATTCCAGGGATGGGGCAGGGAAAATACAAGATTAGCCGGGAATATCTTGTGCCAGAAAGTGCTAAAGGAAGTGCAAAAAAAAAAAAAAAAAAAAAGAAAGAAAAAGACATAGAAGGTGTGGAGAGACTTATGGAAAGGCATAGGAGCTAACCTGAAAGAGCTCCCCAATGCCCAAAGTTGAAACATCTTGAATAAGAAAATAACAATAGTATTGGATTATAACACATATATATGTGTGTGAGATATATATATATATATATATATATATATATATAAAACATATATAAACATACATAAATAAATGGGAAAATGACAGATTTCTTACAGAAGATTAGTGGAGTCCAGTAATCAGTGTTTTAACAAGTTTTACTAGGTGACTGATGACATGGCCTAGAGAACCCAATCACATAAACTATATTATTTAAAGTGGGTTGTGTGTAGTCAGGGAGCAGTGGGTACTGTGGGGAATTTGAGCACATAGGCCTCAACTAATATGGAGCAGATGTTGAGTGGCCTCACTGAGAAAGGAAGCCCAAGGCAGGAAGAACTTTTGAATTTTCAAGAGAGTCAAGAAATCCAGATTTTTATCCAAATAGTCCTCAGTTGGTGAGGGACCATGGAAACAGGTATTCTTAGAAGGTCACCAGCTGGTTATGATATACATTGATATTTGGGATCCTTCTGTGAGGATTTCTAATTATTACCTATACTGGGACTATCTCCATTTTAAAAAAGAACTTTAAAGAGGGCAAGATGAACAGTAATATAATGACTATAGACAATAGAATTGTACTATAATCATGTAATGTAAAATAGCTACAAAGTCAATCATATTACAATATATAAATGTATCAAAGTAACAGATTATAGAACAGGTTATACCTTCAATTTATACAGTGTTATATGTCAAATATATTTAATTAAAAAAAAAAGAGGACAGGACATGAACAAAACAGGACATTGTAGCATTGCAAAATGTTCTTAGAGGTCATGGAATTTAACTTACTGGTTTTCCACAAGTGAAAATAGTGACAGAAAGGTTAGCTGAAATGCCTCAGAGCTAGGCAGGGTAAAGTCTTGGTAACTAGGGAGTCTTGGGCATCAGACATACCTAGGTGAAAATCCCAGCACCATACTTACCAGCATGTCACTTTGAGTAAGTTCCTGAACCTTTTCAATCTGCTCCTTGGTAAAATAGCAGTAGTAACTATACATATCTTCTTTTAAAATGTATTTTTTTAATTAAAGTATAGATGACAATATTTTATTAGTTTCAGGGGTACAACATAGTGATTTGACAATTATCTACCTGATGATGTGATCATCACACAAAGTCTAGTAACCATCTGTTGCCATACAAAGTTATTACGTTATTGACTATTTTCCCTATACTGTCTGTACTTTACATCCTCATGACTTATTTGGAAGTCATAGGGATGTAAAACCGCATAGGGAAAATAGGCAATCATTGGAAGTGTGTACTTATTAATCCCCGTCCCCTTTTTTACCCATCTTCCCTTGCAACAATCAGCTTGTTTTCTATATCTGTGGGTCTAATTCTGTTTTGTTTTTTCATTTGTTTTGTTTTGTTTTTGTTTCTGTTTTAGGTTCCACATTTAACCAAGATCACGTGGTATTTGTTTTTCTCTGTCTGACTTATTTCGCTTAGCATAATGCCTTTTAGGTCCATCCATGCTATTACAAATGGCAAGATTTCATTTATTTAGGGCTGAGTAATATTCTGTTGTATATGTGTGTGTGTTCACTTTTTCTTTATCCATTCTTCTATCAGTGGACACCTAGCTTGCTTCCATATCTTGGCTATTGTAAACAATGCTACAATGAACCGAGGGGTATGTATATCTTTTTGAACTAGTGGTCTTGTTTTCTTCAGATAAATGCCCAGAAGTGGAATTGCTGGATCATATGTCAGCTCTATTTTTAGATTTTTGAGGAAACTACATACTCTTTTCCAAAGTGTCTGCACCAATTTATAATCCCACCAACAATGTACAAAGGTTCCTGTTTCTCCACTTCCTTGCCAACACTTGCTACTGACTTTTTGTTAACAGCCATTCTGATAGTTTTGAGGTGATATCTCATCATGGTTTTGATTTGCATTTCCCTGATAATTAGTGATGTTGAGCATCTTTCCATCTCTGTTAAACATCTGTATATCTTCTTTGGAGAAATGTATATTCATGTCTTCTGTCTATTTTTTAATAGAATTTTTTTTTGATGTTGTATGAATTCTTTATGGGTTTTTTTGGATATTAACCCTTTGTTGGATATATCATTTGCAAATATCTTCTCCCCTTCAGTAGGGTTTTTGTTTTGTTTCATTTTGTTTTATTGATGGTTTCCTTAATGTGCAAAAGCTTTTTAGTTTGATGTAGTCCCACTTGTTTATTTTTCTTTTGTTGCCATTGTTTGAGGAGATATACCCCCTCCCAAAAAAAATTACTAAGACCAATGTCTGCTTATGTTTTCCTATAGGAGTTTAATGGTTTTAGGTCTTACATTTAAATCTTTCATCCATCTTGAGTTTATTTTTGTATATGGTGTAATAAAGTGGTCCAGCATCATTTTTTGCATGTATCTGTCCAATTTTCCCAACATCATTATTGAAGAAACTGTCTTTTCCCTATTGCATATTCCTGCCTCTTTTGTCATAGAGTAATTGACCATGTAAGCATGGGCTTATTTCTGGGCTATATATTCTGTTGCATTGATATATGTGTCTATTTTTGTGCCAGGACTATACTATATTGATTGCTTTGTCCTTGGAGTATAGGTTGATATCAGGTAGCATGATACCTCCAGCTTTGTTCTTTCTCAAGATTACTTTGGCTATTCGGGTCTTATGTGGTTCCATATAAATTTTAGAATTATTTATTTTAGCTCTGTGAAATCCCATTGATATTTTGATATGGATTGCATTGACTCTGTAGATTGCTTTGGGTAGTATGAATATTTTAATGATATTAATTATTCCAACCCATGAGCATGGTATATGCTTCCATTTATTTGTGTCATCTTCAATTTCTTTCATTGGTGTCTTATACCTTTCAAAGTACAGGTCTTTCATTTATTTGGTCAAATTTATTACTAAGTACTTTTTTTTTTTAGATATAATTGTAAATGAGATTGTTTTCTTAATTTCTGTTTCTACTAGTTTGTTGTCAGTGTATAGGGATGCCACTGATTTCTGTATATTAATTTTGTAACCTGCAACTTGACTGAATACTAAATTCATTTATTCGTTCTAATGGTTTTGTAGTAAAATAAGAAAATACGTTACTCTGCACACATCTTACAGGGTTGCTGAAAGGATGGATTGAAAGAATGCGTTTGCAGTGGTTAGCCTAGGGCTGGGAGCTGAGTAAATGCTCAAGAAATCTTAGTGCATTGGCAGAAGCAGAGCTTGATTCAAAATTCAAGAATCCTGACTTTCTCAGAGCTTCTCCAGGTTTTAACTGAAGGAATTCTAGGCCTTGGAGCTCAGATGTAGAACATTTTATCTGGATTTTCTCAGTGCCTTTCAAATCATTCCACTTAGGCTGCCTGCCTCACCCACTTCTGAAATCAAGTCTGCCTCCAATTGATCAATCCTGGATGCTAGAATAAGATGGAGATTATATATATATATATATATATATATATATATATATATATATATATATATATATTTGTGTGTGTTTTTTTAAGTCAGACCTGGAAAACAGCCATAGAAGCATCACCTTCCCAGACAGGGACATTCTCGTGAAACTGAGCCTGATCTTGAGAAACAGATCAGTATTTCTCCACCTGGAAACTACTGACTTTTGGGGCTGGATAATTCTGTGCTATGGGGTACTGCCTTATACATTGTAGGATGCTTAGCAGCATACCTGGCTTCTCCCTACTAGATATCAGTGACCCCAGTTGTGACAACCAAAAATGTCTCCAGACATTGCCAAAAGTCCCTCAGGAGGCAAAATTGCCCTCAGGTGAGAATCACTACTGCAAGCACCCCCAGGGCAGGCAGGCAGGACTCTCTATGGGCCACCAACATTCCTCTCCCTGACACTGGTTTTTATCTGATAACTTCCCCCACGAGGAAGAGCAGAAATCAGTCTCATTTATATCTGTGATTGAGTAGCCAAATAATTTTCAAGAAAAAGGTGGCTTAAGATGAAGTTCTTTGTAACTAGAACAGAGCTTTGTGACTATAACTCCATAGCCATAGTCACCATCAAACCTTTTCAGTTCTGACAAAGCTATTGGCAGCAAAGCTTGTTCTATCATGATTAAGTAGACTTTATTAAAGTCAGTGACTCCATAAACAATGTCAGATGTTTGTGTCAGACTCACAGATCTCAATCTAAAAACAAAATGCAATAAAGGAAGTGGCGACGACTAGAATCAGAACTTTAGGATATTGTATCTCATAAGATGACACATGGAATTTAAATCAGGTAGAAACTTCATCTAGACATTCTAATTAAAATTCCTCTTCCTCTAGGAAGTCCCAAGGCATTTGCATCTCAGGTGTAGGAAGCTATGGAACCAGCTAGACAGTTTATCATATGGAGGGGTCAGTGCCTATCACAAACTCCACCTTCTCAAAACTAACTCATCCCTCTCTCTGCAGTTCCTGAAAAACTTATGTAACCCAGCATGTTGTTGCTATTTTAATGAACAATGATGGAAAGGTCTGAATGACTACTAGATAGAACAATTTAGAAAAAATAAGTGTTTGTTTCCAAGACTTTTGCTACCCTTGGAATTTTGATGGTTTTATACTCTAACATGATTCTAGGGATTCAGTTCATCTTGGAGGAATCTTCTTATGAGAAGCAGAAGTGGGCATCTGCCAGGGCCCCTCACACAGCAAGTCTGATATTATTTTTATTCAATCTTTCATTCTACACATATTCATTGCATGATACTGTGTACTAGTCACTGTTTTAGACATTTGGGAAGAGGAGTAAACAAAAAATAAAAATCTTTGCCTTTATGGAGCTTACATTCTTGTGAGCATTTTTTGAGGAAACTAGAAGCTATAACCACCAATATAAACTGAACAGGTCCACAAAGAGTACGTATTTTGTTTGAGTTATCACTTAAACAATAAGAAAATACCAAATAAAACTTTTGTAGATTTTGAGGCAGGGGATAAAAAATAGAAAAATAAATGAATAATAATGATAAAATAGTTACAGAGAAGTTTGAAGGTTAATATACCAACTGTGGAAAGATTAGGCCACTCTGAAAACATACTGACTCCTCAGCTTAACTAGAAGAAGTACATAGGTCCTAGAAAGATTCAGAAAATGATGTCAAAATTTGTGTTTTTAGGAGGGAGGGAGAGAGAGAAAGAGAATATATCTCTTAGTGGCAAGTGAGCTGTGGCATTCTACTGAAAAGAGTTTAGGACCCAGAGAGAAATGGTGGAATAAAGATTATGATTCTGGCATACCTACAAGACTCCAATTGGCACAACAAAACCAGCCTTTCCTCCAGGCAACAGAAAATATCTTCTTCTGGAATGCTTGTCTTAGGACACGAAACAGCAAAAGGTAGAAGAGGCCAATCAAATCTTCTCTGGTTGTTCCAGCAGGGGCTGGGGCAGCATGAATCTTATGCTCAAAGGGAACAAACTGTGCATTTTCTAGGTCAGAATTCAGAAGTTAGAATTCTGGTGAAGAGATGATAATGGTCTGTTTCATTTATATTGTCATCCCTAAGGAAACAGCAACATCTATGCTCCAAAAGAATCAAGCATGGCTGGCCTGCTGCTTGCCTCACGGATCTCTGTGCTGGCTGAAAGGTCACATGTTTCTGAATGTTTGGAAGTGTATTACCCATTTGTTTGTTTGTTTATGTCTTCCCTATAAACAGTTTGGTTTCCATATGCAGAAAAGAAATAATGTGAACAGAGCAAACACACAAACACATACACTCTCAAAAATGCTCTGCTCCAGTTTCCAATACAGTAAGATTATTCTAGGACTTTATAGTGGGGCAAAAAGAATCATAAAGAGGAAGACCTTAATTTTTCTTACAGTTTCACCTCATGCTCAGTACTGAGTAATGTATTTAAAAAGTTACAGTAGCTCCTTGGTTATATGACAGTGTTAAAGTTGACTTTTCTGGTTTATAACAAAAGAAAATATAGTTTAGAATTTCATACTCTCTAGTGTCCTTACAAAGTTTTCTCTCTAAAATTCACCTATGTCATGATTGCTTTACTTAGGGTGAAATTATTTTATGCCTATTTTGCGTATTGATACTACAATTATGCCTTTCATGCTGTGCAAGGAGCATTGGAGCCTTCACCTTGTTGTTCCTCAAACTCCTCACATGATTGGGTCTTTCTAATCTTCATTTCTCAATTGAAATGTCACCTCTTCAGAGGAACCTTCCCTGACTTGTTTCTTGATTATTGTCCGGTTTCCTCCCTAGAAATAAGCTCCATGAGGCCATAGACCGCTCACTTTTGCTCACTACATATTCCTCAGAGGCATATAGTGGGTACTTAAATATTTGAGTGAATGAATGAGCAAAGAAACAAATGATTAAGTGGCAAGATCACTGCCATTAGGAGATCTCATCTCTTTTGGTTTTTTCTTCCTTCACTATAAAATGATGATTATGACACCCAACACAGAAATGAGAGATTCAAATGGGTATTAAAGTTTCTCTTTAAAGGGACCCAAAGACATGAGTGTGGCCATGCTGAATAGGAGCTCCTGGAGTGACCAAGAAAGTCGGGATGGAGTACCATGGAAGTGAACCAGCTGGGAAGGGTCTCGGGAGCCAACCTTGGGATCACGACTTACCTAAGACTCCACCAGCATCAAGTCCCACATTTCAAGCGGACAAAGAAGACCCTGGGCCTCTGGTGACCTGAATGTCTCTTAGCTCAACATATGTATTTATACATGTTAAAGTCTCACCTGGACCCCAGAATAACCAAGACCTTTTAATTGTATGAACAGACACACTTAGGGGATCTTTCAAAGTTATTTAAAATTGGAAACATATGCCATAGGGAATAAAGCCAGGAATATATATTCAGAACTGAAACACATGATGCATAACTATAATGCAAATAATAATGCAAATGAACGCACACACACATCTGAATTTATGGTTTCAAATGTGTGCAGTACACTTAAAAGTAGTCACCTTGAGGATCTCTGCACTTTTTTCAACAATGATTCCATTTATCAAACCACATTTGGATCTCCCTTTTTGGAATTTCCATAAGAAAATAAAGACACTGGTTAAACATTGCCTCTTAAGGTAAATTTTGTCCATGTGGCTCTGTTTGATTTTTTTTTAAAATAACCAACCAAAAATTCAGAGTATTCCTGGGCAGGAAGCGGGCCGGGGGTGGCAGTGGGGGAGGCGGAATGGGCAACCATGTGGGGTGATTCCTGGTGTTTTTCTTAAATAATGAAGCCTGGGTTTCTTGTCTGGTTCAGAAAGTAGCTTTAAAGGCAATAATCGAAAGTGAAATTTAAAAGATGTTTCACTGGTAGCATCGCTGAAACAAGCATATAATTTCCCAAAGTAGGAAATCTTGAAGGACAACATTCTTTTGAATGTATAACATGTAATATGTTTATTTTAAAATTCCATATGATTACTTACAGAACAGCCTTATTTGGGGAAAATCAACTTAAAAATGTGTACAACCCCCTACTTCTAAACGGCTCTATGTTATATTTAGGGGCTGTATGTTTCCATTCCGGTATCTAACATGAGAAATTAAAATATATCTCTTTTTGCTTTTCAATCAATCATAAGCAAAATCAAATGAATAGGAGATAGACTGTTGTAAACAGAAGTAATCATTTGTTTTATAAAAGTCACAGGATTGCAATAATCATAACTTTGTTTTTTGATACTTTTTTTAAAATAATGAATATTGATAGCATAAAATTTAGAAAACAGTAAGCATAAGTAATAAATAAAAAACATCCATAATCTTATCATCATCTATAAATAATCAAGGTAAACATCTGGGCATATATCCTTCCAGATCTTTCTCTAGCACGTGTGTGTTTGTGTGTACTATAGACAAATAGCCTAAGGTGGATGCCATATAGTAGCCAAAGGACCTTGTGCAAGGTACTCTGTGCCTCTGTTCTATCATCTGTAAAATGAGAATAATAATTTTTGCCCTGTGCACCGTAACAGTTAAATGACACCAGGAACATTAAGCTCAGAGCCTGGTATCTAACACATAATAAGAACTCAAATTCATTATACCTGCGTTATTGTTGTTATACAATTTGAAACACAGCTGTTATCACTGAAAATTTTATTGTGAGGATTTTCCTTGACATTATTTTAAATTCCATTACAAAAGCACAATTAATACTTGGAGCCATTAATCTATTACTCAAAACTGTCCACACGTTGGCAAGTAGAAAAAGTTGTTGCCTGTTATGAAGACAGAGATGTCAAAGCCAGTGATAAGAATTAAAAAAAAAAGAAAAAGAAAAAAAGTTTCTTTGGAGTTCGGCATCAAAACCACCAGAATTAGCATCACTGGCAGTGAATTCAGGCACAAATATATTAACATTAAAAAAAAATACAGGTAATATTATAATAACCATGTATTACAGGCATGTACTAGACTAATCAGGGGGATCACTTCATGAATTGTATAAAAGTCTAACCACTATGGTGTATACCTGAAACTAATATAAAATAATATTGAATGTCAACTGTATTTGAAAAATAAATATTAAAAATAAATCTATATGTGAAGTTAGGTCTAGTCCAGTGGTTATTATCTAAGGAAAACTTTGCCCCTCAAGGGACATTTGACAATGTCTGGAGACATTTCTCACAATTTTGGGAGTGGAGTTACTGTCATATAGTGGGTAGAGGACAGAGATGCTGCTGAACATCTACAATGCTCGGACAGTCCCACAACAAAGAAGTATCTGGCTATTTAAATGTCAGTAGTGCTGAAGGTGAGAAACCTTGTCTAGTCCTAACTAGCTTTATAATCTCAAACAGGTAACTTCCCTAGTAATGATGGTGATAATAGCAGTTCACATTTATTGAGCACTGCTGCTAAGCACTGCTAAATGCTTCACGTAGATTATTCTGTTTTTACCTTCCCAAAAGTCTTATGATGTGGCCTCTATTATCATCCACACCTTATTGGTGAGGAAACAGGCTCACAAGGATTAAGAACTTTGCTCCAAATCACACAGCTAACAAGTGCTGTGGCTTTGGTTTGAGGTCATGTCATTTCATTCTAGAGCAGCAATCTCCAACCTTTTTGGCACCAGGGACTAGTGCTCCTATGAGAATCTAATGCTTGATGATCTGAAGTAGAGCTGAGGCAGTGATGCTAGCGCTGGGGAGTGGCTGCAAATACAGAAGAAGCTTTGCTCACTCACCTGCCGCTCACCACCTGCTGTGAGGCCCGGTTCCTAACAGGCCACAGACCAGTACTGGTATGGTCCATGGCACAGGGGTTAGGACCACCACTCTAGAGCCTATGCTCTTGTATATAACTCTGATGCCTCACTCTGAACTTCCCTGTATCTCCAGATGTTTTTAGAGATATGTTATGATCTACTGATAGAGATTCCATCTCATATGCCAACTCCATTAGCATGTTAGTGGAAGCCTGGGATACCATGCTGAGAAAGATTGTGTGGCCATGGATGGCTTAACAGAAAAAGAGACATAATCAATTACTGATATCTACTACAGGCATGGGAGGGAAGAACAGTGGTATTCGTGTCACATATTGGATATCTTTGGACTACATGATCCTATTTAGTTCTTTTCAAGAGCCAACCTCTTATGTTCCTCTGTTTTCCCTCCCTTCCCCACCCCCCCACACCATCCCATCCCAGGAAAAGCATAAGAGCTCTTGGCCAAGAGCCATTGCAGAGTTGTACACATCAAAAAGAATCAGGGACTAAGCAGTCAATTGCAAGGGCTTTATTCAATACACAGTTTTTCCTGGTTGCAGGAGAAGTGCTGAAAACTGTCAGGTCCTATCCTCCATAAGACAGAAAACATCAAAGTTCATGAAAATTATAGCACACCTCCACCCAGAGTCAAAGCCAAGAACAAACAACTTTGGGGGTTGGACTAATTTTATAAAAGAATCTGAGTGACTGAAGTAAAAACAGCAATGACCACGAAGTTTAGAGAAGCCAAATAATAATCTACTACATTTTTTTAAAATTATGCAATGTTTAGGAAACTGAGATCACTGGAGGAAAAAAAGAGGAAAAAAAAAAGGAATCACATAAACTTTAATAAACAAAGTCACATACCAACAAACATTTAAGCCACTGTAACCATGATGAGGAACCAAAGCTCGTTTTTAGTTACAAAGATCTGAGGAATAGGGTGGGAAATAAACAAAAATCCAAGAGGAAAATCATTAATAAGATACTCTGAACTATTTTCCCACAAGTGATTTCTTTGAAAAAAGAAAAGAAAAGCTATACTCTGTGGAAAAAAAAAAAAGCCAATGTCCTGTCCAAATAAAACCTCTTTGCAAGCAGTCAACCAAAAACTGAAATTCCATGGTCATAACATTACGTCTGTGGGGTGCCACTCAGAACATCTTCCAAAAAAAGCTGGGCAATTTGTATAGGACTCTGCAACGAAAGGGAAAAGAAAACCCACCCAGAAAGAAACTACAAGAAACCTGGATTTATATCCTTGTTGTGTATCATTTCAAGGGCTTCCTGTTTACCAACAAAAAGAACAACACACACATCCACAGCACACATCAAATTTTCCAGGAAGCTAGATATTTAAATAAAACATTTGGACTTAGTAAAAGCAATGTCATTTCTTCCTAAACCACCACTTCAGTCATTGATAGAATGGAAAACTGATTCTAAGGGGTCGCATTTTTATTTGCTAGAAAGATTCCAAGACATATGGAGATAAAACGATATATATCATTTTTTTCTTATGAAATAATTATTTTTAATTAAATCATCTTACAAGCAAAAATAATCCATCTCTATAATCAAAAGCAAATAAGTATTGAAAACACTACTTAACTAAGATGAATTTTGCTAAAGTTGAGCTTAAGGCAACTGAGCAAGAAATGACAACACAGTACTAAATTATTTACATCTGCGACATCTTAGCTGTGTCTACAAGGCACCAAAACATTGTGATGATAAGAAAAAGTCAGTAATTGCTCAAATATTATGTCTAGTCACCAACAGCTGGAATTTCTTCAGTATTAGTTCTCTCTCTCTAAGCATTTTGAGAAATTCACTAAGAGAGCTTTTCCCACCACTTCTTTCTGTCAGCTCACACTCCCCTGGCCTAAGTGAGCTCTTACCTGCACTCTATGGGGTCTCCATGCAGTCACATTTGGTAACTCACTTCCATTGGGCTGCTCCTAGCCTTACATGGTGACAGGTAATGGTGCATTCAGATAGAACCAAATTCTTGTCCATGTGAATTTTCTTAATTAGAAAATATTTTGTCTGTTCAGTCAAAGACTTTGACTCTGCCATAATAATTCTAAAAATTGAGGAAGAAGAATCACCTGGATATTTTTTCCTTTCTCCAAATGCTACTCCCATCTTAATCTAAAGAAATGGCTTCTCTTGTAAGTAAAAACTATTTCTCTGTCAAGTCCCACATCTTTAACAACCAGCAGACAGAGTGAGAGTTCTCCAAATTCCCTTCCACCTCTTCCCAAATCTTCCTTCAATAATTCATCCTCCTTTGAAGTCTCCACTCACACTGAAGCCACCATCTCCCCATCCTCTATGGCCCAGGGAGTGATAAGATATCATAGTTATAAGACAAGCTATATTTTATAGTCACACTAGCCTGGGATCTAATACTGGTTCATCAAATTATGACTTGTGTGACCTCGAGTAGGTTTACTTCCCTGTCCAATCTTCAGTGTCTGCATCTGTACAACAGGTAACAACAACAGTGTATTCATCTGTTCAGGCTGCCATAATGAAATACCACACTCTAGGAGGCTTAAATAAAAGACATTCATTTTGTCACAGTTTTAGAGGCCAGAAGTCTAAGATCAAGGTGAGAGCTCTCTTCCTAGCTTATAGATGGCCACTTTCTGGCCATGTTCTCACATTGCCTTTCCTCTGTCCACCTGACAAGAGAGAGATCTCTGATGTCTCTTCTTGTAAGGACACCAGTCCTAATAGGTTGGGGTCACATCCTTATGACATCAGATAACCTTAATTACCTCCTAATAGGCCATATCTCCAAATATAGTCATATTGGAGGTTAGGACTTCAACATATGAGTTTTAGGGGAATACAGTCAGTTCATAACAAATTGCATTCCTGCTTCCTAGAGTTATTTGAGGAATGTGCTAGCTCAGGGCCTCTGAGAAACAGACACCAGGACAGCTTACATGCCCAAGAGACTTACTGGGAAAAACACCTGTGAGGGAGATTGAGGTGCTGAAAGAGGCTAAAAGAGCTGTCAGACCAAAAAGTAGGTCTGACTGATGCTGTGGGGGTGAAAGAGAAAGAGGAGAGTTTGAGTAGGGAAAGTCTTAGGTTACGGTCCAGTTCTAAGGAAGATTCAGCAAGGTTAATGAAGAGGCCTAGAGTCCAAACTATTCATGTCTCGCAGTAATGGGCCTGTGCTGGTGTTCCTGCTTGCTTAGTCACTGGTTGGGAACAGACTAGGAGGAGTTGGGCAAACACATGGTGTATTCAGAGGACAGTAGGTAGGTCAGTTAGTCAATTATGCTTCTCCTAATAGGGGCTCTGAAAAGAGCTCCTTCATGGCCACCACCAGGATTAAATTTGATAAATGCACATGAAGCTCCCATCCCCATCTCAAAGTAAGAGTTCTATAAAATAGTAGTGGCAAAGATGATGATGATATTGCCCTTCACATTTTACTGAGGTTCTTGAAATCTGACTCTTAGCTTTATCTACTCATGTGCTGCCATCATGCTCTGAGGCTGCAGAATCTTTATTGTTGAGCTGATGAGCTAACCGGGTATATCTTTATTCTCCTGTATTCCCTTCCAAACACTTCTACAAACACCTGCTGGGCAACAACATGCATTTTATTCTCACCTGAAGAATTAAGATAAGTCTTATTATCACCTCAGCTTACTGTCTGGAGAAATATTCCAGGCCACTGATGGAAGAAAGGGGAACTGAGGGTGAGCCTCGCAGACCTTCTGAGTTGAGGGCACAGAGGTGGAAGTCCAAAGGCAAAGGTAGCTAAGGTTCACAGGGCCAAGAACCAGAGAGAGAGCTACATGGAGAGGGTACTCCAGAGTTTTGCAGTGTTCCTTTGATTACTCAGCTAAGAACTGGTCTCACATGGATGTGAAGAAACTACTAAAGCTTGAAGAAAATTACCCAAGATTTTAATCAAAAGGACCGATTTCTAGAGCTCACATGGTACCAGAAATAGTAGATGATTCTCATCGCCAGAGTGGAAAACCTCATTTATGGGGCATCAGGGGGAGTACGTAGAAGGGTTTTCTATATCAATGGGGAACAATTAGCCTTCACTAAAGGCTGACCTTGTCCTACTCAACAAAACTTAAAAGCAAGACCCACAAAGAACGAACTTTTCCTAAGTAACTTAACCCTGTTCCAGAACAAAGTGCAAGAATGTTTATAGGAATATAAAAATATCCAGCACTCAACAAAGTAAAATTCAAAATGCTTGGCATCCTGTTACAAATGAGGCATGTAAAGAAGAAAACAAGACCAATAATGAGGAGATAAGACAATTGAAACCAACCCCAAATGACACTAATGTTAGAATTAAATGGCAAATACATTAAAAGTTATTATAAATGTGTCCCAAGGGAAGTTGGAAAATATTTTCAATTGAATAAAATTAAACTGAACATATCAAAATTTGTAGGATACAGCTAAAGCAGTGCTTACATGCAAATTTATAGCACTAAATGCTTATTAGGAAGAAAGATGTCAAATCAACAGTTAAAGCCACTGACTTAAGAAAAAACAGAAATATGAGCAAATAACCCCCAGCAAGCAGAAGAAAGACCTAATAAATGCAATAATTAATAAATTGAAAAAAATAATACAAAAACATCAATAAAATGAAAAACTGGCTCTTTGAAAAGATCAATAAAATTCATAAACCACTTAGCCAGACTGACAGAGAAAAACAGAAAGAAGACACCAACTGGCAACAATTGAAAGAGATGTTACTAGAGACTCTACAGACATTGAAATGATAAGAAATGCTACAAACAATTCTATACACAGAAAATAAAAAACTTAGAAGTAATGCACCAATCTCTTTAAAGTAACAAACTATTAAAATTCACCCAAGAAGAAAAATAAAACCTGAATAATTTCATATTTATTTCTCGAAATTGAATTCATAGTTAAAAACAAACAAACGAAATAACTCTTTCAGTCAGATGATTTCATTGGCAAATTCTACCAAACATTTAAAGTTGAAATAAAACTAATTCTAAACAATCTTTTTCAGAAAACAGAAGAGAAGGAAAGACTTCATAACCTTTTATATGAGGCCATCACACCCTGATACCAGAACCAGAAAAAGACAGTGCAAGAAAACTATAGACCAATATCCTTCATTAACACAGCTGCAAAACTTCTCAACAAAATATTAGCCAATCAAATCCAGCAATGTATAAAAAGAAGAATACATCACAACCAAATGGGGTTTAGACCTGGAATGTAAGTCTGTTCAAGATTCAAAAATAATCAATGTAATCTATCATATCAAAGGTCTAGAGAAGAAACACCACATGATCACGTACTTGATGCAAAAGAATTTGATAAAATCCATTATTCATAATAAAAAAAAACACTCAACAAATTAGAACTAGAAGGAAACTTCATAAATCTGATAAAGAGTGTCATACTTAATGGTAAAAGATAGAATGCTTTATTGCTAAGAAAAAGATGAGGATGTCCACTTTTATCATTTCTTTTCAGTGTCATACTGAAAGCTCCAGATAGTGCAATAATGCAAGAAGCAGAAATAAAAGACATCCAACTCACAAAGGAAGAAATAAAATTGCCTATTCATAGATAATATAATTGTCTATGTAGAAAATCCCAAGAAATCTCCAAAAAAAAAAAAAAACCCTCTTAGAACTAATAAGTGATCATAGGATTCAAGGGAGCATAAAAATCACCTGTGCAGAAAAAATGTGATTAAAAAGTGGGCAGAGAATCTGAATAGACTTTTATCCAAAGAAGACATAAATGGCCAACAGGTACATGAAAAGATGCTTGACATAATTAATCATCAGGGAAATGCAAATCAAAACCACAATGAGATATTACTTCACACTTATTAGAATTGTTATTATCAAAAAGACAAGAAATAATAAGTATTGACAAAGATGTGGAGAAATTGTAAATTGATACAGCCACTATGGAAAACAGTACTGAGGTTCCTCAAAAATATTAAAAATAGAACTAGTGTATAATCCAGCAATTTCACTTCTGGATATTTATTCAAAGAAAATACCAACTCAAAAATTACATATACATTCCCATGTTCACTGTAGCATTATTTACATTAGCCAAGGTATGGAACCAAACTAAATGTCCATTGGATGAATGGATAAAGAAAGTCTGACACACACACACACACACACACACACACACACACACACACACTGAAATATTATTCAGTCATTAAAAAAAAGAATAAAATCTTGCATTTAGGACATGAGTGGACCTTGATAAAATTATGCTAAGTGAAGTAAGTTAGACAAAGACAAATACTGAATGAGCTCACTTATGTGTGGAATATTAAAAAAAAAAAAAAAAAAAAAGCTCATAGATACAGAGAACAGATTGGTGGTTGCCAGAGGTGGAGGTAAGGGAAATAGATGTAGGAGGTCAAAAGGTATAGACTTTCAGTTATAAAATAAGTAAGTCATGAACATGTAATATATAGCATAGTGACTATAGTTAATAGCAAGTACTGTGTTGCATATTTGAAAGTTGCTAAGAGAGAAAATCTTAAACATTCTAATCACAAGAAAAATATTTGTAACTATATGGTGACAGATGTTAACTAGACTTATTGTTGTGATAATTTTGTAATATATATAAATATCAAATCATTATGTTGTACACCTGAAACTAATATAATGTTCTATGTCAATTCTACTCCAATTTAAAAAAAAGAAAAAGAAAATAAAGGTAGAAATAGTAACCCTTTTAAAAATAATATAACTGATGGCTACAGAGATGAATGTATTTACTATTGCATTTCTTGTTGATTTTAATTCATCAGTTCTCTAGATAAATATAGTTAGAGAAAGAGAAAACAATTTTATTTCTATAAACCAGTACTGAACAATTAGAACTCAATTTTTTAAAATTTTCATTTAAATAGATCAAAAATCCTTACCTATAAATCTAGTCAAATATATAAAGATATATATGGTGATAACTATGAAATTCTAATCAAAGTAATCATAGGAAATCTAAATAAATGGATATACCATGTTCATGGACTAAAGTACTAAATATAATTAAGATGTAAATTCTCCACAAATTAATCTCTAAATTTAGTGCAATTTCAATAAAAATCTAAGCAGGATTTTTTGTAGATAGACAAGGTGATTCTAAAATTTATATGGAAAGGCAAACAACTAAAATAACAAAAGCAATTACGAAAAGAAAAAAGAAAAATGGTAGAGAACTCACACTATTGATTTAAAGACATATTACACTACTCCAGCATTCAAGACAAAGTTGTATTGGCAGAAGAACAGACAAGTAGACCAGTAGAACAGAATATGATCCAGAAACAGATATGATCAACTCATTTTTGACAAAGGTAAAAGGCAATTAAATGGAGAAAAGATAGTCCTTTCAACAATTTACAATGGAACAAATAGATGTGTATATGTTGAGGAAAGTGGATTTCAATTTAAACCTCACAGTTTATATAAAAATTAATTTAAGATAGATCATAACTGTAAATGTAAAATTATAAAACTTTTAGAAAAATAAAGGGATGAATTCTTTGTGGCTTTGTGTTAGAAAAGAGTTCTTAGCTATGACACCAAAAACATAATCCATATAAGAAAAAAATGACAAATTGCACTTCATCAAAATTAAAAATGTTTGCTTTGCAAAATACATGAAAAGTCAAACTAACTGGGAGAAAATACTTAGAAATCACACTATACTATATATAAACAACTCTAAAAACTTAACAGAAGGAAAACAAACAATCTAGTTTTAAAATAAGCAAAGGATTTGAGCAGACATTTCACAAAGAAGACGTATTGATGGCAAAAAAAAAAAAAAAAGAGCTTGGAAAGATACTTAATGTAATTAGCAGTTAGAGAAATGCAAATTAAACCAAAATTAGGTAACACTACACACCTGGAATGGTGGAAAACCTGTCACTTCCCAGTGCTGGCAAAGATATGGAGCAACTGGAGCTCTCATACATTGATGGTGAAATACAAAATGGTACAGCCACTGTGGAAAACAGTTTAGCAGTTTCTTATAAATTTAAAGACACACTCAAGTGACCTCACTCCTATATATTTACTCTAAATAAATGCAAACTTATGTTCACACAAAAGCCTGTACAAAAATGTTTATAACTTAATGCCACCCAACTGTACACTTAAAATGGTTTGATTTTATGTTGTATATAGTTTACCTCAATTTAAAAAAAAGAAAAGAAAAGAAAACAAAACAAAACACCACATCTCTGCTTTCTGAGAGGGGAAAAAAGTTTTATAACAGCTGTATTTATAATTGCCAGAAACTGAAAACGATCCAAATGTCCTTCAAAAGTGAATGGATAAGCAACCTATGGTGCATCCATATCACAGAATACTACTCAACAATTAAAAATAAGACAAACTATTGATACAAAAAACAATTGGGATGAATCTTAAAGGCATCATGCTGAGTGAAGGAAGTCAATCTCAAAAAAGGTACATCTGATTTTATTTATGTGACACTTTGGAAAAGGCAAAATTATAGGGATGGTGAACCAATTGTTAGTTGTTAAGAGTTAGAGTCAAGGAAGGTTTGACAACAAAGGCCAGCACAAGAGAGTTTTGGGAATGGAACCCATTGTAGTGGTGGTTACATGAATTTATACATGTGTTAAAACTTGTAGAACAGTATAGTCCCCCCAAAAAAGTAAAATTTATGTTATATAAATGATATTTAATAAAATAGAAGTGAATCAAACCCAGCATCTCCTTGACAATAGCCATCTTCATCACTGAAATAAAAACAAAAGACAACTCATTCCTCCCTCCTGCAGTCTGTAATAATTAACATGGTCCAAATTGACAGCCAACATTGTGTCCTTGTTCTTTCCTATCATCTCAGGACAAAGGCATCAAGTTCTGTTGATTTTAGAATCCGAAATGTCGTTTGAATTGGTTCTCTCCTTGCTAAATCCACTATGTCTCCCCCAATTCTATACTTTTAGAGTGTTCTGGATTATTTTTGTAGCTTCCTAAATGATTTTCCTGCTCCCAGATTTAATTAATGTTCTGAATTGTCACCAGATTTATGCATGTCAATTTTTACTTAAATTTTTTTTAAAAATCTATATATAGCCTACAATAATTTGCCATCATCTTCAAGATAAAGTCCAAACACTGCCTCTAATTCTTGCTACACTGATCTCTTCACATTCAGGTTAGCTCTGCTGTCCTCATGTCTCTGCCTTTATTCATGCTGTTCCCTCCCCTTAGCTTTTCTTTTTCTTTTAAAAACATCCTTTACATCCTCTAAGGCTTTGTTCAAATGTCATCTTCCCTGATGTTCCCAGGCAGATTTTTTTCACTGCCCTACTCCTTCCCCACAGTCCCTGGCATGTTTTTCATTCTTCTAGGGGAAATTTCAGCGCGTTATGGGCTATTATATTCTAGCCCATTTCCCCCACAAAATGGTCAGCTGCTTGAGGACAAAGACTGGGTCTCTTCTGTTCCCAGTGGCAAACACCGTGTTTGGTACTGAGTAGTACCATAATCGCAATTGTTGGAATGAAATTAGAATAACCGATATCAATTTAAAATATTAGCTTAACTTTCACTTTTCACTCCATGGTCCGATTGTGCTATAGAAACAGCTTCTGTCATGAGTGTGTTTTTTGACTTGTTTGTTAAAATCTTTATTGGGAGTTTACTCTGTGAAAAGCACTAGCAGGGTGATCATGGTGGGTGATGAGGGTAGGTAATATGATTTTATGGGAAGAAGAGAGATACATACACTGAAGGAAGCTAATAATAGGCAAGATTAATGTTCCCTAGATCTTCACTGCTTTTAATATTTAGTTCAATACCATTTTTCCTATTTAATAGAATATGAGAGTCATTCAGATTTCAATAATTCAGAATATATTCCCGACTAACCATGAATTAGTTCTCTAACCACATTTGCTGTCCTTCTGGAATAGTTTCTTGCTTTCTGTTTTGGGCCTTCATTACTTGTCCTTTTTTTCTGTTTAATCAGTTCATCTTACCCGTAATTTTTCTTTTGCTATATTATTATATTCGTCTCCTTTAAAAATATTTTTGGATTTCAAATATCAGAGATACACTGCTTAATCTGGAAATACTGTTTGTGATGCTGTCATTCAATTTTTGAGAAAAATCATAAAAGAAAAGTGTCATCCCTCAGAGCCTAAATGAAAGAATCAACCTGTGTTCCCCACACCCATTGTCAGGCGTTTGGACAACATATTACTGTAGGAATTTGATGACATTTCAAAACTATTTGGAAATTAAATTATCTTAATTTTTTTTAAAGATGAAGCTTTTTAATTTGAAGGCCAGTAGTAAATTTGGCTCCATTTTTAAAAAAGTTATCATACTGAACAGTGGCTAAATTTTTTGTGATTATATATACCCAATACTAAAATATTTGAGCTTGCTCAAATTTATGTATTTTTACTTATTTATAAATTATATTATGTGTATTTATAAATTTTTTATATATGGATAGGTATATTTGTTAAGTTCTTATAGCATATTTCTGGTCACAGAAACATCACCAAACTTCTAAATAAAGACCCAAACACTTCTAATGTTACTTACTGAGGTAAGTGTGAGCTATACAGACATTTAAGAAAGATGAACAAAAACAAGTAAAGGAATGATTTTCCAACCCACTCACACACACTCACACTCACTCAGACTGGGACAATGCAGACATGCTAACTACCCTAAGTGCATATCCTTGAGATGTGAAAGGAAACTGGAGTCCCCAGAGAAAACTCACACAGACATGGATGGGGAGAATGTGCAGACTCCACAGAGACAGTGGCTTGGTCTGAGAATTGGCTTTTTTTCTCAACAATATTACACGAAATTGATGGTAAAGGCAACTATATTACTTGAGGATCTCCTGTATTTGGCCAGTGTGCCCAGGGAAGGCCTCCCTGAAGCAGTCAAGAAAAATGAAAGCAAGAGGCAAGAGGTAACAGGTAAGCCATTGGAGGCCTTTGGCTTTACTCTGAGTGAGACAGAAGCTTCTGCAGAGTTTTGAGCAACAAAGTGACATGGCCTAACAATGTTTGCAAATGTAATACATAAGAACTCTGGACAGAGCTGGGCATGCCTATCTTCACATGCTCTCAGAAGGACCCAGCACTAGGCTTCTGATATCTGGAAAGCCTGTTGGTGCAGGGCCATTCCCTGACTGAGGAGAAATAATGATTGGACCAGTAAGATAGGAATGGAGGATACTGGTTGTCAGAGTTCAGGTCAGTTGTTGACGACATCTGCTGTATTACAGATCACACCCCCACCTGATTGAGACAAGAGATCCCTCTTCTGTGTTCAGGGAAAGATATTGCTTAAACTTCTCTAGTCTCCAAAAGGAGCCCCATGTCCACTGAATGTGATTTTTTGCCACTGGACATTCAGTATGACCCACATATGGTCCTTGAACTCATGGAATGTAAGAGCAGACAGGGACCTTTATATTTCTTTAATGGGAGTGCAATACTGGCTTCACCACTACTGCCAACTCTGATGGGTTGATATTGAGTGCCCGAAGGTCTATGATGAAAAGCTGGTGGGATCTGCAAAGAAACCTCATAGATAGGCAAGTGATGGCACTGAACAGCACAAGTATCTGCTGTATCTAACCCAACTCCTGCACTTTGCAGATCAGAAAACCAAAGCTTTTCCTATCCCCACTGGTCAAGGGAAACCTTGACAAAGACCCCAGTTTATATTCATTGTACTTAATCTACACTGGTCAAATACGTCTCCAGGTTTTGGCTCCAGCTCCACTTGGGGCCAGCTTTAGAAATGGACAGCTACTGGTGTGATTTCACATACTTGAAAGGCTCCAGCATGTTTGCCAAAGAGTCCTTAATCACTCTCCAATCTCAGAATTCCACAATTACACGTTCAATGAACTTCAACTTTCTCCTTTGAATTAAAATGTTAATATCCTTGGATAGAGACAGCAGGAAATGATTTATGTCTTGTCTCTCTTGGTATGAATGATATTATTAGATAATGTCCAGTAAAAAAAAATCTATTTTTCATGGTATCATTTAAACTTAGAGAAAAAGCATTAAAAAAACCAGTTACACTCAAGGTGGGTAGACAAGAATTAAACAGTAAAGACACTGAGCTATTAAAGTGGGAAGGGGGAAATATGAGGAAAAGAATGGCTGGAGATAAGGCAAAGCCACCGTGACACACTCTACATTTTGGCCTAGAGCCAGTCCTATTCATGTCATTTCAATGTCAAATGGCTAAGTGATTTGCATTTTCCAATGGAAACTATGTTAGATACAAATTATCCTTCCCTGTCCAATAATAGACAAGTCATTGTACTTTAAAAAAATCAAGCATAAATCACAGCCAGAGTTTATCATACTGCCTTTCTTCTCCTTTACTTCCCAAGACTGTTTATGAAAAGATCCTCTTACCATCAACCAAACACCTTTTCTTATCTTTTCCCATTGTAGTGGGGGTGAAAATACAGGTGTCCAGGGGGACCAGGCAGATGAGAACAATAAAATACAGGGCCAGATTAAAGATGATCAAGGACAACAAATGTTTGGCATGAGGAAAACAATAGAGAAGGGTGAGGACTGTGGCATGCTAGATAGCTATAACCACTTCAAGGGAGCTGCTGTACAACTCCTTCCCATCATGACAATGAGGGCCTAAACACCAGGCCTTCCAATTTATCAACAGTGTCAGAAACATCTAGCACCTTGCATAAAATTTCATGATTTTTAAAGGTTGACATTTAACTTTTTAAGAGCTGATCTTTGTGCGAGACGATCATAGACATCTTTGGCCAAGTTTAGCTTATTGGTGTCCACTTTTCTACCTCTAAAGCATAGCCCTCAGGCCAAATCCAGCCTCTTCCCATTTTTGTAAGTAAAGTTTTATTGGAGCATTACCTCTCCCATTCATTTGTATTATCTTCTGCTGCTTTCATGCTAATAACAGCAGAGTTGAGGATAACTGTGTCAAAGACCATATAGCCCATGAAAACTTACATTTTTTCTATCTAGTCTTTTACAGAAAAAGTTTACTTATCCCTTGCTTTAGTGTCTTGAAATTGATAGACTCTCCCAGGATTTTTGATCTTTTAAAACAGATCAGCTGCTATCCTTATTAAATGAATGAAGAAGGAAGAGCTTGAAATAACTTTCATTGGCCTGTCTGTACCACATAAGAAGAGTTAAAAATAAAATTGGTTGTTTTGTCATTACAAACAGAATAATCAATCTGAAAACTAAACAAGCCATGAAATAGCAGAATAGTAGTTTTGTGAAGAGACTCTGCATTTGAAGCAGACATGCCTTTGTTAGAGTCCCACCTCTGCCACCACTAGCTGTGAGGCATTATGCTGAGTATTTGACTGTTATGAGTGGCAATTGCTTCATCTATAAAATGGGGATATTATTAAGTTAATAATAATATCTGCCCAATAGGTTTTATGCCGAGGCTCAGAAGGAATGTATGTCAAGCATCTGGCACTTAATAGAAGCTCTATAAAGATGGAGCCAGTGATCTATAGGTGGTAATAGTAACAGTATCATGTAGATTCAAACTTTACTGCCTAATACATTTCTGTCTCTTAGATTTTCTTTGAGAAGAAAAATGATTCTAGGATTCTTGATATTTCAAAGGAAGTTTCAGGAGAAACAGAAAATTCCATCCTTTAAGAACTAATTACTTATTACGGGGGCTGAAGAGTGAGACTCTTCAATGTACGCCCTCAGGAAGTGGGCAGAGTGAGTGTTTTAAAAGTGTTGGTTGATTTGTTTTGATGAATGAGTATATGGTTGAGAGGATCAAAAATAGTGTAGAGTCAGAAAAAAATCTGAAGTTGGAGTATAATATTCTTCCTTTGCAATGTTTCTGAAGAAATTGTCACCAAGTACAATTAAATTACACAAATCCTGACTGTGAGACCACCTACAAGAAGACTGACTTTCTTCAACACTCAATGCAATGAAATAAAATAGTGGGGTGGGGTGTGGTAGGTGAATGTTCTTGATTAAAAGAGACTGGACTCTGGTTTGAACTGACTTTTGAGGACTTTGGAAAAATTTAAACATGAACTGGGTATGAGATAATTAATATTAGAGAACTAATATTCTGTTAGCATTGATAATAACATTATGTCTTTTCAGGGATACATAATGAAATATTTAGGGTTAAGATGTAATAATGACTAGTTTAGTTTAAAACATTTTAACCAAAACTAAAGGAATAAATAAACAAAGAAAAGTAATAAATATGGGGATAAGTTAATAACTGTTAAATCTAGGTAATGGGTATACACTTCTGATATTTATAACTTTGTAATTTTATATGATATAATATTTAAAAATCAATAAATATTATCTATTTCCTGAGTTCTTAAAGATTCTGGATTATATTTACTACATTTGAAAATTGTTTCTTAGGCTTGGTTGCCTTTTCATATCTCAAGAAAAGTAAAGTCACCTTTTCTATTGAACTCTAGGCATTTTGTAGTGAATAAATAAAAAATATAATATAACTAATCGTATCAGCGTCTGTTTGTTTGTTATTGCTGCTATAACAAATTCCACAAACTTATTGGCTTGAAACAACATGAACTTATTATCTTACAGTTCTATAGGTTAGAAATATTTTAGTACATGTTTTACTGGGCTAAAACTGTGGTGTAAATACTTGGAGACTCTAGGGTGAACTCCTTTTCTTGCTTCTAGAGGCTATCTGCATTTCTCGGTTCTGACTCCCTTCTTCCATCTTCAGAGTCAGCAATCCTGAATCCCTCTGACTTTTTCTCCATCATTACACCTCTCTCTCATCTCATTTAGGTAAAGTTCTCTGTTCTTAAGGACACATGTGATTATGTTGGGCCTACACAGATTATCTAGGATAATCTCCTTATATCAAGGACAATAGCCTTCATCACATCTGCAAGTCCTTTCTGCAGGGTGAGGTAATATAGTCACAGGTCCCAGAGTTAGAGGGTGAACATCTTTGGGAAGGGGCATTCTTCTTCCTATTATGAACACTTTAAAATAATACATGATATTGTAAGTAGTAGTATTCAATTAAAAATCACTGTAGCATACAGCAAAGGAAACCATCAACAAAACAAAAAGACAACTGACTGTTTGGAAGAAGATATTCGCTAATGACACATCTGATAAGGGGTTACTACCAAAACTTATAAAGAACTTATATGACTCAACAACAAAAAACAAACAATCCAATGAAAAAAGTGGGCAGAAGACCTGAACAGATACTTCTCCAAAGAGGAAATACAGATAGCTAACAGACATATGAAAAGATGCTCGAGGTTGCTAATCATCAGAGAAATGCAAATTAAAACCACAGTGAGATATCACCTCACAGTTGTCAGAATGGCTATCATTAATAAAAAAAAAAAAAAAAAAAAAAAAAACAATGGGGTGAAGGGATGCAAAGATAAGGGAACTCTCATACATTGTTGGTGGGATTGCAAATTGGTACAGCCACTATGGAAAACAGTCCGGAGGTTCCTCAAAAAATTAAAAATGGATATACCTTTTGACCCAGCAATTGCACTTCTGGGTATTTATCCAAAGAAAACCAAAACAATAATTCATAAAAATCTATGCACTCCAGTATTCATGGCAGCACAATTTACAATAGCCAAGATAAGGAAGCAACCTAAATGCCCATCAACAGATGATTGGATAAAGAAATTATGGTTCATATATACAATGGAATATTACTCAGCCATTAAAAAAAATGAAATCCTACTATTGCAACGACATGGATGGACCTAGAAGTTACTATGCTGAGCAAAATAAGTCAGAGAGAAAAAGATAGATACCATATGATTTCACTTATATGAGGAATCTAAGGAACAAAAAGAACAAACTAATCTAAAACAGACTCACTAATATAGTGGACAATTTGGTAACAGACAGAGGGGAGGGGTGTTGGTAGGCTGGGAGCGTGGCAGAGGGAATGCAGTTAGCATTAATATGATGGCTAAGTGGAGGGCCAAGGGAGAGAGAGAGCAATTGGGGGGATCGTTTTATGAACATTATAGATGTCTAACCAATGTACTGTATACTTGAAACTAATTCAAATAAATAAATAAATAGATAGATAGATAGATAGATAGATAGATAGATAGATAGATAGATAAATTTTTACTTATATCCATTATTTGGACTAAGTAAGATACGGAAACATGAATTTTCTTTAATAATAAGTACATATGAAAACTAAACTAAACTAAACTAAACGAAAAAATCACCATAGCAGAAACATCTCCCATTTCCTGAGCATTTATATGTCAAACACATGCTAGGGGTTTCATGCACATTTCTATTTGACCTTCATAAAACCTTGAGGTTCATATTCTTATTATTCCTATTGGAAACTGTAGTTCTGAGAGGTCGTGATATTTGCTAAAGTGTAAACTTGAATTCAGGTCCGTCTAACGGTTAACTTCAGTACCTCCTATTTTCCTACCTCTGATTTTTTAAGCACCTTTCCACATCTCTAACACACCTCACACTTTAATTGATGTATGTTGCTCGCCCACCAACTAGCTAAATTTTAATTATCCATTTACTTCATCTCTTTTGCTTCTTTCTTTTTTTCTCATTTCTTTCTTTTTCTTTTTTTTCTTTCTTTTTTTTTTTTAAATTCCATTTCTTATTAGATTTCTTCTGGAGAAAGCCATCCCAAACACTTAAGCAAATACTTTCATTGGTTTGGACAAGTCATTCATTTTTGCAAACTGATGAGGACATATGTCCCATATAGAACAATTGACTTGAAAATCATGTGATTGTTGGACCAGATACCTTCAAAAGTGGAGTTTTATCAGAAAATGTTGGTTAAGAGAACTCATAAAAAGAAATCCATTGATAAAGACCAGTGCTTCCTGGGATGGGCTGATCGGGCTTGTTGCCTTTATGGTTTGTCAGGGAGGAAAGCAGAGAGGTCTTGGGCAACTATTTGTTTAAGGTATATGAATAAGTTAGAATCACCACTCATTCATCTAGGCATCTAGGAGCTTTGACAATTCTGGCCAAACTCCCTCCTTCCCTCCACCATGACAAGCTAAAGAAGGTTACACTAAGGTATCTTTTGATGCAGAGATTGTTCATTACCTTAAAAACCATAAAACTAATTCTCACTTGCATGTCTTGATTTCAAAATGGTTCAGAGCAATTATATTTTTTTTCTAGAGCTCTTCAAATTTTTACAGTTATTTTATCTAATAAGCTCTCCACAGAGAGTTTGATTTAGCATACATACTTCTTGTTAGGAAAATATTTTTTTTAATTGAATAGTTACAGAGGCTGAAATTCAAAGGTGGTTTTATTTGCCCATTAGAGAATCTCTTTTTAGTTCATATAATCTCCCCAAAATGCATTTAAACCAAAGTTGCAATACGACCTCCTGTTTTTAAGATGCACTACTCTAAAATCACAGGCTGGGAAATGGGCCATTTGTAGATCCAGCCCTTGATTGGTTTTCTCCTTCCTTCTTTTCTTAGCAACACACAGAATTTGTCAAACCAAACTCAAGATAAGTAATGCATGAACATTTCATCATTTGGGGGAGGTGGGGAAAACTTCAATCAAACAAATAGTTTGGTAATTCAAACACCATCATTCCACATGTATATTGTGTTTATCTTATAAGTGATATGGCCCTACAGTTGGCCGATTGGCTCTGAAAAATTACATATAAACCTTTAACTCCTAAATGCTGATAAGAACCTCTCATATGTAATTTTTCTCTCTTTATAGAATAGGAATATTATAAACACAAGATAGAAACACTTTACGCTTCTTTTAGCATCATTTTTCTGGAGCTAAGAGGGCTCCCTAGGGCCTTGACTCATAGCTGCCTTTTTGGTCTCCAACCCAGCTTTTCTCAAGACATTTTTAGGGCCTCCTCCAGAGGCTCAAGCCCAAACAAATGTCCCTCTTGCCCCCCTTCAAACTGGCATGGCATGAAGAAACACAAGAGAGAAGAAAGAAAAAAAAAAGCTTTGGTTACCATGTGTTACAGTATAGAAAGTAGTTCATATACTAAGAGAAAGTCAATAAAAAGCCAGAAAATATGTAGTGAGTTCACGAGCATCATGGAAAACAGCTTCTTGCAGCTTTCCAGGCAAAACAAAGTAGGTGAGCCTTAGATGACTAGACTGATGGTAACATATCAGGCTGGTTGGGGTTTTGAATGGAGATCATACTTGAACACCCAAAGGCAAGTTTTCTCAACCTCAACAGTATTGACATTCTGAGCCAGAGAATTCTTTGTGTAGGAGGCTATAATTTGTGTTGTAGGGTACTTAGCAACATCCCTGGCTTCTTCCCTCTAGACACTACAGCACCTAATTTGTGGTAACCAAAAATGTGTCATGTGTACCTTGGGGACAAAGTCACTTCCAGGTGAGAACTTATAACCTATGGCATGAGTTTGGAGTATATGTGATACTCAAGTGTTGGTTCAACCTTATAGACTTCTTATGACCCTGAAGACAAGTTGGCTACATTTTAGAAATTCAAACCTCAGGAAATTTACAACTAGAAGGACCAAGGAAATTATGTAGCCCAGGCACATCGATTTTGTAGATCAGGAAACTGAAGCCCAAGTCAGTACTCTAAGGTATAAGGGAAGGGAAGAAAAAGGCAGGGACAGGAGGAGAGAAAGGACAAGTAACTATAGGAAGCACAGTTGTATTGACATATACTTCAGGACAAACTCCAGTGCCAACGGTAGCTCTCAGCCTATCTGCATGTTAGACTCACTTGAGGAGTTTTAAAAAAGAAAACAAAACTCGAGCCTGGGATTCACCTCAAACCAACTGAATCGGAATCCTGGAGAAGAAGTTTGGGCTTTGGTACTGTTTTTTAAAAAATAACTCCTCAGATGTGTCTGTAAGCAGCCAGGGTTGGGCTAGACATGGATCTACAGGACGATGCACTATAGACCAGACTATCCAAAGACCTGCTGGTGGTTCCAGAGCCTGTGTGGATGACATCTGGACTACTTCAGGAAGGTCTGCCCACCATGATCCATCTGTGACCAGAAGGGCCACCTCCTTTCCCTCAAAGAGGAAAGAGGAGATCAGTATCACAAAGCAAGTCCCTGGCTCTTAAAGATACCTTGGGTCAAGCAAAGAACCTCCATTCTTCCCCCATCAGTGCACCCTTTAGAAAAAGGACTGGGTGTTCCTAAGTGCCTCACAGTAGCAGACTAGCTGAAATATAGGATGTATTCTTAAACTGGGCAGACGTGTATTTGTAGTGATTTTACTGACCTGAGAACAACATTCTGCATGGAAAATTGGGTTTGCAAATTTAACCCGATTTGGCAACTGCAGGCCTAACACTACAGAAATGAACACATCAACTGCTTCCTCTGACTTTCAGCTCCTAAACCCTGAGAGAAACCGGAACTCCTATTTCCTGCAATCCACTTTTTACTTCCCCAGCCCACTGCATTCCCTCTCTCTGAGGACTCCTCTTAGCAACCATGAAACCCACTGAGGTGCCCGCCACCTGAGTACAACAAGCAGAATGTAAGGGACCACGAAGAACACCTCTGACTCTTGAGCCTCAGAGAATTTACACGATTACCATGCATTCCTAACCATCCTTCTGCCTGGCTTCTCCGAAGTGTCAGAGTGGACATCTGTTGTTTTCATCTGCCAGGCCCACATTGCTCCTCCTTCTTGTAACAACACCCTGTTTGTTTGTTTGTTTTTTCTTAAGGAACCACTCCCCTCTCCTGCCCCCCACCCAAGTCCTCAAGGTCCAGCTGGGGCTAGCTCCACTCTCAGTCCCAGGGTGGGATTAGGACTCAGGCTTGGTTCAACAGAGCCCTGTGCCCCTCTGGCTTCAGAGTTTGGTTCAAAGATGAGCTTATTAAGGCCAAGAAGCTGGATTCCAGGAGGGTTGGTGTTTTTTGCTGAAAGAGATTGACTTTTCCCGGGAATGTTGCTAAAAGGATGGGACTCAGGATGGGGCAAGGGAGCCACCTAAGAAGCCTGCAAAAGGGAGAGAGGAATCAAGAAGTGGAATGAGAGTGATCTAGACCCCGCAGCCAGGCTTGAACTTCCAATCTGGTCCTGTCTTAAACCGCAAACCTTATTCAGGATTCTTGATTTACCATAACCAGTTAATCCTTTTATGCTTAAACCAATTTGAGGTGTGCTCCTGTCACTGGCAATTGAAGGTGTGCTGATGAAGGAGGTATGGGGCTTCCTCTAATAAGTAACCAGTTCACCAAATTCACTGCATATTTCCAAATGTCTTTTCCTTTGGTTCTTAAAGAAGATGACTAAAGATTTCCAGAGCTTCCTGTCACCTGTTAAGTCCAAATCTCTTCAGTCTGACATTTCAAGCTTCTTATAACCTGGTGTGAGTCACCTTGGCCAACCTTTCCTCTAATCTCCCCTTTTGGTATCTTACTCTTGCCTACACCCTCCTCAAAGCTCCCCCACCTACCTCCTCATTGCCTTGTCCATCTTCTTCATCCTAGTGTCTCACCAGCCTTCCAGTCTCCGCTCAGATATCACCCTTTCCATTAAGTCTTCTACGATATCACTGGCTCAAAGCAATGGCTTCCTCATCTGTACTCCTATCGCTTCTTGACTAGACAGCTCTCTGCCTAGGGAAGCAGGGCACACTGTGGAGGCCCACAGCAGGTGTTCAAGAACATACCATCCTTTACTAATGACACATGACTTGGCTTCTTATGCCTATCTCCTTAGTCCAGCTACCAAACTGTAAGTCTCTTGAGGGTTTATGTTCCATTCATTTCTATTTCCCTTCTACCACTAAAAAGACATGTTGAATGAATTAACACATGTGGATATTTTGCTATTACCTTATTAAAAATGAGATCAGTTTTTATATTGCCAGTAGGGAAATCATGACATGGAGGTACAGAATCAGTTACAGGAACCAAATTGACTGCATCTAAGATGATATGGGAAATTTGTGTACAGTGGGATGTATAAGTATAGTGCAGAGATTGGAGCCCAGGCTTTAAAGACAACCGGGTTCAGATCCAGGCTTTGCCACTGTTGAGTGATTAGGTGAGTTTCTCAGACTCCCAAATCTCTTTCCTCATTGGTAAAATGGGATTTCTGGAATGCATCTCACAGGGTGCCCAGGAGGTATAAATATGCTAGAATATGCGAAACACTTCACTCATTACCTGACATGTAGTATGTATTCTAGAAGCAGTAGCAGTAGCCAAAGAAAATGTCTGAGACCCATATCCTGTGCAAGACGGATTGTCCCTTGCCCTTCTCACTTCCTCAGTCTTCTTAATTTTTGAGGATTATGTTCCCAGGTGCTTATTTGTTTTTCATCTCCTCTTAGATGTCTAGAAATGTCAGTTTTCCATCTTGGGCAAGCTATAATGCTCCCTTGTTTCTCTCTGAAATTAATATTTAACAAATTTATCTATCATCCTTCCACTTCATTTACCCCATAATGTTCACCTTGAGCATGCTGTGCTGGGACACCCAGCTCTCTCCTTTTTATTCCCCACTTGCCAATCTTGGTCATTTAAAAAACATACCCAACTCTATAGGATTTTGGAGAAAGTTCAACAGGACAACATTTGTGTTAATCCTGCCCTGGTGCCTGGTGCTCAGTTGATAATCTAAGAATATTTGTGTCCTTCCTTCTCTTGCTGTTGGTCAGTCAACAAATATTTATCAAGTGCCCTGTAAGTACCAGGGATTGTGGTGGGTGTGGGGATATATGGTGAACCAAGCACACACACATTTCTGTCCTCAGCCTCTTTGAGTTTGCAACAGTTCCTTTTATGCCATTGGAAGGCTGGATCTTGGCCAGCACTCTTCTTCCCCTGCCATCTCCTTCTTTATTAAAATTGCAACATAAAAAAGAAAAACAACAACCTTTCCTCCAAGAAGGAGCTCATAATTACCTGCCCAATCATTGGGAGGTGAATATGTTCGCTGCTTTTTAATTATATTGGCCTTATTGTTTCATAAGAAAATAAAAAACAGTCCCAACAGGGAGACTGTACAGAGCAGAGGAAGCCAAACATAACTTACGCACCTTATTAAAAACAATTAGGGATTGTTTGAAGAGGCAGATTCAGCTCCAGATGGCCAGCCTCCATACAGCCATGGTTCAGATTTCTTCTAACCTTCCCCCAGTCTCTTCCCGAGTTTTGCATCATCAATTTTCTTAAAATACAAGGATGGGATTGTAAGAGACACTATTCCTACGTTCATTCCTTTTTCTCCCCTTGGTGGCAACCAAATTGTTTCTGCATTAACATTTATTGGCTCTGGGTCCTCTGACCTTCTTCATCACTATCTTGGTCCCAGCTCTCAGAATGCCAGGAGCAAGGTTGAGAGACACTTCGGCAATATCTTCAGACCTCTAGATTTTACCTTGCTAGGTAAACAAGTTTGCCTTAGGGGACACTGGAGACAAAGCATTTATCAACTTAATTTCAGGCATTAGAGGACCAGGGGTATACAAAAGACAACTGTGAGGTAACATTGGCTGCCTTCCCTAGACTTACTTCCTCCTTTCCATCGTTGCATTTCCCCAACACCCAGAGTTTGGACGTTCTCCCACACACATTACACATTGCTGTGCTCTGTGTCTTTGCTCATGCAGTGCCTTCTGCCTAGATTGCCCTTCTACTTCTTCATTCAGCTAATTGCTACTCACTTTCTAACTTTCAACTGGGGCATTAGGTCCCTCCCTTGCATCCCATCCAACACTTAACACCTGGGCTGTGTGATGGCTCTTTGTATTCATTTAGGTTGCAATGATCTGTTCAAGGGTCTGTTTGCATTAAGAAACCATGGGCTCCTTGAGGGCAAGGACTGAACTGTATTTATCATCATTTTCCCAACACTTGGCACAGTTCAAGGCACACAGTCTGGGGGCTCTCAGTTCTAATAATCTTCCAGGACTACTGAAAGTTTCTTAAAAATAAGCCTCCCAGAGCCACACTTTCTGGAGAGATGGTGGGGTGGCGCCCCACAATCCGTGTTTTTAAGCAGCTCCTCAAGTGGTGCTCGCTCGTGTACAGCAAAGGTTGAGAACCATTATGTCATCATTTAATAAACATTGGTGAAAGTGTACTCATCTGTGGTGGGAAATAAAAGGCATTTCTGGATTATCTAAAATAGTTTCTGAATGCAGGCCATTCCTGACTGAGGAATCTAGACATATGACTATATGTAAAGTAATTTATTTTCCCATGTTGTTTGGTTATTTTCTAAAATGAAGAAGTCAAAAATGAGTATGAAATAGTAGAAGGTTGGTTAAACCTAAACATCTACTGACAGATGACTCGTTAAATGATTATGGTGCGTCAATACTCTGGAACTTTATATATCTTTATGTACAAATATGGACAATACCTGAAACACATTGATAGGTAAAAAAAGTAAGATATAAAGCAAAGTTTGGTGGCTGTTGTGGGTTGAACTGTGTCCCCCCCTCCAAAATATGTTGAAGCCCTTACCCTTGGTACCTTTGAATGTGATCTTATTCGCAGAAGTAATAAGTTAAGATAAAGTTCTACTGGATTAGAGTAAACCCTAATCCAGTGACTGGTGTCCTTATAAAATGAGGGAAATTTGGGTACAGACACAGAGCACCACGTGAAGATGGAGGCAAAGATTGGAGTGATACATCTACAAGCTAAGGAGTGCCAAGGATTGCTGATAACTGTAGAAGGAAAGTGAGGGGCCTGGAACAGATGTTCCCACAGAACTTCCAGAAAGAACCAATCCTGCCAACAACTGGATCTAGCCTCCCAACTGTAAGAGGATAAATTTCTCTTGTTTCAAGCTACACAGTTTATGGTGTTTTGTCATGGTAGCCCTGGAAAACTCATAGAGTAGCCTATCATTTTGTGGAAATCTATCATCTATATCTATCTATCTATCTTCTTCTTCTTCTTCTTCTTCTTCTTCTTCTTCTTCTTCTTCTTCATCATCATCATCATCGTCATCATCATCTATCATCTATCCTTTAACACAGAGAGTTTTTTCTGAAAGGATATCCAAGAAACTGAGAACAAACATAGCCTCTGGGAAGGAGAAGGAGAAGGCTGAGAGCAAGGAGAGGACAGAGATTTATTTTCCACTGCATGCTCTTTTGTGCTTTCCAATTTTTCACTATGTTTACATGTTATTTGTTAAAAAATCAATAATTGGAGTGGAAGGAAACATGGCAGAGTGAGAGACGTCCCCAGATCTCTCCGCTTGAAACAACAATAAGCTGAACATCTAAAACTCAACAAAAAACACCCAAACTGCACATCTAAGCATGGGATCTGTGCATAAGAGCTACCACAGATCGGAACCCCGGGTGTTGGGCAGTGAATTCGGAGAAATAAAGAAGGTGCCTCTCACAGCCAACGGAGCTACATGTAGGAGGAGGGGGAGGGGAGAAGGAGCGGTGAGTTCCCTGAACAACCTGCCTAGGAAAGCTGTGAGCTCTGCATGGCCAGCGGCAGGGCCCAGTCATAGGAACAGAAGGCAGAGAAGCCGTGGGCAGAGAAACAACAGTCGATTTTTACTGGCTGCAGTTGCAAAACCGAGGCTTAGCCGCAGTCCCCAACCCCCAACCCAGAGAACTCCTCACCCCATACCCTCTGAGACCAAACACCATGTAGCCCCAGGGGAATCTGAGCTAATGAAAATAAAAAGGTATTTTTAAGGATTTATATAAAGCTGGGATCCAAGAGGCTTAGATGCCACCTACTGGAAACCAAAAGAAAAGCGCCGTGTTGGCAGCAGGCTAGAGAGAGACCTTTACACAATAAAACTTCTTTCTGGAAAAAAAAAAAGCAGAATACACTTCCACTAATGCTCAGGTGGAGAAATAGTCCATTAAACACCATGAACAACCAAGGTGACAAGGCATTTCAGGAAGAAAGAGAAAAATCTCCAGAAAATAAGCTTATAGACATAGAAATATGCAACTTAAATGATAGAGAATTCAGGATGGTACTTCTGAAAAAACTCAGTGAAATTTGAAGTGAGTCATATCAACAACTTCAAGAATTGAAAAAACAACAATATGAGCAGAGTAAGGAGATTGAAACTCTCAAAAAGAACCAAATAGAACTTCTGGAGATAAAGAACACACTGCAAGAGTTGAAAAATGAAATAGAGTCAACCAAATGGAGGAAAGAATCAGTGATATCAAAGACAGAAATCTAGAAATAAATCAGAAGGAAGAAGAGAGAAATCGAAGAATGAAAAATAATGAAAGACAAATACAAGAACTAGCTGATACCATCAGGAAAGGGAACATAAGAATAATGGGCATTATTGAAGGTGAGGAAAAAGTGCAAGGACTAGAAAGTATTTTCAGACAAATAATGGGCGAGACTTTCCCAAATCTAAGGAATGAGCTGGAGCTTGGAATTCAAGAAGTCAACAGAACACCCAATTATCTCAACCCAAAAAGGCCTTCACCAAGACCCATTGCATTAAAATTATCAAAAATCAATAACAAAGGCAAAATTCTCAGGGAAGCCAGGGAGAAGAAAACGGTAACTTATAAAGGAAAACCCATTAGATTATCCTCGGACTTTTCAGTGCAGACCTTACAAGCCAGAAAGGAGTGGAATCAAATATTCAAACTATTAAATGAAAGAAACTACAAACCAAGAATAATATAAGCTAAGCTCTCCTTTAGATATGAAGGAGAAATCAAGACCTTTTCAGACATACAAAAATTGAGGGAATTCTCCACTATGAGGCCTGCACTACAGGAAATACTGAAAGGGGTCAGTTCGCCTAAAACAAAATGACGAAAAAAAACTATAATTAGGACTAAAGTGACTATCAGGCAAATAGAAGCAGAGGAGTGCAATCCTTACAAAGAACAAGGCATTTTAAGGTTAAATAATAAGAAGAGAATTGCTATAGCAAGGTAGTACGTTCAGCATACAAAGAGACAAATTAAGATAACAATGACTGAAAAGGGAGGATTCAAAGATCCATATTCACAAAGGGGAATGGAGATAAGGCACACACGGAAGAAAATGGACGACTGTATATATATACATATGTATGTATATAACTATCCTTTACATATTCACAATGGTAACCACACACCAAAGATTCAGCACTGAAGTATATAACATAAAACAAGAAGAACCAGAGGCAAAACCCATAAAAGCCAACCAAAATAAAGAAAACAGAAACAAAAGGACAAGGAAGCAATAGAAAGATCGAGCTACCAGAAACCAAAAGATAAAATGGCTATAAGAAGAACTCATAGTTCAATAATCACCCTAAATGCAAATGAACTGAACTCACTAATGAAAAGGAACAGAGTTGCAGAATGGATGCAAAAACAAAACCTAGCCATATGCTGCCTCCAGGAGACACATCTTAGCTCCAAAGACAAATATAGACTCAAAGTGAAAGGGTGGAAAATGATATTTCAAGCAAATGGCATTCAGAAAAAAGCGGAAGTAGCAGTACTAATATCAGATGAAAGTCTTCAAAATAACAAAGGTAAAGAAAAATACTGAGGGACACTTCATAATGATAAAGGGAATCATGCACCAAGAAGACATAACACTGATTAATATCTATGCTCCCAATGAGGGAGCCCCAAAATATGTAAAGTGATTACTAACAGAACTAAAGGGAGAAACAGACAAAAACACTATCATAGTAGGGGACCTAAATACCCCAGTGTCAGATATGGACAGATCATCCAACAGAAAATCAATAAAGAAATAACATCCTGGAGTTGATTGACATTTACAGAACCTTCCATCCCAAAACAGCTGCTTATACATTCTTCTCTAGTGCACATGGAACATTCTCAAGAATCGACCACATACTGGGACAGAGAGATAGCCTCAACAAATATAAAAGGGTTGAAATCATACCAACCATATTCTCTGATCATAATGCTTTGAAACTAGAGATCAACTGCAGAAAGAAATCAGGAAGAACCACAAATACATGGAGATTATACAACATGCTACTGAAGAATAACTGGGTTGGGGAAGAAATAAAAAGAGAGATTAAGAGATACACAGAAATGAATGATAATGATAGTACAACATATTAAAACTTTTGGGACACAGCAAAAGTGGTCATAAACAGAAAATTCATATCATTACAAGCCTATTTCCAAAAACAAGAACGAGTCCAAATAAGCAACCTAACCATTCATCTTAAAAAATTAGCAAAGGAAGAACAAATTGAAGTCTAAAGTCAGCAGAAAGAAAGAAATAATCAAAATTAGAGCAGCAATAAATGAAATTGAAAACAAAAAACAATAGAAAACATAAATGCAACAGAGAGCTGGTTCTTTGAGAAGGTTAATAAGATTGACAAATCCCTGGCTAGACTCACTAAAGAAAAAAGAGAAAGGACATAAATAAACAAAATCAGGGATGAAAGAGGGGAAATTATGACTGACATCACAGAAATACAAAGAATCATACAAGAATATTATGAAAAAGTATATAACACCAAATTTAATAACCTAGAAGAAATGGACCAGTACTTATAAAAATATAATCTTCCTAGTCTGAATCAAGTAGAACTGGAAAATCTAAATAGCCCAATCAGCAGTATGGAAATGGAAACAATCATCAAAAACCTACCAAAAGTAAAAAAGTCCAGGACCAGATGGCTTCACCATTGAATTCTACCAAACATTCAAAGAAGATTTAATACCTATTCTCAAATGCTTCCAAAAAATCGAAGAGGAGGCAATACTTCCCAACTCATTTTTTGAGGCCAATATTACTCTGATACCAAAACCTGGTAAGGATAACAGAAAAAAAAAGAAAACTATAGGCCAATGAACACAGATGCAAAAATCCTAAATAAGATACCTACAAACCGAATATAGGAACATATTAAAAGGATTATACACCATGATCAAGTGGACTTCATCCCATGGGCACAGGGAAGCTTCAACATATGCAAATAAATTAATGTGATACACCACATAACAAATTAAAAAATAAGAATCATATACTCATATCAATAGATGCAGAAAAAGCCTTCAAGAAGATACAGCATCTATTTATGATCAAACATTTAACAAAATGGGTATAGAAAGAAAGTACCTTAACATAATAAAGGCCGTATATGACAAACCCTCAGCCAACATTGTACTTATTAGTGAAAAACTAAAAACCTTCCCTCTAAGATTAGGAACAAGGCAAAGCTGTCCACTATCGCCACTCTTATTCAATATAACATTGGAGGTCCTAGCGAATACAATCAGACAAGAGAAAGATATAAAAGGCATTCAAATAGGAAATGAAGAAGTCAAACTCATTATTTGAGGACGACATGATTCTCTACATAGAAAACTCTAAACACTACTAGAAACAATAAGTATATACAGTAAAGTCTCTGGATACAAAATCAACTTTCAAAAATCCATAGTGTTCCTATACTCTTATAATGAAGTGTCAGAAAAATAAATAGGAAAAATAATTCCTTTTGTAATGCAACAAAAGAGATGAAATACCTAGGAATAAATTTAATGAAACATGTGAAGGACCTTTATTAAAGAAGATACAAAGAAATGGAAAAATATTCCATGTTCTTGGATTGGAAGAATCAACATAGTTAAAATGACCACATTACCTAAAGCATTATACAGATTTAATGCAATTCCCATCAAAATCCCACTGACATTTTTTAAAGAAATAGAACAAAAAACCATCAGATTTGTATGGAAGCACAAAAGACCCCGAATCGCCAAAGCCATCCTGAGAGAAAAGAATGAGGCTGGAGGCATTACTCTGCCTGACTTCAAATTATACTACAAAGTGACAGTAATCAAAATGGCATGGTATTGGCAGAAAAACACACACACGGACCAGTGGAGTAGAATCAGGAGTCCAGAAGTAAACCCATATTTATATGAGCAAATAATTTTTGACAAAAAAGCCAAAAACATAAAGTGGAGAAAGGAAAGCCTCTCAATAAATGGTGCTGGGAAAACTGGAAAGCCACCTGCAAAGTAATGAAACTAAACTGTTGTCTATCACCACACACCAAAATTAACTCAAAATGGATTAAAGACTTGAATATAAGACCTAAAACAATAAAATACATAGAATAAAACAGAGAAACTAAACTCAAGTCCTTGTACTTAAAGATTTTATGATTTTGACCTCAAAAGCAAGGGAAGTAAAAGCAAAAATAAATGAATGGAACTACATCAATCTAAAAAGCTTCTGCTCAGCAAAAGAAATTGTCAACAAGGTAAAGAGACAACCATCCGAATGAAAAATTATATTTGCAAGCAACGCCTCTGATAAGGGCCCAATATCCAAAATATACAAAGAACTCATACAACTCAATAACAATAAAAATGCAAATGATTTAATCAAAAAATGAGCAGAAGACCTGAACAGACACTTCTCCCAAGAAGACATACAAATGGCCAACAAATATATGAAAAGATGCTCAACATAACTAGCTATTAGGAAAATGCAAATCAAATCCACAATGATATACCATCTCACACCTGTTAGAATAGCTATAATCAACAGGACAAGTAATAACAAATGCTGGAGAGGATGTGGAGAAAAAGGAACCCTCATATACTGCTGGTGGGAGTGCAAATTGGTACAGCCACTATGGAAAACAGTATAGAGATTCCTCAAAAAACTAAAAATTGATCTACCATATGATCCAGCAATCCTTCTACTGGGTATTTATCCCAAAGGCCTGAAAACTCATACCTGAAAAGATATTTGCACACCAATGTTCGTAGCAGCATTATTCACAGTGACCAGGACATGGACGCAACCGAAGTGTCCTATGATAGATGATTGGCTAAA
>CM053507.1:64037802-64302476 GCA_028627145.1 Eidolon dupreanum
TAGGATCTGTAACAAGAGAACTAGGAGATATAAGCAGCCATCCTGGGTGTCATGTGGACGGAATTGTAGCAAAAAGCAAGACAAGGGAACGTAGTGGTCACGGGAAGGTGCAGAGGAGAGACAATGGGAAAGCTTATTCAGTGGGTTCTCAGCCTTCTGCAGTCCCCGGTTCTAGTCACTGCTGCACTGTGCCTCTTAGAACACGTGCTTTTTTGTTCCAGCATGCTCAAGTTGTTCTCTCATATCCGTACAAGGGAAAACTGTGTAACCAATCAATGTTGTGGACGAATATTTAACAGGAAAAATGTATACAAAAATATTGTTCAGCGCAAAAAGCCTGTTTCTTTCCTGCCTTCAACAGATATTTATTGGGCCCTCCTATGTGTCAGATACTGCATATAAATACACTGGGGAGTAAGGTCATGGCCCCTTCCCCTGTCAAGTTTACAGTCTGGTTATAAAATGTCAGGTAAGATTTCACTTTAGTAAAAAGAGATGAGTAACCAGCATGCGAACAACTGGGAGAACCAATGATGTGCACTTACAACAATTACAAAACCAGAGCTGTTCCAAATGTAGTCTATGGACCCCCAACATGGGCATCACCCAAGAGCTTGTGAGAAATATAGATTCTTAACACTAGCCTAGATCTCCTGCGGTGGGGCCCAGCAATCTGTGTTTTAACAAACCTTCTGGGTGATTCTGATACACTCTCAAATTTAAGAATCACTTGCCTAAAACACAGTAGCTCAAGGTCCCACCTTCCAAATTAATAGAATTTCCAGTGTTCCCAAGGTTCTTCTTCCCAAATGCTGCATTTTTAAGACCACCCAGGGATGCATGTGTGAGTCAGCAATTAATCATAACAATGAGTTATGTATAATTTTACATGTTAATTTAATTCTTATAACAATTCTGTAAAATAGGTATTCTGTGTCCTCAACTTTATGGATGAAAAAGCTGAATTATAGAGAGGTTATGTCACTTACTCGAAGCCACACAGCTAATAAGTGGTAGAGATGGGATGCAAACACAAGCCATCTAGCTTCAGAATTCTGCACTCCTAACCACTAAGTTAAACTACTTGTCAAATAAGTCCTGAGCATCTTTGCCACCTGGTAGAGATGGAGAAGTCCAGTCCTTGAGACTGGACCCTGCAACTGCTACTATAGGCTCTTGGCCAGGGAAGCACAATGCTTCTATGTCTTGCTCTGCCCCTCCCACATCTGATTGTGTTGTGTGAGATCTGCATTTGCCGCCATAACCCCACATCTGAAGAGACCTCCCTGTCCTTTCAGAGAAGAGTGTGAAGGCTCCACAGTTGAGTAGGGCCCCACAACAATACTGCCTGAGCCTCAAAGTGACAGAGCTTTTAAATTTTCACGTATTCCCTTGTTCCGTGGAGTAACCAGCACTCAGCTAGGATAGTTTGATCAGGAGGGCTCTAGTATCAGCTTCAAACCATGTTCAGAAGGAACCCTTGCCTCTAGTCCACTAGGCCTGTGTGCTGGACTATCTGACCTTGACTGAAGCCAGCTGAGCCCACAAGGTGAGGTTATTTTTATCTTTGAGTACCAAAGTGATGGCCAGAATCCTAGGTTCTTTTCTCCCAGGAAGATTGTTGGTACCTAAAGGGGAAAAATTGTTAATAAAAAAAAATAAAGAAAGATAAAGTGATATCTGTGGCCCAGTTCACCCGCCAGGCACAATGAAGCTCCAAATGCAAATAGAAATATTGGCTGGGAAGTGAAGCCTCCTAACTCCACCCACCAAACATATGCCTCAGCCCAGGCTTACCTCCAACCATATGTCCAATTACACCCTCAGAAGAGTGGGATAAACACCATTGATAATGATCCCTGAAGTATCAGCTAAGGTAATTAAAAATTGAACTATTTCCAATCTGGTTGATAAAAGTTGCCCTTTGAGTCCCAGGCATGCCGCCTCACCTGCCCTGGCCCTACTCCCAGGACTCTAGACCTTCCCATGATCCAGCCATGAGAGGTTTGATGCCTGGCACAGCAGTGGGCCCGTCCATCCTGTAGAAACAGCCATTGTCTTCTCTGAGGGATGCCCATGCTGCAAAGGTCTAAAAAAATACTCACCAACTTTTGGAAATCATGCTTTTCTCTAGGTATTGAGATGGTAGGAGGTTTTTATTTCCTTCATTTTGCTTATCCATGTTCTACAACCTTTCTATTAAAAAACATGGTTTACTTATGTAATGAAGATTTTAAAACATTAAAGATTATGGCAGGTTTTTAATTTCCTGAGACGAAATACACTTTTTTAACCCCTTCCACCACCTCACCTTAGTACCAGCACCCCATTACAATACAGCAGGCAGGATTGAGGGTGGTATCCAGAGCCTCCTAAATGTGGCATTTAATACCTTTGGCCACAAGGCCCATGCCCTGGGTCTCATCAAAGAAGCATTGTGCTTCCCTGGCCACGAGCCCACCTACTGTCCCTGGTCGGCATGACTAACCATCTAATTCTGGAGAAATGGGAACTCATTGAGTGCTATGGCTTTCTCCTGAGAGCAGCCCATTTGTTCCCTGAAGTGACTGGTCCACTGGGAAGTGGGCCAGGATGAACCTTTGGAGCACTCAATAGCAAGACAAGGAGAAAGAAGAGAAAGCACAATAGAGCAGACAGGGGCTATGAAAGGGATCAAGGAGTCCACATTCTTGTTAAGGGCAAAAATTAGATGAAAGCCAGAAGATATATTGCATACACACCAGTATGTCTAATCTGCCACCCAGAGCAGACACTGCCAATCAACCACAGCACTTTATCCTCACTGAGATGCAGCCTCAGAATCCTGCTCAGTGCAGCTCTAGGCAACCTTTCCATCAACTCAGGTGTCACCACAGCTGAATCTTGTTTGTCATCACTGGACTACTTGGGTTGGTGATGGGCATTCTTCAAAGAAATCCACTGGTGGTACCCCCTGGGTACAGCGATCATGAATGTCCCCAGGTTCTGGAGTGTGCGTGAACGGTGCTGTAAGGCCTATAGTTGTTGTTAATTTCTTCTAATTTATGGAAATGTCACTCTTTTTAACATCAGAGAAATTCCCCACTGGGTGTGGCTCTACCTTCTGCCCGATGGAACATGAGAGGTCATCTCTTCATTGACCTCTTTTGAGTCATGGAGGTCTTTCTTCAAACCAAAACTTAATCAGAGATCAACTTACAAGACAAATTAAAGTGTAACTACTGTGCATGAAGAAGAGGTGAAAATCCACAGCCTCTCAATGCCACCTCAGCCACTGCCATGTCACTGAAGGAATTCCCAGAAACCCTGAGGGCTCTATGGGACAGTAGATCACTCGTTTTATCCAAGTCCCATATGAGGGAGGGATAGAGAGAAAGGTGGTAAAGTGACCGACCCAAACTCATCCAGCCAGCAAGTGACAGATTCAACAGCACAGAAGTCTCCTGGCTCTGTATCTAAACACACAACTTAATATTAAATATTCAGTCCTTTCTCTCCTTGAACAATACAATCTCCCTGAGCTACTATAGCTATTCTCTGGCTTCCAGTCTTGTCTGTCTGTCTGTGCCTCCCATTTCTAGATCAACAGCCTATAGCTCCACCTCAGCTTCCAATTTACGGAACTGCCTTGTGAAAACCTCCACTGCAAGACTGACAAAAACTCGTCATCCAACCTGAACCTGGACATCTAACCTTCCTCTTCCCAAACAGTAGCCCATCCAGTGACCCCACTCCCTAACAGCCCAACCAGCCCCTATGAGTTCTCAAGCCATGAAGCTGGGATCATCCTTGATTCCTCCCTCTTCCCAGTAAGATGTCTCTATGGCTATTCACCTTAACCTTGACCTTGACCTCAATTCATTTCTCTCCATCCCCACTGTCATTTCCTTACTTTAAGCCACTACTGGTTCTCCTCTGGGTTTTGGCTACAGTTCCCTAACTGGTCTCTCTGGCTCCAGGTTTCCCCACTCCTGTTATTTAGAATGTAGCAATGTAATTTTCTAAAACACAAAATTGAAACAGTTACTCTCTGGCTTATAATTCTTCAAAGGCTTCACATTAATTTTTAAAATTTTTTTAGTTACAGTTGACATACACTATATATATATATATATATATATATATATATATATATATATATATTAATTTCAGGTATACAACATAGTAATTAGACATTTCTAATTACTAAAATCTGAAGTGATCACCTCAATAAGTCTAGTATCCATCTGACACCATGCATAGTTATTATGATATTATTGATTATACTCCCTATGCTGTACTTTACATCCCCATGACTATTTTTATAACTGGCAATTTGTACTTCTTAATCTCTTCTCATTTTGCACCCATCCTCTCAACCCCCTATCCACCTGAGGACCATCAATTTGTTCTCTGTATCTATGAGTTTGTTTCTGTTTTTTACCCATTCATCTATTGATGGACACTTAGGTTGTTTCCATATCTTGGCTATTGTAAATAATGCTGCAATGAACATAGAGATGAATATATCTTTCTGAATTAGTGTTTTGGATTTTTTTCAGATAAATATTCAGAAGTATAATTGCTAGGTTTTATGGTAGTTCTATTTTTAATTTTTTGAGGAACTGCTATACAATTTTCCTCTTGATCTTTGAATACTGTCCAAACTCCCTGGCATAGCTTATTACACCCCTGTAATTGGACCCATTTATCTCTCCACTACCATCTTTTGGGATTCCCAGATTAGGATTCCTGCAAGATGGAACTACTTTGTGGTGTGTGTGTGTGTGTGTGTGTGTGTGTGTGTGTGTGTATGTGTGTGTGTGTCAGTTCAAAGTCTAAACTTTCCCATGCAGTTCCCTTAGCCTGGAACAATTTCCCCTCTCTTTATACTTAGTTAACTGCTTCCCATGTTTTGGGGTTTCCTTAGTTGTCACTCTTCTCATTGTCCCTTCCTATTTCTATAGCCCATGAGGCTCCCCAACACATATTCCACCTCTTCATACTCATCATCCCAAAGAGCCTTTGCTTAGTGTCCTGTCTGTCACCCACATCAGACTCAAAATCCCTGAGATCAAGAATTCTGTCTTGTTTGGGGCTGGAACAATGAATGGATGAGTGAATTGATAACAGGACATTTTTGTTCTATACTGACCTCATTTCATAATTACCAAGTCAAAAGTTAATACCCTGATCTACTCACAGGGCACTTTATTTTGTGTAGAATAGAAGCTGAGAAAAGAAAAGAAAAAAAGAGAAAGAATTAAGAGCAGGTACTGTTATAAAGGGAGTGGCACTCAGAGCCAGGCCCTGAACAGTGTTCTATACACAGATATGGGTTCCTTGTGCATCCCAGAGGGTGCTAAGAGTTTTCCAACCTGTCATTTGGCTTTTAGAGTATCTTTTCATGTACAAATAAAATCTAATTCCCAAAAGTCATTTCAGTGTTATTCTTGAAGAACATACATCTCTTTTCTAAGATGATATTGCAATTTTATTTATAGTAGCACCGAATCGTCCATAATGTTCCTTGAAGACAGAAGTGTCTTAGTCCCCAAATATTAACACAATGTCTGGCACACAGTAGGCCCTCAGTAAGTACTGGGTGGGTGAATAGATGAGAAATAAGGAGTGAGGAGGGAGAGAGATAAAGAAGGGGAGGGGAAGGCTGAAAAGAGGGAAAGAAGGACATGAGGAAAGAAAATATGTGCTCAGTGCATGCTGGGCTTTGTCTGTTCCTCTGGATATGGTCCCTGGTACAAGCCTGGCTCAATCTGATAGCTGTTGGCCACTGGATTCCAGCCCATGTGACACACCTGTCTGGCAGAGCCAGATTGTGCTTGGCAGCTTAGGTGCCCAGCCCCTCCTTGCTGCAGGGCAAATCTAGCTGATCACACTCTACCTTGGGGCCTCCCTCGGCCCCACAAAGGCAGGCACGTAATAGGCTCTTGATGAAGTTACAAGGGATGTTGGGAGTGTCTGGTCAGCCTAGAGAACAGGGTGGCCTCTATCCCCTTGATCTAAAATAATGGTCAACAACTTTTTCTGCTTTGTTTCTCTTCCCAGAACTCATCTTTGTCACTCTGTATTCATTAGAGGCAGAAGGAGTGATGAAAGCACTCCCACTACAGCCAGCCCGAGTGCAGATCCCAGCACTTACTGGCTGGGCAACCTTGGGCAAGTTGTTAGCTGCTCTCTGTGGCTCAGTTTTCCCAAGTAAGACACTGATTCTAGTGCCTACCCTGTAAAGTTATCATGAGGGTCAGAGGAGATGATAAATGTCGAGGGCTTTCCACAGCACCTGGTATATAGTGAGGGTTCAATCACTGTTAGCTATTGTATTATTACCAGAGCTTCCAAGGGAAGCTCTGTGAGAGGAGAACTGTGTGCTCTTTCCTGGCACATTCCCAAAGTCTGCAAAAAAGGCATAATGAGTTGTAGGCTCTGGGTTTCCTTGAATGAAAGGGTTTGACAGTTGAAGAAAGAAAAGCCTAGAGAGGCCAAGTGACCTAACCAAGGTCACACAGCAAATTGGAGGCAGAGTTTCCACCCTTCTAGCTCTACTGCTTCACACACCTTCCTGAGGAGGCCAGCTGAGGAGCAACTGTGGGAACTCAATGCAAAGGCTAGGGCTGTGGAGTCCAGCATGGTGACTACCATGTACCACCCAATATAGTGACCAATGTGGTGACACCAGACCCTTTGCAATGCAGCCAATGTGATGGATGAGCTTAATTGTTCCTGTTATTTAATTTTAATTAACTGAAATTTAAATTTAAACATGGACACTTTTCTGTGAGTCTTGAACAACTTGGGTAGGTGAATCTACTTTTTCAATTATAAACTTTATGAAATCTAAATACAGATCAAGTATTTGCATGAAAATTTAGTATCCAAATTGAGATAGGCTGTAAAATGCACACTGCATTTGGAAGGTTTAGTAGGTGTAAATGAATGTAAACTATCTCATTAATAATTGTGTTTATGGCTTATATATGTTGAAAAGATCACATTTGGGATATATTAGGTTAAATAGAGCATGTTATTAAAATTTCACCTTTTTTTATAATATGGCTACTAAATATTTATTACTAAATAGGTGGCTAAAATTATATTTCCACTGGACAGTGATAGGCCAGAGGGACACAGATGGGGTGAAGAGGAAGGTGACTCGCTGGCTGGCAGGGCTTTTCACACTGCTCCTGGACCAAGGCAGGACTCCAGGTCTGGAGCTGGGCTGTGCTACCTCGAAGGCCGGGTGAGCTGGCTCCTGCTCCCTATACTTTAACATTTCCTTGATTGGGCACAAGCAGCTGGGATTAGCATTTGTTCTTTCTCTGGAGGGCAGATGGGGGGAAAGTTAAGTGCCATGTGGTTGCAACAGGCCAGTTAAGCCCTGGGAGAGGGATGAGGCTGGGGGAGGAGGCTGGGGAATAGTCTTAGGAATCCAGGGAGACAGGAAGAAGCGAGAGCTGTACCTCCTTTATCTTACTTTTCTTTCACCCTCAGCGGGCTCCCCAAGGTTCGACAGGGGTGGTTCACTTTCCCAGGACCACAAAGTGGGCTTAAGGCTGCCTGGGACTCCATTGTCTCAATCTCTACTCCAGCTCATTGAGCAGCCCTGGATTTTAAAATAGTTGCCTGTTTTGCTATTGCTGTGGGAAGGTGTTGGAGGCAACAGGACTGTCAAGATAGAGAAGGATTTGGCCAACACTGACAGCTGACACTGTTCTACCACTGACCAGTGCCACACACTGAATTCTCATGACACTCCTGTGCCAGCAGTACTGTCACCATCCCTATTTATAGATAAGGACCTTGAGGCTCAGAGAGGCTTAGCATGTTGCCCAGGGACACCCAGTCCAGAAGCCAAGGGATTTGAATACCAGGTGACACGGTCTGCCCTGAGCTCCTAGCTTAATCTCCATGTCCTATTGCCTCTTCTTCCAACAGTCTTCACCTTGAATGTCAGACTTTCTAGCAGGGAGGCCAAGGAGGTAGAATGGCTGCCGGGAGCCTTCCTCTGGGAAGACTCCTGGAGCCCTGACCTGGAGCTGAAAAAGGAGGGATGTCATGGGTCATGTTCCCTAAGCTACCTCCTATTTGCCCCAGTTTAGATGCCACCTCCCCCAGGAAGTCCTCAACAACCCCTACTACCACCAGACAGCCTGGATGCAAGTCCCAGCACTGCTCCTTTCTGGCTTGGCAACCTTTAGCAAGTTTCTTAACTGCTCAATGTGGCTCGGTTTTCCCAAGTGGGCTGGTGCCTACCCCATAAAGTTACCATGAAGGTCAGAAGAGATGGCAAAGGTTTAGCTTGTGTGGTGAACCCTTGTGGCTTTTGGACATGCCGAGGACATCCTCTGCTCTCCTGATCACTGCATTCATCCACATAGAAATGACAACAAAAGTTGAGCAGTTTACCCACATTATCTCAATTTACCCTTGTGATGGTTAATTTTATGTGTCAACTTGACTGGGATCTGGGGTGCCCAGATTAAACATTATTTCTGGGTGTGTCTGTGAAGGTGTTTCCAGAGGAGATTAACATTTAAATGGGTAGGGTGAGTACAGCAGATGTTCTTCCCAGGTGAGGACAGGCCTCATCCAACCCCTTGAAGGCTCGAACAGAAATATAAAGTTGAGTAAGGAAAAATTTGTTCTCTCTGCCTGACCGCTGAGCTGACATTGGTTTTCAGTCCTCAACTGGGGCTTACACCATCGGCCCACCAGTTCTTAAAACACCACTGGCTTTCTTGGGTCTCCATCTTGCAGATAGCAGATTATAGGACTTCTCAGCCTCCATAATCATGTGAGCCAATTCTTTGTAATAAATCATATGTAGTTTTTCCCTTCTATTGATTCTGTTTCTCTGAACAACTGTTATGACCTTTTATTATAGAATACACCATTATTGCTTCCATTTGACAGCTTAGAAAACTGAGGCACAGAAATAAAATTAATAGCTCAGTCACAGAGCTCATACATAGTAACAACCCACATTTCCAGCAAAAACGCCCATTCTCAAAAGGCAACCCACTCTTGCTTCCAACACAGCACCCTGCTGATTTACTGGTTTACTCCTCTGTCTCCTTCATTCTCTTGTGGGAGAATTAGAAAGGCTAAGTTGAAACATTGCTAGTATAGCAATAATCATAGAAGTACTGGTTACCAATCAGAGTGACTGGGCTCATCTTACTTACCTCTTGTAAGTCCTGTCCTGTTTGGATCACATCATTGGTGCTTCATCTCATTCACTGAGTCTTCATTGCTCTGATTAAGCACCATCTGTGTGCTAGGCACTGAGGGACCAGCAGTGATAAAGTCAACGAGGTCCCTGCCCACATGGAGCTTCCATGCAAGTGGGTGGACAGAGAGAAATCAAGTACTCAAATAAACATATAAAGTAGTTTCAGTAGTGACAAGGTCAGTACAGAGAATTAAAGAAAAGTAAGAGAGGGGAAATGATGAGCAGAGAGGGTGGTCAGGAAGGATATCTCTGAGGAAGTGAAATGTGGGCAGAGATGTGCAGTGAGATGCTGAATCACAGGAAGGTCTGCAGGAGAGGCACTCTAGGGAGACAGAATGGTGAGGGCCAAGGCTCTGCCTGGGGAGCATGCTTAGTATGTTCAGAAACCAGAAGGGTCCACACAATCTACACAAATGTTCACAGTGGCATTATTCGTAAGCCAAAAAATAGAAACAGTCCAATGTCTGCCAAGTGATTAATGGATATATAAACTGTGGTATATCCATACAAAAGAATATTATTTGGCCACACACAAAAAAATGAAGTACTGATTCATACCACATAGATGAACCTGGAAACATGATGAAAGTAAAAGAAGCCAGTCACAAAAGCCCACTTACAGAATTCTGTTTCTATGAAATGTCCAGGGTTGGCAAATCTATAGAGACAGAAAGCAGCTCAGTGTTTGCCTAGAGCTGGGGAGAAGGGAGAATGAGGATGAAGTTTCTCTTGGGGATGATGAAAATGCTCTACAATTAGATTGTGCTGACAGTTGCACAACTGAAAAAAAAACTAAAACAATTAAACTATGCACTTTAAATGTGTAAGTTTTATGATATGTTAATCATATCTCAATAAAGCTGTTTAAAAAAATCAAACAAATGAAGAGAAACAAGAAGGGGCAGGATGACTGGAGTAGGATGAGCAAGGCAAAGAGAGAGAACCTAGGGCAGATCACAGAGGTCCTTACAGCTTCACACAACTTTGGGTTTTATTCTGTAAATGGAAGCAATTTCAGGTTCTGAGTAGGGAATCTGGTCCTATTTACACATTTTATAGATTATTCATTTGCAGGGCATAACAGTGAAGAGCATGGATCGTGTTGCCTGGATTCAAATCCAGGCTGAGTCCATGTTCCTAGCTATGTGACTACCACAAGTGATGTAATCTTTGGGGGCTTCATTCCTTTAACTGTGAAATTGGGTATAGTAGCATCTCCCTCATAGGAAGCTTATTAGAGTGAATATTCATGAAGTGCTGGAATAGTGCCTGACACATAGGCAGGCCCATAAAGTTTGGTCATTTAAATAAATCAGAAGGCCCTCACTAGATGATGCTCATCTGCCCGAGGAGCAAGCACAGCTAGTCAGGGTCTGCTTTCTGCCTTGCAAACTCTCAGCCTTTGCCTGGCTCCATCCAACAAGTAATTGCTCCTGAGGCTTCATTCCAAATGAACCATAAATCAGAGGCCAGGGGTTCCTGTTACCAGTGGCTGGTGATGAAGTCCCTCCTTGGGGTAATTGGAAGCAGATGTTGCCAGCCCTGTCTGGCCTCCAGAGGCCTGTGTACCTGGGCTGCTCACATCACAGCAGTTGTGGCAAGACTTTCTATGAGCTTTGAAAGTGAAGATTGTCAAAAAAATGACCTCCTAAGGCTCTCAGATGTTCAGTGGCTTGTTTTAAGCAGGAGGTAGGCAGCTAGTGGGGATTCTTGGGGGCTGAGAGAGGAAGGCAGGGTCATGGGTAACACTGGGTTCCTTCCAAGGGGCTGAGTAGTGGCAGGCTATAAAGAAATGAGCACTGGCTTTGCAGTCAAAAAAGACTTTGCAGGCCTGTTTCAAGTTCTCCCTTTCTCCCTTTTTCAGTTATACTCTAAAACAAAGGATGGCACCTTTCCATACCTCTGTTTTCTCACCTGTGAAATGCTAGGATGTTACCTAACTCAAATACATGTGAAGGGTGGGAAGCAATTTAAGTCAAAGCTCCAGCACAGTTTCTGGCACACAGTAGATGCTCAGAAAACTAAAGATAGCTATTATAAAGGAGCTATGCACACAGCCCCGATCTTCGACATGTCATTGTCCCTGGACACCGAGCACTGTGAAGGACAGAAGTGTAAGAGCACACCCTTAGGAACTTTTCTTTCGAAGCTTCCTCAGGCTAATATTTTGAGAAGGTTCAGAAAATTCCTTAGCAATCATTCAGCTACAAGTCCATGGGGTAGTTTGGCTTTAGTACAGTTGATTCTGGGCTCAGAAGATGTCACCAGAAGCCACCTTCTCTGTAGCCTCCTCTAATGGGTTGCTAGATTTAGCAAAAATACAGGATGTCAGTTGAATTTAAATTGAAGATAAACAAGAAATACTTTTTTAGTATAACCATGTCCCAGTAAATATTTGAGACATACTTATACCAAAAAACATCATTTATCTGAAATTCAGGTTAAGCTGGGCCTCCTCTGTTTTACCTGGCAGCCCCTTGTACTTTATCCTTAGGCTGGGTCCCATGGGGAGCAATTGGACAGCAATTGGGCAGAATCTCACAGCTTCTCACTGGCTCCGATTGAGTTATGTGAACATCCTAAGTCAATCACTGTGGCCAGGGGAATTTAATACACTGGTTGCTATTACCTGGTTTACCTGCCCCATCCCCAAACTCTGAACCTTGGGTGAAGTTATCAGAAGCTCCCCGGAGAAGGATGGGTCCTTCAAAACAACATTCATGTATTGTGAATATGAGGCATTCAAGTAGAGATGGGGTAGGTGGGAGGCAAAGGAAACAGGATCCACTCTGAGCAAATGCAAGGAGGGGGAATTTCTGAGCCAGGGGCAAAAAAGTGGGTGCTCCCTCAGTTGGTGGGATAACCAAAGCTGGTGGGGTGCCAAGAGAAAAAAGATCTCTCAAGGCTGAAGAAAACCCCGTTGTGCCTGGTTCTGTGATGATATCTTTGGGTGAACCCCACCTCTAGATAGCCCTTCCCTAATTACTTCTCTGAGCCCCAGTTTCCTTGTCAGCAAAATGGGAATAAAAATTCCAACTTCTTGGGATTATTGTGAAAATTACCTAAGATTCAATCAACACCTGATTTGGGGCCCAGTTGGTTCTTCTACAATGATCACAAATTCGGTCGGCATCTCTCAAAATTTTATTTCCTAAGGGTAGATTTTTACAAATTGGGATTCCAGTCTTAGTGATCTATTTTCATTTCTTGAAAATACCAAAGTGAATTATAACTGCTGATCAGTTTCTCAACCTCAGCACTACTGACATTTTTGGGCTGGATCATTCTTTGCTGTGGAAGCTATCTAGTGTTTTGCAGGATGTTTAGCAGCATCCCTGGGCTCTACCTACTAGAAGCCAATAGCAGCCTCCACTACTCAGTCATAACAAAAGTGTCTCCAGACATTGCCAAATGTCCCCTGGGTGGGTCAAGTCCCTCCATCCATTGAGAACCATATGAGAATAAAACAAAATACAAATATATACCCTTATAAATATGTTTTAAGCTATTGCATCAAATCTATATTTTAAGCCCTATATTATACCTGTTCCATTGGGGAGGCTTATCTACATGAGCTGAGCCAGTGAGGTCTCTTAAAATCAAGTCCACATAAATTGAAGTGAAGACAACACTTCCTGAAGTAAGCCTGAATATTCTTCCTGCCCCCAGGGACTTTAAAACTGCATTGAAAATGACAATCATCTGTCTCAAAAATGTTTACTTGTCAAGTTAATTGAATGGAGAAGGACAGGCATGGGGCAATTCCCAGTCGTCTCTTTAACTTCCATTTCAGCACAAGCCAAAGGGCTTCTTGAAACATCAGGATTTATGCAGTGTGGGTATCTCAAAGTCATGCTCTGCTTTCTATTATTTTTAAGTCAGAGAAATTAAGTTGCAGCCTTAATTAAGGTTCTTCAGCTATAGTGGGGAGGGTGGGAAGGGCGGAGCAGAGTACCTGTAGGTAAATACAAGGAGACAGCAAAATTCAGCTTAAGGCTGTCCTAGACCTTGCATTGAAATCTGGGTTCACCTCTCACTACTTGGATGTCCTTGGGTAAGTTGTCTAATCTCTGATAAGGCTGGCTTCACTGGCCTATGTCCAGTGTAGTCACACAGGGCTCTGCACTCAGAAGTGCCCCTCACTTTGTATAATGCTCTGCTGTTACCATCTTGAAATTCCTAATAATTTTTTAACAAGAGGGCCACATTTCATTTTACACCAGCCCTATAAATTGAGCTCTCTGGACTCAACTTTCTCATCTGTGAACAGCAGTAGGAACACCATCACTTCTAGGACAGCTGTGAGGATTATAGACCAGTCTAGTAGTTGACAATTCACAACACTGCCAATACCTGCCTGGTCATCCCAGGAGCTCAAGTAACAGTGGCTGTAATCATTTTTAGGACACATCTCAGAAGGAAATTTTTAACTACAAGCCTGAGACCATGACTCAAACTTCCGGAGCTTTTGAAATTCTTGCTGTTTATTATTTTTGTTACTCCCATCTGTTTCCTGTAGCAGTGAACTCTTTAAATGAAAAGGCCTGTGGACTCATGAGGGAGTAGGGGAGCAGGCAGGGGGAATTTGGGAGACCCCACCCCTTGGGCAGCATGGCTGGGGAGGAGAGTCCTCATGGGAGAGTTGCAAAGCTGAGGAAACAGGCCGAGTCCCCAGAGCTTCCGCAAGGGAGGAAGGGAGAAGAGGCTTCTCTCTCACATTGGCACCCTGTTGAGCTTCCCAAAGAGGAACAGAAAAGGTGGAGTTATAGCTGGTGCCTAAGGAGATTCATGAAGCTACAGCCCATCTTATCGTGCTATAAGTTTCTGTAACTAAAGAACTTTGACAAGCTGTGTGGTCCACCCTGTCCCATCTCAGCAGGTATACCTTGGTAGGTTCCAGGGTGGTGGGAGTGATAAAGGGCTCTGTCTCTTCCATCACTATTACCCCTGCAGGTGACCAAGACCCTAACCCACCTATACAGTTTACATATGTCCTGAGACATTAAAATGAGAGCATCTACATGGGATAATAGGAAGTGCCAGAAAAGGTCTTAGGGACTGTTGGAGGTTCCCATTGAGGCTGGTGTGCTAGCTACCCCAAAAGGTGGTTCTCAGCAGCTGTCCACAGGAAGGACAACCCATGTAGCTCCTGTATCAGTGGTGTACAGTGACCACAAGGAGAGACTGCAAAAGAATAGAGTTGCCGACTGAGCCCCTTTGGGCATCCCTGCTACTTGATGACCCAGGAGTTCCCTCCATGGGAGCTGGGTGGTATCATCCTCACTACCTCTCTCCCTTCACCCATCAAGGCCAATCCTTTCCATCTTCAGGTCCAGAAGCTTCTCTCTTCCCCAACTCTTCTCCCACATCTATTATTTATGCAATCAGTCCCTGTCATCACCCTGAGGCCTAAGCTTTTGAAATTCCGAAGCCAAGAGCTGACATTCTTTTCTCTCAGAGATTCTGCTGAGTCATCCCCTCCCAAGGGAATGAGTATAAAATGCACATCTGGCAGAATAGAGGAGAAGGCAAGGTAGAATCACCAGAAGCAAAAAACACATCATATCCCACCACATGCTCTCAAATAGTTATGTCAAGACTTATAATGATGATTTGTTTATTTGCTTCACAAGAAGTAGAGATATGCCTATGGGTATGCATCACCACAGGAAAACCGTTTCTCGGGTGACAAGATGCTGTAGAAGGGAGTGGTACCCCTGTGTTGTCCCCCACTATCAAAGGAAATGCTGGGAGAAACCTGGAGTCCAGTGTGCCCTGGGGTAGTGCCAATGTCTCAATGCTGAGACTAAGTGAGCCTTCTCAGCCTCCTGTCCCTGGCCTTCTACCCTCTGAGCGTGACTGTCTGAGGCTGTCACCCTTTGGAAAGCTACTTTATCTATTATTATGATCACAGAGATCCTGCGATGGAAATTCTAGGAACTGAAAGAATTTCTAATGCTTCACAAGGAACTCCACTCACAGGATATAGTTAAGTGTGCCTTGAATTAGAGCTTCTTTTGAATGGGAACATTATTTACCCAGTGAATCCTAACAATGCCATCAATCACCATAAAAATACTAGAGAGACATCCTCACCCACTTGGGGAAGGCTCCCAGCCAGGTGACAATAGGAATTCTTCTCTTTCTCCTTTGGTCAGTGGGACCAACCACTGACAATTAGCCATGGTCTACAGTCTTGGTGAGAATAGCTCTGCATCCAGCAGCACCAAGATAGTCCTGAGAATGAGGAAGCTTACTCAGGAGCTAATCTGGAGAATAAAGCACATCAACAAGATTTGGAAGACATTTCCCTCTATAGCTTTGATAAGCGCTACCTCCTTCAGTCATTTGTGCCAATATGGCCCCTTTACATAAATGCACTTTCAAGTTCAGAAATCAAGGAATGGTCCTGTGGAGTTGTCTGAAGCCTAGAGGGCAGGAGGTAACTAGGTGTGGTGAGGTGAAGTATTGAGCCACCATCACAGAGCCCTCTAGGATCCTTGTCAAACACTGGCTCTGGGTATAAAACCAAATCACAGACTTTCTCTGCTGAATTTATCCCCAAGTTAGTAATACTTCCATTTTCCTCCAGAGTTCCTGTATGGCACTAGAAGAAGTCCCTACCAAAAACCAGTCAGCTGATCTTGGGTACATTTTATAACACCTCAGGGTCTATATCCCTAGCCATAATATGGGGATAATCATATTTATCCTTCCTCATAATACAATGAGTTCTCCTTTATCACATCATCAGCTATCTGAGGTTTTATTTTCCACGGGGCATAACAATGACAACAACAACAATAATAATAAATTATCTTTTATTGAGGACCAACTGTGTGCCAGGAACTCTGGAAGTCATTGGTCATATATTGCTCATTTAATCCTTACAACAAAATTCAGTTTGGTGTGGTTATTATCCCCATTTCACAGATGAGGAAACACAGCTTCAGAAAGGAAATTTAAAGTACTCAATTTCTAATTCTTGAATCTAACTCATTTGCTCTCCTTTCTCTCCCCTCCCCAACCCTTTCCCCTCTAGCAAAAAAGAAGTACATTCTGGTATATGAAGACATTTCATAAATGTAAAGTCAAATGTATCATTTTTAGAGCATCTGCAGCTTCCTCTCCTCTCCCTCATGATCATTGGCCATTTATTTCTTCAGTAAACAGTTATTGCAAGTCACCTCTGTACAGGCTGAGGACGAAATAATGATGAGGAAAAATAACCATCATCCAGCCCTTGGGAGCTTACAGTCTAGAAATATAGTCAAAATTTCTGGGCATCTCTGAAAGCAAAAGTGCTCTTCATCCACCCCAGCCCCTGCCCAGGTTTCACTCATTCATTATTCAACATTCACAATTATTTAACTAAGATTGGTTTAGGCTGCAAGTAACATGAACAAAATAGCAATGGCTGCCTTAAACTACGAAGAAAGTTCTTTTCTTTCTTATATGTCATAATTTCCAGTAGTAAATTATTTAATAACTAAAAGATATCAGAACAGTGAGAGATCTTGATGGTGCTGTTGGCCTTTTCCCATGGACATAATGTAACTGCCACAGCTCCAGCCATTAGATCTATATTCTAAGCAAGAGAAAAGTGGAAAAGTCATGAGCAAAGGGTCCCAGCTGAGTCAACCTCCCTTTAGTGGAGTTTTTCTGGAAGTCCTTTGCAACAACTTATAAATACACTTGTATAACAGATACTGTTGTTGCCTGCCCCCGCATGTCCCCTTAACACCCATCATTTGGGCACCACAGAATTTCCTACAAACACCTTCCTTTGGCCCCAGTATATTGCTCAGGTCGCCACACAGAGCCAGTCACAAGTGCCAGTGTTAATGGTGCCCAGGAGCAGCCTCAACCAATGACAGACAGCAATTGATAGACAATACTCCACCTTTCTCACCCTCAGGTGGGAAAACCTGGGGCCTGTTCTACGCCACATATCAGAGGCTCCCAGTGAGATTGAGCCCCAAATGCTGCCTACAATAACTTGCTCACTCACATAGTCTGTATTTGGTTTCTTCCCTTCCTTGTCTCATTTCCCTACTTCCATACAAATCCTTAATAGAGTCACCTTCCAAATAAACTTCTGGCTCTTGAATCTTTGCTTCAAAGAGTCATGGGAACCCAATCTAAGACAGCCAGCCCTGGTTGGTCAGACTGCATTGTGTGACCCTGGCTGCAAGAGTCTGCAAAGTGTTATCCTTTAGATGGATGCATTAGTGCTCCCATTCACCCTGGGGGTCTGTTGCAAGGAGAGGAAAAGAGGTAATATCTTGGGTGAGGTAGCATCTAATGATCTCTATCACACTCAGATCAAGTTACCTCTAGATCAGGTCCAGAATTTCCCACATTTGCACAAAGAACCATGCCATGCCAAGCATTATGCACAGCGTTCCAGTGGAGTCCAAGAATAGCCTCTTCCCTCAGATTCAAGGAGGTGGCAGGCAGACAGATAGCAACTAAAATGCATATATGGGTGCCACAGGGAAATAATGAGTGATGACTTTTAGGAGCTCCAGTTCCAAGCAAGACTCTATGCTGAGGTTTACATGCATGATAACATATAATCCTCATGGCAACCTCTGAGGCAAGGGCTATTTTTACTCTTTTTATTCTACAGATGAAGAAACTGAGAATGGTGGAGGTTGAATAACTTAGCCAAGAACAGGACAAGTGTCAGAGTTCAGACTCAAAATTTAGTTTGGGCAACTCCTGAAGAAAGTGATGTCTCAGCTACACATGGAAGGATGAGCAGTATTGAGATAGATGAAGAGGGTGACATGGTTCCAGCAAAGAGAATAGCACATGCAAAGGCCAGGTGGGTTGAGATGCTCAGTAAGACCATGTAGGCTGGGGAGACTGGCCAGTCTTTGATTGACGCATCCCTCACAGAAAGTGAGCAACAGCTTGAAAGGCCCTCAGAACTGTATCCAGGAGCTGCTCTTACTTCTCTAAGACACTGCCCACCATTCTCTCTCACTCTCTCACTCGGTCTCTCTTACACACACACACACACACACCCCTCCTACCTTCTGCCCTTCACACTGCCCTACCATGTTCACCCCTCATAGATACCTAACTCTAACATGCCATTTGTGTAACTTCAGTTACACTAGATACCTGTTACCCACATTTACACCAAGAATCCTACAAGTATCACTTTCAGAACTGGATAGTTAGGGATGCAAATCCCAGTTCTGGGTTAGCCGTGGGCAAGTTATACAGTCTGTCTGAAACTCAGTTTCCCCATCTGTAAAATGGAGATTAAAACACCTACCTCACAATTATCAGTAAGCTCATAATAAGTTGTCTGGTATATGTTGATCTTTTTTTTTTTTTTCACTATTCCTGTTACCAATACTAGTACTTTGGAATATCCAACTTTATGTTATACTGCAATGCACACTCCCACCCTTCTCTTTTGTCCCAGTTGTTCTGCCCACCTGGAAAGCCTTCTCTCACCCCCTTATGAAGGCCTGGGAACCTTTCCCCTCCAGCTATTTCACCTTTGGCTCAATGAGTCTCAATCTTGGCTGCATATTAGAATCACTGAGATGCTTTTAAAATTCCTACACATAGGCACCAGAATGATTAACTGCATCAGAATTCTGTGCTGGGTGGGATGCAGACATCAGTAGTTCTTCAAGCTGCCCCTGGTAGTTTTGATTTGTAGGCAGGTTTGAGAACAGGGGCTCTGACTTCTCGCTTCTACAAAATCCTGCCATTGACCCAGATTTACCCAGACTCTCATTGTTTGCTAGCTGGCTTCTGTGTGTTTGTCTTATTCCCCAAGCAAGCCCAGTTTTTGCAAGGAAGAACTATGCAGGATCCCTCACGGCAGCCTTCTTTCCACACTCAGTCAGGGCATCTTCATCAGAAGTTGGTGGACACACAGCGAGTCATTTATCTCCTCTCTCTTCTCCTCCTTGGGGCTCTTCCTGTCAGCGGTGGCCATCACTCAGATCTCATGGAAGTTGACCTCTGCTTTGTCCATATGTGGCTCTCAGTGAGAACTCCTCAGAGTAAATCCAAAGGGCCTGCCCCGTGCTCCAGGCAGTCTGCCCCTAACACAGGCTGAGTCAGAGGGCTCATGTGCCGTGCGCACACTGGCCCTGCACTGTCCTTCCACCCTCGGCCCTGCAGCTGCCCCTTGGCTTCACCTCTGCCTGTCCATCCTCAGGAGGAACTCAGGGAAGAGAAATATGCAGAATACTGTAGAAAATATTCTCCAGAATGGCCATGGGAACATCTCCCACCCTATTGGCTCATCTTACTTATAACCTCCCTCTGCTGTCATCAAGGGGAAGAGGTTACCTCCTTCTCCATGACCTGGCAGACTTTTATTTCTACCTCAACCCATAAAGTGTGGTGGAAGTGACTTCTGAGGCTAGGTCATAAAAATGAATCAGCTTCCTCTTGGTTCTCTCTCTGGGGATGACTGTCCCAGAACCAGTTGCCACAAATAAGGAAGCCCAGTCTGCATGGAGAGGCCATGTGCATATGTTCTGAATGGCAGCCCCAACCTAGGCTTCAGCCGACAGCCAGATCAACCACAGACTTACAGGTGAAAGAACCTCCAGATGACTCTGGCCCCAGCCCCCATCTGACTGAATATCAGAGACCAAAGGAGAACCTCTGCCCTCACTCAGCTAGCCCCAGAACATGAGAGCTGATACTAATAACAAGGTGAGAGGCCCAGCAGGGGGGCCCTGATTGTCTGGATGTAGGGTGACACTGTCCACAGGCAGCCACCTTGATAGTGCCTCACGACTGATTGGTGGGCCTTTGAGCCGAAGTCTTCCTTTTGTCTTCTGCACGGAGGAAGCAGAGCACAGGCGGGAACAAGCTGGGCTTTACGGTGAGAGCAGAGTTGTCACTGAAGCCATGTTTGATTTGGCTCCAATTATGTTATTTTTTTTTAGAAAATAAATGTGTTGCCAACATTTAAAAGTTGTTAGACTTCAAATAAAAACCTGTAGATGTATAAATATGTATTTGCCCTGATATAAAATTATAAAAACAAACGTGCTAAGATTTTCCCTTGAAAATCAGATGCATTGGCCCCACTGGGTCCACATTTCTTTGGGGCAACAACCAGCTGGATCTGAGCATAAGACAAGGGTTCTCTCTCCATTGTGCTTCAGTCCCTGCCAACACCACCATTCCCTATCACTTTGAACTTACCAGGCTTCACTCATCACATTAAACTTCCCGGCCCCTATAGGCTTTTGATTTTAGAATTCCCAAGGCTCATTTGTGAGCTAGCCACCCAGGTCCATCACTTACTAGCTATGTGACTTTGGACAAGCTGCTAATTTTTCTCTGCCTCTGTTTTCTAGCCTGTAAAACTATAATACAACTGCCTTAGAGCACTGGGATGAGAACTGAAATGAAACAAATGGGAAAGACTTATTCCAGCCTCTGGGATGTAGTAAATACTTTATAAATAATTGCTATTATTATCGCTATAGTTATTTTTCTTATTTGAGGCCCTGCCCAGCATCTCCCATGGTTCCTGCTCAGCCCACACAAGCTGTCTCCCAGTACCCCACTCTGCAAGTCCATCCCCCAGGTCCAAGAGAGCCACAGGAATTGGAAGCAGCCCTGAGCTGCAGCCTTGCCTTTGAATGTAAATATTAGTGTTGGCCCAGCCTGGGAGTGCTGGAAGCAGAAGAGCAAGCACACTGGAGCCCCAAGCAGCACTTCTGCCAAGAGCTGCCAGGGATAGGGACCACCCCAGCCTGGCCCTCCAGTGCTCCAGGCTGCTCACAGAAGGTTGGCAATATTTGCATCCAACCTGTCCCCCAAGACCAGAAAGAGTGAATCCCCACCTGTCTTGGGATCTCTGATCACAGTAGAACAAGCTGATGCCAGGATCCAGGGTCCTGGCTTTGACAGTGATCACCCCAAAGTGGGCTACAAAAGAGTAAAGGCTTCCCTCCGAAAGAGCAAGTCCAAGAGGGAGGCAATTGGCTTCTGCAGCTCAAGCTGAGTGACTTGCTTCCACCGCAATGATCTGGTTTAGACAAAAGGAAGCACATCGAAAGCCAAGGGCTTCGATCAGACTGCTGACAGAAACCAGAGACCCACCCTGGCTACCTAAAAGCTGTTAAGTGTGGACAAGGATGGTTACTGTCATACCTGGGACTCTAAGAGGCTCAGGGACTAAGAAACAGCTGTGTTCCCTATCTTCTGTATCAACAGCATGACTTCAGCAAATTTCCCAAGTACTAGGCTAAAAGGTATGAGAGGTTGGAGGAATATGGCACACTAAGTAAAAGCAGGGTTCATTCGCCTCTTCCCAGGTCCACATTGAAATTACAACCAAATTATAAAATAATCAACGTGGAGAATCACCTGAAGTCCAGCTGATTGTAACACGTATGTCTGATAACATAAAGGAGCCACATAGAAGCCCGTAGGAGGGGCAAAGTTGCAAATAGGGCTGGACCCGCAACTGTGGGTGGTGGAGAATCACCAAGAGGGAGAGCAAGGCTGCAGAGGCTCTCCTGAAGCAGAGGGGGGTCCTGGCCTCATTTAGGGGCCTCCCACCCCAGGATCCTAGCCCAGGGAGGGGGAGATTCCAATAACTCTGTAAAAACCAGAGGGGATTCCAGCTGTCTGGGTAAGATGGAAGGAAACTGAAAGCCTAGACACCCCTTTGAAGGACCAACACACAGGCTTTCTGACCTGCAGACACTCATGCGGGACACCGGCAGTGGGTCAGAGGCTCCCTCAGGATTCATACCAAGATAGACTGCATTACCTGGCACCAGAACTAGAGCTGGAAGGGCAGCCACCATTGTGCCTTAGTTCGGCCCCCCTACTGGGCAATCTACAGACCCCGCCAGCTTGACTACTTCCCACCTCCCACCTCACCACAGGGCCATTAGGAAGCACTGGCCTGAGGAGATCAGCCCGCCCACTCAACCTGCAGATTGTCCTGGGCATTTGTTGTTGGATGACTGCCAAGCCCTGCACCGATTCAGGGCCAAGCATTCGCAGTTGGCAGCCAGCACTGTGAGCTCGTATTTCCAAGATAGGATCTGGCAGATCACTGCTGCCAACTTGAACTTGGGAGCATCTTGGGAATCTGTGGGTAAGTCCCAGACAGCAGCTGGTCTTGCTGTGATCTGAGTCTTCTTTGGGAATGGGCGAATGGTTACCAAAGTTGCAGCAAGATTGAGGCTGTATTGATCTGACTGCCATTGTCTTCCTGAGACCCCACCCCATCCTACCCACAAAATGTCCCAGGCAGCCCATTGAAGCAAACTGCCACAGCCCTGCCATCCATGCACCCCTCCCCCACAGCCCAATCTCCCAATCCACACAGGCAACAAACTTAGGTTAGCACAGGACGGGCACTGTACGGACATCAATGGCAGGCAGACCTCTGCTGCCTGCAAGAGCTACAATATTGAGTAGGGGGAGTGCAGGGATCTAGGGACCGCCACAGATCCAATTGGTCTCACTGTGATCCATGACTACAGTGGGAACACCCAGACACAGAAGTTACAGCAAAACTGAGGCTGTATGGGCTTGACCCCTCGTCTCCCTGAGATCTCGCTTCACCCAAGCCACAAATGGCCTGCAGCCCATTGATAGGCAGCCTCCCCTGCCCTGTTTGGCTCTGGAGTTGCACAGTCTGCACAGGCAACAAACTTTGGCTAGCACAGTGAGCACGTTTCAGGGAGAATAGTTGTGGGCAGGCTGTACAAGTTGCAATATCTCTTGAGGGGATTGCAGGGGTCTGTGAGACTGCCCCAGACAGTAGCTTGTCTCTGTGTGATCTGTGACTACTGCAGGAAAGTGCAGACCCAGAAATTGCAGAAAACTGAGGCTATTGGCCTGATGGCCCTTCATTCCCTGAGCTCCTGGCCCATCCAATATACAAAGTGCCCTCCGCATGGTGATAGGCAGCTGCCCCTGCCCTGGGGTGGCACATTCAGGTCCAAGGTGAGCAGCAGCTGAACTTGGTATGATTGGAAACTAGTACAGGGTTCCACAGAGACAGCACTGGCACGTAAACTGACACTGCAGTGGCAGGGGGAAATTTACTCAATAGACCCAGGAGACTCCCAGGGTCCCTGCACCACCCAACATGCATATCACCCAGAGGCTCTTCCAGTTTCAGAGACTTACAGGCAACTGACAGGCAGTGTCAGGCCTTGAGGAGCACTGATCCCTCTGCTAAACTGCCCTAGGTCAGGGACAGGGGATAATCAACTGCTGTCTACAGTGTTGTCTCTTCCACTTACCTATAGATTCAGCATAAGCAATAACCATCTGTGGATCACTTTGTAGTTCCCACTGGATAGCCTTTAGCAATCAAAAGCAGCAGCTGACCTTGGCCTATGGAGGAGTCCCTCCAAAGGACCACAAAAGCAACACATCTGGAGGCTGGCACCAGACCACAACAGAGCAACTCCCGACTAGCCCCATTAGCAGTACACACAAAGGGTGGTTGCAACAAGTATACAGGCCTGCTAGGGCAAGTCCCACTCAGTAGGGTCAGCCCTCATATAGCAACTCTTACCCTGTGGATGCAGCCAGTTCCCACAATTAGTCAGCCTGAGTGTTAATCCCAACCACTGATGTACTAACAACAATAGAGGCTTGGCAACAACATAAGATCACACACAACCCACACAAAGGTCATGACCAGAGCCCCCGACATAGGGGATCAAGAGAGTACACCACTGGACCACACAGGACACCTTCCACATTAGGCCATCTGGCCAAGACTGAGAGACAAAACAAATATTCCTAACACAGAGAAATGAACACAGAGAGGATGAAAAATGAGAAATCAAAGAAACATGCCACAAATGAAACAACAGGAGAAAACTCTAGAAAAGAAGCTAAATGAAATGGAAGCAAGTAACATACCAGAAACAGAGTTCAAAATAATGACTATAAGGATGCTCAATGAACCTAGGGGGAGAATGGATGAGCACAATGAGAACCTAAATAGAGACGGTAAGCATATAAAAGGACATAGAAACCATAAAAAAAGAACCAAACAGAAATGAAGAATGTAATAACCGAAATGAAGAATACACTAGAAGGATTCTACAGTAGATTGGATGAAGCAGAAGATCGAATCAGCAAACTGAAAGACAAGGTAGCAGAATATACCCAATCAGAACAACAAAAAGAAAAAAGAATTTTAAAAAATGAGGATAGTTTAAGAGACCTCTGGGACAACATGAAGTGTAACAATATTGGGCTCATAGGAGTACCTGAAGGAGAAGAGAGAGTAAGGGATTGAGAATCTATTTGAAGAAATAATGACAGAAAACTTCCCTAACCTAGCAAAAGAATTAGACATACAAGTTCAGGAAGCATAAAGAAATTCAAACAGACCCACACCAAGACACATCATAATTAAAATGCCAAAGGTCAAAAGACAAAGAGAGAATCTTAAAAATAGCAAGAGAAAGGAAGCTAGTTACTTACAAGGGTACTCCTATAAGAATGCCTGCTGACTTTTCAATGGAAACTTTGTAAGCCAGAAGGAACGTCAAGAAATATTCAAAGTTATGAAAAACAAGAATCTACAACCATGAACACTCTACCCAGCAAGGCTTTTGAGTAAAATGGAAAGTGAGATAAAGAGCTTCCCAGACAGAAAAAAGCTTAAGGAATTCATCACCAACAAGCCAGTATTACAAGAAATGTTAAAGGGACCTCTGTAAAAAGAAGTAAAAAAGAAAATAGAAATAACAAATACAAATAATAAAATGGCAGTAACTATGTACTATCAATAATCACTTTAAATGTAAACAGATTAAATGCTCCAAAGACATATGGTAGTCAAATGGATAAGAAAACAAGCTCCATGCATATACTGTCTACAAGAGACCCACTTCAGATCAAATGGCACTCACAGACTGAAAGTAAAGGAATGAAAAAAGTTATTTCACGCAAATGGAAATGAAAAAAAAAAAGCCAGGGTAGTGATACTTATATCAGATAAAATAGACTTTAAAATAAAAATTATAATAAGAGACAAAAAAGGGCATTACATAATGATAAAAGGATCACTAAATCAAAAGGACATAACCCTAGTAAACATATATACACCCAACATAGAAGCACCGACATACATAAAGCAATTATTGACTGACATGCAAGAAGAGATCAACAGTAGTACACTCGTAGTAGGAGACTTGAACACCCCATTGACACCAATGGATAGATCTTCCAAGCAAAGAATCAACAAGGAAATAATGGGCCTAAAAGATACACTAGACTAGATGGATTTAATTGATATTTTCAGAGCATTTTACCCCAAAGCAGCAAAATATACATTCTTCTCAAGTGCACATGGAACATTTTCCAGGATAGACCACATGTTAGTACACAAAACAAGTCTCAATAAATTTAAGAAGATTGAAATCATATCAATCGTCTTCTCTGATCACAAAAAGTCGTATGAAACTAGAAATCAACTACAAGAAAAAAAAACTGAAAAATACACAAACACATGGAAACTAAATAACATGCTACTAAACAATGAATGGGTTATCAATGAGGTCAAAGAAGAAATCAAAAGATACCTAGAGACAGATGAAAACAAAAATACAATGACTCAAAATCCGTGGGACACAATGAAAGCAGTCCTAAGAAGGAAATTCATAGCAATACAGGCCTACTTCAAGAAACAAGAAAAAGCTCAAATAAACAATCTAACCTTACACTTAAATGAAGTAGAAAAAGAACAGCAAATAAAGCCCAAAGTGAACAGAAGGAGAAAAAAAATAATAAAGATAAGAGCAGAAATAAATGAAAGAGAGTCTGATTCTTTGAAATGACAAATAAAACTGACAGAACCTTAGACAGACTCATCAAGGAAAAAAGAGAGAGGACTCAAAAAATAAAATCAGAAATGAAAGAGGAAAAATAACTATGGACTCCCCAGAAATACAAAGGATCAAAAGAAAATACCACAAGCAATTATATGCCAACAAATTGGACAATCTGGAAAAAAATGACACATTCCTAGAAACATATAATCTCCCAATGAAATAGAATCAGCAATCAAAACCTTCCAAAAAACAAAAGTCCTGGACCAGATGGCTTCATAGGCAAATTTTACCAAACATTCAAAGAAGTATTAACATCTATTCTTCTCAAACTATTCCAAAATATTCAAGAAGAGGGAAGACCCTAATTGTTTTTATGAGTCCACCATTACCTTGATTCCAAAACCAGCAAAGACATTAAAAAAAAAAGAAAAGAAAACTATAGGCAAAATCTCTTATGAATATTGATGCAAAAATCCTCAACAAAATATTAGCAACCTGAATTTAGCAAACATTAAAAATATCATACACCATGATCAAGTTGGATTTATTCCTGGGATGCAAGTTTGGTACAATATCTGCAAATCAATTAATGTGATACACCACATTAACAAATTGAAAGATAAAAACCATATGATCATATCAATAGATGCAGAAAAAGCATGTGAAAAAAATCCAGCATCCATTTATGATAAAAAAAAAAAAAACTCTCAGCAAAGTAGGAATAGAGAGAACTTACCTCAACATAATAAAGGTCATATATCACAAACCTACAGCTTAACATCATACTCAATGGGGAAAGGCTAAAAGCATTTTCCTTAAGATCAGAAACAAGACTAGGATGCCTACTTTCACCACTCCTCTTCAACATTGTATTGGAAGTCTTAGCCACAGGAATAAGACAAAATAGAGAAATAAAAGGTATCCAAATTGGAAAGGAAGAAGTAAAACTCTCATTATTTGCTGATGACATGATACTATACATAGAGAACCCTAAAGATTCCACAAAAAACTGTTAGAACTGATCAATGAATTCAGTAAAGTAGCAGGTTACAAAATAAATATTCATTAGTCAGTGGCATTTTTATACACCAATGATGAACTTTCAGAAAGAGAAATTAAGAAAAAGAATCACATTTACAATAGCATCAAAAACTATAAAATACCTAGGAATCAAATTAACCAAAGAGGTAAAAGACCTGTTCTCAGAAAATTATAAGTCATTGAAAAAAGAAATTGAAAAAGATACAAATAAATAGAAGCATATACCAAGCTCATGGGAAGAATCAACATCATTAAAATGGCCATACTACCCAAAGCAATCTATATATTCAATGCAATCCCTATTTTTCAGGGAACCATGAAAAACCACAAATAGCCACGGCAATCTTGAGAAAGAAGAACAAAGTTGGAGGTATCACATTACCTGATATCAAACTATATTACAAAGCTACAATAATCAAAACAGCATGGTAGTGGCATAAAAAAACAGATACATTGATCAATGGAACAGAATAGAGAATCCAAAAATAAATCCTTGCCTATATGCTCACTTAATATATGACAAAGGAGGTCAGAATATACAATGGGGATGGGGTAAGGACAGTCTCTTCAATAAATGATATTGGGGAAATTTGGACAGATACATGCAAAAAAAAGAAAGAAAAAAAGAAAAAAAAAGAAAGAGAGAGAGAAAGAGAGAGAGAGAGAGAGAGAGAGAGAGAGAGAGAGAGAGAGAGAAAGAAAGAAAGAAAGAAAGAAAGAAAGAAAGAAAGAAAGAAAGAAAGAAAGAAAGAAACTGAACCACATTCTTATACCATATACCATATAGAATCAAAATGCCAGGACATGGAAGCAACCAAAATGTCCTACAATAGATGATTGGCTAAAGAAGCTGTGGTATATACATACAATGGAATATTACTCAGCCATAAGAAGAGATTAAATACTGCCATTTGCGACAACATGGATGGACCTTGAGATAATTGTGCTAAATAAAATAAGACAGAGAGAAAAAGTTGAAAATCCCATGATATCACTTATATGTGGGATATAGACCTAAAAGCAACAAACAAGCAGGACAAACAAACAGAGACTTATGGATATGGACAACAGATTGGTGTTACCAGAGAGTAGGGGGTGGGGGAGGAGAGAAGAGGTAGACTAGATAAAGGGAGTCGAATATGGGGGAAGAGGAGGAGGGTGAAGTTGGTAAAGAGGATCAAATATATGGCAGCTGAAGGAAATTGGACTTTGGGTGGTAATCGCACAATAGAATATATAGATGTCAAATTATAAAGTACACCTGAAAATTATATAATTGTATTAATCAATGTTACCCCAATAAACTTAATAAAAATAAAAATAAATAAAAATACATTTTAAAAACCGTTAAAAAAAGAATAGACTCAAAATGGATTAAAGACAAATGTAAGACCAGAAACCATAAAAATTCTAGAAGAAAACATAGGCAGTAAATTCTTTTCAGATATATCTCCCCAGGCAAGGGACACAAAAGAAAAAATGAACAAATGGGACTACATCAAACTAAAAAGTTTTTGTACAGCAAAGGAAACCATCAATAAAACAAAAAAACAACCTACTGAAATGGAGATGATATTCACTAATGATACATCTGATAAGAAGTTAATATCCAAAATATATTAAAAAAAACTCATACAACTCGACAACAAAAAACAATCCATTTTAAAAATGGGCAGAAGACCTGAACAGATATTCCTCCAAAGAGGAAATACAGAAGGCCCAACAGACATATGAAAAGATACTCAGAGAAATGCAAATTAAAACCACAAAGATATATCACTTGACAACTGTCAGAATGACTAACATCAATAAATCAAAGAACAGCAAGTGTTGGTGAGAATGCGGAGAAAAGGGAACCTCATACATTGTTGTTGGGATTGCAAATTGGGACAGCCTCTATGGAAAACAGTCTGGAAGTTTCTCAAAAAATTAAAAATGGATATACCTTTTGACCCAGCAATTGCACTTCTGGGTACTTATCCAAAGAAAACCAAAACAATAATTCATAAACATCTATGCACACCAGTATTCATGACAGCACAATTTACAATAGCCAAGATATGGAAACAACCTAAATACCCATCAACAGACGATTGGATAAAGAAGTATGGTTCATATATACAATGGAATGTTACTTAGCCATTAAAAAAAAAAATGAAATCCTACCTTTTGCAACGACATGGATAAACCTAGAGGTTATGCTGAGAGAAATAAGTCAGACAGAGAAAGATAAATACCATATGATTTCACTTATATGCGGAATCTAAGGAACAAAAAGAACAAACTAATCAAAAACAGACTCACAAGTATCGTGGACAATTTGGTGATGGACAGAGGGGAGGGGCATTTGGGGGGACTGAGAGAATGGGGTGAAGTGTTAAAGAAGTACAAATTAGTAGTTGATAGATGGTCACAGGGATGGAGAGCATGGCATAGGGAGTGCAGTTAGCATTAATATATGGCTAGGTGGAAAACCAGAGGAGAGATGGAGCAATTAGGGGGATCGTTTTATAAACTATATAAATTTCTAACCAATGTACTATATACTTGAAACTAATTAAAATAAATAAATGAAAAAAGAAATTTAAAAAAAAAAGGAATGAGGCCTTCCCCCATCATCTGCTATGGAAAAATGGAGCAGCTCCCTCTGGATGGGCTAGTGGACATCCAGGATGGTTGATGAGTACAGTTTTCTCTGTTCATCTCTTTCCTGTGAGTGATCAGGCACTGCAGGCTGATGCACAGATGCCCATAATCTTAGCTGGGCATGAATAACCCACCCCAATGGCCCCAACCCCCTACATGAAGCCAACCTCCACCCCTCCCCACCCCCACCCCGACTTTGAAAACAGCCTTCACCATGAATAACCATGGATGCACTAACTTTCTGCTGAGGAAAACTCCTTCTCCACCCAATTCGTTGCCAAGCCAGGCTAGTACTACAACTTGACAGAATTATCAGCACTGAGCTAAAAGTGACAGATGAACCGAGAGGCAAGCAGGGACAGCAAGCAAATAGATCTATTTCCCAGATCCAAGATTCCAACTGGGCTTCCCAACAGCGCATGGTGAATTTCTCAGCAAAAGTGTCCATAGGCCCTTGTGGTGGAGTCAATTCTTCTCTCCTCAGCCTTTCACAAGTGAGCAGCCGAGGAAGAATGAGGTAGCCAGGTAGCGATTCTCTTGCTGCAACCCTGAACATCTTCCTTCCTAAGCAAGATTTCCCGTGATCCCATCCAAGAGGCTGCTGGAGGGCCTGGAAGAAAGAGTCCAAAAAATGTAATTCTTTGGTGAAAAGAGATCGGCTGCCTGGATGGAGTGGGCGAGGGGGGGGGGGAGGAGGGAATGGTGAATGGAAAACAGTAAACTTCAATCCAATGGGAAATTCTTCTTCCCCAGGCATTCTGTTATGAATTTTCCCAGCCAGTCGTGAGCTCCCTGTAGCCCTGCCTGTGAGAACGTGAGAGCACGGTGAGGCAGATCCTACTGGGAAAAGGCCCTCAAGATGATAAAACTGCAAGGCTCTCAAATCAATGATCTGTGACTGCAGACAGGCCAGGTGGTGCACACACACATGTAGCCATGGGGGCTGTTTGACTCCTGGTGCTGTTGCTCTGAGTAGAGGGGAGGTCTAGCATGAGAGGCTTCCCAATTCCCCATTGGTAAGCTGCTAAGTGATTTTATAGCTTGATGCCTGGACAGCCCCATCCATCAAATGAGAAGGGGAGGACACCCTCTCTTACCAAGTGGGCGTCAGTATAAATATCATTGTTCATGTCTTGATATGGAGTGCTTCAGTAAGCTGGACACCTGGAAGTAGAATTCTAGGTCAAAGGGCATGCCATTAAACATTTTGGTAGGTACTAAAAGCTCTTCCAGTTTTCACTCCTGGATCAGGCGACTTTTATTGTATAACAACTTTGAAATTTCAGCAGCACAAAACAACAAGCATTTATTTTCTGACTTACTTGCCTAAAGTTTAGCCAGAGTTTGGCTGATTCACGCTGGGCATGGTTAGGCTGAGCTCCAAGCCATGTCTCCCATCCTTCTTGGACCAGTAGCTCACTGGGGAATGTTACTCTCATGGCAATGGCAGGAGCACAAGAGGGACAAGTGGATATGTTCAAGACCTCTTAAGGCTTAGGCTCAGAAATGGCCACCATCACTCACCCTGCCCCCCGTTCCACTGGGCAAAGCAAGTCCTGTGGCCTAGTGCATTGTCAGTGGTACAGGGAGTAAGACTTCTCCCATGAAGGCTGGAGTAGAGGAGGAGTGAATATTTGCAAAACAATAATCCAGTCTATACAACTCCCTGTCACATGTGTGTTTGCTCATGCTCACTCACGTGCATAAGGAGGTATACATAAGAATATTTGCTGTAACATAGTTTGAACTTTTGAAACCTAGAGAAAAAAACACAAATATCTATCAATAGGAAGTGATAACATAATCTACATAAATACAGTAGAATATTATATAGCAGTTAGAAAGAAATGAGGCCCATCTTCATTAACAACTATGTAAAGATTCTCCAAGGCATGGTAAGTGAGAAAAGCAAGTCACAGAATAATATATACACTGTGATTCACTTTGGGGGAGAAAACACCCCACTGGTGTGTGTGTGTGTGTGTGTGTGTGTAGGAGCTAGACTGGGAGGAAGGCCATAGCTTGTTTTGTCTATGGGGAAGACCTTCTAAATAATTTTAATCTTTTACAAAGGTAATGTGTTTGTATACATGAGATTCTTTTTTAAATTAAAATACCAGAAGAAAAAATAAGAAAATAACCATTGTTAGAGGCCTGAGAACTTATTAGATGCAAATGGTCTAAGAATTTGGGGATTCTTGGATCCTGCCAAACCAGAGCCACCCTCTCTCCCACTACCATACATAAGCCTGTGTCACAAAGTCACTTTGGGAGACAAGCTCACCTGAGAGATCAGGGAATGGAAACTAAAAATGTTCCTTTTATTATGAGCTGAGCTAGTGTCCTAGCAGGCAAAGTGCTCAGGTAGGTAATTGAGCTGAATCATGAGGTGCAGACCCACAACCCCTGTGGACTTCTCCAGTCCCCTGAGCCCTGGCCTGAGTCCAGCTGTCTGCTGAGCCTTATAAGATCAGAGTGTTAGAGATGTCCATGAGAAATGGAAAAGAGAAAGGCCAAGGTGACCACAAGGATCCAAAGACCCACTTGGCTGTCCAACCTCCAAGAAAAGAAGGCCACACCCATGTGAGTGACTCCACCCACCTGGAAACTTGATTCCCTATTAGCATTGAATCCTCTAGGGGAAGGGTAAGAAAGGAGGCCCCGGAAGAGTAAAGCATTGCCTTTAATTATGATAGTTTCTTCCAAACCTCGAAACCTGCAGTGTCCAATATGGCAACCACAGTTCCATGATGCTATTTAAATTTAAATTATTTAGATCCAGCTGCTCATCTCCACTAAACACATTTCAAATGCTCAAGGGCCACATGTGACTAGTGGTTACCATATTGGGCGGCCCGGATGGAAAACCCTGCCACTGACATGGAAAGTTCTGAGTACTGCTGCTTTAGGCTTTCACAGGTAGGATGACCAAGGTGTCCACTCCAGGATTCACACTTAGTACATAAGTTGGTGGTAGGAGCAATATACCACACTCTTCTTTTCTGAACATCATTAACATTTAATACCAAAATGTTTGTGATTTATAATATCCTAGGAGGCCTCTGAAAGATGTCAACAGTTCAGTCTCCTTTTAAGTGGCTGGGAGGAACTGGCCTTACACTGGTTAGTTTGTCCTGGCCCCACTCCCTTCTCCCTTCAGGGGTGGATCTGGCCAGAAGCAAAGAAACTTCCATCTGTCTCTCCTTCATTGTCTCTTGTAAAAAAGGTAGAAAACTTTCCACTCCAGAGAAGTCTTCTTTCTGCCCCTACTATGGCATGACCTGCTCTGTAAAAATTCTCATGTGATCTCCCGAGGGCCAAATTTCCACTCTCAAACTCATGGCCCTCATGATGCTCAGTGCTCCAACCTCCAATGCACTTTCTACTTAAAACTTCTACCTCCTGTGTCTTTGGTCAGACAGCAACCCTTGTGACTACATTCCAAGATTCTGCTCCCAGCCCTTTCCCTCATTCCTCTTACTCTAGAGGTGGTCAATTAATTGTCCATGGATTATTTGTCCTATAGAGCACTTTTGCAATGTTTGAATGAACTGTGCAGGGAGGGAGGGCGGGGAGGGAAGGGGGAGGAAGGAAGGAAGGAAGGAAGGAAGGAAGGAAGGAAGGAAGGAAGGAAGGAAGGAAGGAAGGAAGGAAGGAAGGAAGGAAAGAAGGAAGGAAAGAATGAAGGAAAGAAGAAAGGAAAGAAGGAATGAAGGAAGGAAGAGAGAGAGAAAGCAAGAAAGCAAGCAAGCAAGCAAGCAAGCAAGCAAGAAAGAAAGAAAGAAAGAAAGAAAGAAAGAAAGAAAGAAAGAAAGAAAGAAAGAAAGAAAACAAGAAAGAAAACAAGAAAGAAAATAAGAAAGAGAAAGACAAAATTTTTTTTTACCTAAATATCCAGATTTCTGTCTTCTCTAGACAAATCAGAAGCTCTTACAAGCCCAGGCCTGACTTCCCACACGGCAATAAGCAATCAAGAGAGGTGACATCTTCTTCCAACAGTAGCAGGGACACTTCCAATTTGCCACAGGCCACATCGCTCCCTGATGTACCTGCCTGATGCCCATGGCCATTGAAGTGAGGGATTTTATTCTCACTGTTCTGTGTTCTCATGTTTATTCCGCAGGGGCTCCACGCTCACCACTCAAGGTTCCCAGGATTCTGTCATGCTGGCCTTTTTACTGCACCTCCAGTCTTCATTTCCATTAGTGACCTAGACACCAGTGGGACATCCAGCAGCACCTCAAGCTTAAGTAGTACCAATACACCATGTTGTCCTTCCTCCACAGCCAGCTCCTCCTAGTGTGCCTCCAGGAATGGAATGTTCCCCGCTGGAATGCCAGAAATACCAGGAATCACTCTTCCTTCCCCCACCAGATTCCACAGCCCATATTTCTCTCAACCTCTGACTGCACAGTCTGTCCTCACCTGGAATAGCTCAATAGCTTCCTAACTGGCCTGCATGATAAGAACAGCCAACAACCATTCATTCATTCAGCAAGTATTTATTGAGCACCTACTATATGCAAGGGACTATCCCAGGAGCAGTGAACAAAACAGAAAAAAAAAAAACATCCTCATGGGAATTATATTCTAGTGGAGGGAGATACAATAAACAAGGTAAATTAAAAAAAAAAAAAAAGATATTAGTGTGTTAGTAGTCAATAGATGTCATGGAGAAAAATTAAAAGAATGAGGATGGGGGTTATCATTTTAAATAGGTGGTGAGGAGAGGCCTCAATAAGGTGACATTTGAACCATGGCCTGAAAAAGATAAAGAAGTGAGCCACATGAACATCGGCATGCAAAGCAAGTCAGGCAGAGGAACAGCAGATGCAAAACCTTAAAGCAGGATATGCTAGCACATTCCAGGAATAGCAAGGAGCTCATGTGGTGGAGGAGCAAGTAAATCATGCAGAGTGAGCGTCATAGGAAATGAATTAGGAGGTGTTTGGTGGGAAGGGAGTCACAGATCATTTAGGCTTTGAGGGCCATTGAAGGGACTTTGTTTATTATGTTGAGAGAAATGGGCTATTATGGAAGGTCTGGGGCAGAAGCAAGAGATGATCTAACTTAGGTTTTATCAGGACCTCTTGGCTGTTGTGTTGAGAAGAGACTGAAGGACCAGGCCTGGAGTAAGAAGAACACCTGGGAGACTGCTGCAGGGAAGCAATCGGGAGATGGTGGCCCAGACCAGTAGGTACGGTGTAGGGAGGGAGAAAAAAGGAGTGGCTTTCTGAACCCCAAAGAGAGTACCAAATGGATCTTCAGACATGTTAGAAGCGAGATGTGAGAGAAAGAGTAATTTGAGCATTACACCAAGGTTTATGGCTGAATTTCTGCAAAGATAAAGTTGCCATTAACTTGGATGATGAATTTATTATGTTTCAAGCACTGCACATAATGCATTAGTTGTTTAATTTAATCCTCTTCCAATCATAGAAGGTTGAGACTAGTGCACTGCCAGTTTATGCAATGGTAGATTAAATGGACAAGACCATAAAGGCAGGGCCAGATTGCTTTCCTGGTTAAGCTCATAGATCCTGAGCCAACCTGGCTGGCTCAAATCTTAGTTCCATCACTCTCTAGCTACATAACAAACTAGTTACGGCTGCATAACAAACCACCCATCACAACAGTCATTTTATTATTGACACTCAGAGTGTTGGGGCTGACTGGGCTCAACTGGGCAATTCTCCCTCAGAGTGGTTCATGCAGCTACAGCAAAGCAGGTGCTGGGACTGGGGTAATGTGCAAGGCTTCCTCTCTCACATGCCTGGTGCCAGGGCTAGAAAGACTCAAACTGCTGAGACTACAATGGCTGAGCCTTGGGGCTCTTTCTGTCCCCGTGCAGCCTCCCCACAAGGGCTCTCTAGCATGGTGGCTTCAAGGCACCCCAACTTTCTTAATAGAAGCTCAGGGATCCAAAGGCTCATGTCTCAAGAGAGACAGAGCAAGAAGGAGGCTGTGACACCATTTTGATCTACTCTCAGAAGTCATATGGGTCATCTCCACATCATTCTAGTCCTTAGAATCAAGTTGCTAATCCCAGCTGATACTCAAGGAAAGGGGAATTGGACTTCATCTCTTGAAAGGAGCATGAAAGAATTTGCAGGCATATTTTAAAACTACTAGAACAACTTTTGTCCCTCAGTTTCCTCATCTGTAAAACGAGGATGATGATGATGATAGTCTATTTCAAAGGGCTAGCACAAGATGAAACAAAGTAATTCAGGTGAGGTGAAGTGTTTATACAATGTCCCATACATAGAAAGTTTTAAGCATATGGTCAATCATTTCATTTAGATTAATATCAAATAACTTTTAAGCCAACAACCTGCCTTTTCCCAGATCTTTAGACATCCATCTGGGCTTTGGCTTAAATGTTTCAGATTCTTTGCAAGTCCCAGCCAGCCCAGAAGGGGCTCCCAGCTGAGCATCACCTAGCTGGGCCCTCTAGGTTCTTCTCCCCACCTGGCAGGTGGGGGTTAATTCACTTCTGGTTCATTAGTGAATGCAATTGCAAAGCACAGGTCTTGGGCTTCCGCCAAGATTCTCACTCCCCTTCCAAGGATCCATGTCAATAGAAGGAAAATAATTAGTCATTAAAACAAGTGCTTCAAGACCATGATAAACGTCAAGCCCAGATCTTGCAGCTGGGTGACATCCTGACATTTAAAACAGTTCCCCTCATGATGCATCATCATCCATCTGGTTTTACAAGTTATAGCTGGTGACCCAAAGAACCCTCAGGCTGCCCTGCTGACTGCAGAGTCCATGTGCCATGGGGTTTTATGATTAACTTATTCTTTGTCATCTGTCTGGCAGAAGTGGATTTACACAGAGAGTGCCCTGGCTCCCCCATACCCAATCACCAATTTGTTTATCTAGCCATCTACCCACCAACTCACCCACCTATTTCTCCATCTAATTACTCTTCCATCCATACATACACTAACCTAAGAATCCACCCACCCATTCATCCATCTACCCAACTACCCACCATCTATCCATCCACCCAATCATATACTTATCCATCCATTCACTCATTCATCTACCCATCCATTCATCCACTCACCTACCCACCTACCCATTCTTTTATCTATTTACTCATCTATCCATCCGTCTATACACCAACCTACATATTCACCCATTCCACCATCCGATCATCCATCCATTCACCTACAACCCAACGCATCCCATCCATCTACCAGCCAATTCATCCATTCATACAGCCAAGCAATAGACACATAATGAGTACCTACTAGCCATTCATGTATTTATTAATTTACTTAGCAAGGATTTATTAGCAGCTACTATTAATTCATCCATCCAACCAAGCAACATGTATAGAGAACTTAATATCTCATTCATTTGTTCAGCAATGAGTACCTATTATTTATGCATTTACTTAATAGTTATCAGGTAGCAACCATTTATTCATTCATTCAACAAACATTTGAGCAATGATTATTGTCAATCATCCAACAAGCTAACATTTATTGAGCACTTACTAATTCCAGGCCCTGTTTCAGTCACTTAGGATACTATGATAATTAGGATAAAGTCTATATCTTTAAGGAACAAACAATCTAAGCAAGAAGATAGACCCATCAACAGATAACAATTCTGCAAGGTTGTCAGTGCAATGATAAAGACACACAGATAGTGTAGTGGGGCTCCAAGAAGGTGTACAAAATCCAGTCTAGAAGCTTTAGAGAGAAAGCTTCATGAGGGAGTCAGGTGAGTTGTGACTCACCTATGAGCTTAAAATTCAGACCACCTTAAATCCCTGTTCTAGCTCTGGAACTTGGGTTATTACTTGCCAATCTAAATGTCAGTTTTCTCACCACAGAATGGAAATAATAACAGTGGGTAGAATGGAGTTAATAGCAGGGTTTACCATGTAGAATTGTGAGGCATATATTGTTATGATCAATAAGTGGTCAGTCTTCTATTTATACTTAAAGCATGAGTAACAGCCAGTGAGAAATGGGACGGAGGACACCTCAAGCAGCAAGACCCAGAGCTAAGACCCAGAGGCCAGAAAGTCTTGTCAAATGTAGGACCAAGGCATTGGAGACTAAAGTGATTTCAGGTTGTACTAGAAGTAATGAGAGAGGAAAAGGAACGATAAAAAGGGGGCCAGGGGAAAATATAGGCTACAGTGTCTAGGACGGAGGTTTTTAAAGTTTGTTTCTCACCCACCCCCCATGCAGCCCAGTACCAGCATCATGTGGGTATTAGCTAGAAATACAAATTCTTGGGCCTAACCCAAGACCTACTAGATGAGAAACTCCAGGGCTGGGGCGCAAGCCTTCCAGGTAACTGTGATGCACTCAAGTTTGGGGGTCTTGAAACTGGTCTAGAGGGGTAGGAGTTATCTTATATTATGAAAAAGAGGGTGTGGAGGAGCCCAGCAAGGTTTTCATGGGGGAGTGTTTGACGACAGATTTGCTTCCTTTACCGAATAAAATACCTTTAGTTGCAAGTTGTTGACAATAGGAACAAAGGGCAGGGGATGTCAGTAACTGAGAGGAAGCCCATCTCACCCGCTGGCAAAGCAAACCCTTGCCAGCTCTCCAGTAGATGGGATGAGAATAAGGGGTCCAGGAGTGAGGAAGCCCTTGTCTTGGGGTCCTATTACTCCCAAAAGCAAGGGGTAGTTTCTTGCTCGAACCCCAAGGTACCAGGCCATGGATCTGCCAATTCTAGGGTCCCCGTCTTCCTCATGCCCCCTCCCTTCCCCTGTCACATGCAGGGATGTCACAGGAAACAATGTGCCTTTGCAAGCAGTCCTGGCTGCGTTGGCGGCAGCCTGGCGGCAGGCATCACAATGACTCTCATTTCCTAGGAAACAGGGAGTTGCTCTTGTACCTTTGCTGGGAGCCTCTGCATTTGGAGCCGTCATGTGACTCAGGGAGCTATTTTTAGCCTTCCCCTGCCCTGTGTTGTAGGAAGAATGATTTGATGAAAATACTAAACTCATTAAAAGCCTGGGGGATGGGGAGATGGAGAGGGGCTGCCTGAGCAGGTCCGCTCAGCCTCCAAGATTCCAGCCCAAGCTGAGCAGCACAGAGGTAATGGTGGCTGGAATCTGACATTTTCTTGCGGTCTGTGCCCTGGGGAGGTGGGGAATGGGGAGAAACAAATAACTTCAGTATCTGGTGTTGCTGGTACTAAAATAAGCCAGGCAGTGTACTCAACACTTTACCTGCATCATTTTATTTCTGCCTCACTCGCCTCCTAGAAAATAATATCCCATTTTGCAGATGAGGAGACTGAGGCTCACATGGCTTAAAGAAGTCGTTCAAAGAAGTAGCTAGTAAACTGAGAATACAGGATTCAGACCTAGGCCACCTGACCCTCGAGCTTGCCTTTTACCTATCCTGCCAGAGAGAACCCCATCAGTACCCACTGGCTGTTTAAAGCGGGAGAACAAAGCTGACTATATGTGTATGACCTCAATAGTCACACAGGGCCTACACTAGAAGGACACAGTGTGCTCAGTTTAATGTTCTGTTGTCACCATCTTGAAATTCTCAATCATTGTTTAATAGGGGCCTTATATTTTATTTTGTGCTGGATTCAGCAAATTATGTAGCCAGTCGTGGTAGAGAATTCTCCTGCTTGCTGCAAGCTCCTCTGATCTACGTGCTATACTCATTTCTCAATTTTTTTTCTCTCCTGTTCAGAATAAAGAAGTACCTTCTCTTTACTGTGTTTGTGGTGAAGATTCAGATTCTGAAGTCACCCAGACATGGGTTCTAATCTTAGCTCTGCTACTTATTAGCTCTGTGCCCCAGACTCTGTTTCTCCTTTCTGAAATTCAGTTTCCTCATCTAGAAAATGAAGACAATAATAGTTCCTACCTCATTGTATTTCTGCACAGATGAAATATGATTTTTTTGTAGCAAGCACTCAGCATAGTGCCAGGTTTGTGGTAGATGACCAAACAAGGCTAGTTATTATTGTTGTGAGAGAAGACAGCAAGTATTTTGAGGGTCTGCCCCACTGAATGCACTGAACTTTTCTTTTCTACCCAGTTTTCCATTTTTTTTTTGTTTTTGTTTTCTTTTTTCAGTTTCCCCAGATGGGTGTCACATGGGCTTATGAACCAGCTGCCTATGACATCTAATGAACATCTCCTCTGCAGCCTTCCTCTATAAGTGTTCACTACCTTGAGTCTTCAGCTGTGTCCCCAGTGTCAAGATGGCTGAGCAGACCCCAACATCTAGGCCAATAGCTTGTGTCACTTCCAGGATTTTCCAAAGCTCAAATCCTCACAGAACAGACCCAGAGAGCCCCAGTTTCCAGACTAAAGTGAGAGAACACTCTTTGCCCCAACTAGTGTCACACTCATATCAGCCCTATGAGGTAGATAAAAAGAACTGGCCCTATTTCATAGGTATAGAAGAATGAGCTTGGAGAAAAAAGTGTCTTGTTCAAGGTCATGACCAGAAAATGACACAACCATGATTAGAACACAAGCGCATCAACAAGTGCAGTATGAATGTCAGGCCCCATCCTCTGCTAAGCAGGCAGTTTGTTCCCTCATCTCACAGAAAAAGGTGACTTCAGTTTCCACTGCAGCCCCTCCTCCGAAGGCCTCAGAACGAACCTGGGGTTGCTGGTGGGGATGGAGTAGGCAAATAAGCCAATGGCTCACCCAATCTCCAGACACCTGTGCAGAAAATTTCTCCCTACTCCTTTGGCCAAAAATTTTTTAAATGCCCTCATGTAAACCAGCTCCTCCCAGAGCTGCCAGCCAGCCCCAACTCCGGTAGAATGCTCGGCTATAGAGGCATTGGGGAGAAAAAGCTAGAGAAGGTGCTGATGGGAGAAGGGACCACTCAAGACAAAGAACTATCATTCTGGTGGAACAATGTGGGCTCTTCCAAGTGTAAGGGAGGGCAGAGGACCGTAGTAAGACCATATATAGAATTATATTTTGCCTTTCAAGAATATCCAGAATCAGAGAACCCTCAGAACCCCAAATTAAGTCTGTCGGTGCCTCACTGACATCTCTGCTCTTTGACACCCAAAAGTTTCTTAGGCAGACACCTGGAACACTCTATTCATGGGAGCCCACTTGGCCATGCAGAGGATATACATACAGTTAACTTCCTCCATGAGCAGCCTCAAGCAATGACAGATGAGACATAGGGATCAAAAATACAGCTTCCTTGTACTTCAAGTGAGACAATTCTAAGGCATGTTCCTCAGTGTCTCCCAGGGGATCCAATAGCACTGAGTTTCAAGTGCCCACAGCCACAACCCAATCGTTAATATGCCCTGTCTGGCTACCTTCCCTTCCGTCTCATTTCCCCACACCCCTACCAGTGTTTCCTGGGTCCCTCAAATCTTTGCCTCAGCGTCTTCTTCCAAAGGAACCCACCCTAATAAAGAAAACATTTATTCATTCATTTGTTTGTTCATTTGTTCATTCATTCATCTATTCATTCATTCATCTATGTTATAGGTTCTCTTTGCATTTCTGCTGTTGTATGACTTCGAAGGCTGGGTCAAAAAAGGCAATGAATGCACCTTCCACCTGGCTCTCTTGGGATACTTGCTCTTGAAACCCAGCCACCACACTGTGAGGTAGCCCAAGCAGCCCCATGGAGAGACTCACAGAAAGAACCAAGGTTACTGGCCCAAAGCCCTGGCTGAGCTCCCAGATCACAGCACCTACTTGATGGCCACATGAAGAATCATCTTGAGTCATCTTCAAGCCCCAGTAGAGCTATCTCACCTTTTGTCATGAGGAACTGAAAAAAGCCTTTCCCACTGAGCATTGCCCAAATTGTAGATTTATGAAAAAGATATATGGTGGATGTTGTTTTAAGCTACTAAGCTTGGCAATGCTTTGTTTGCAGCAGTAGACAACTGATTCAGATAAGTTAAGGGACTTGTCCAAGGTCACAGGGCCTCAAACCAAAAAGTCCCCAGCATCCTGGAGCAATTCTCCCTTTCACAATCCTCATTTAACAGATGAAGAAAAGGGGCCCATAGAAGTTATGTAACATACTCAAGGTCAGAGTAGTTTATGAGTTGAATTGTGTTTCCCCAAAAAGATACATTAAAGTACCAAACCCCAGTGCTTCACAGTATGACCTTATCTGGAGACAGGGTTTTTACAGAGGTTATCAAGTTAAGATGAGGTCATTGGGGTGAGCTCAACACATTATAGCTTATATCCTTATGAAAGGGGGAAATTTGAACACAGAGATATCACCTAGAGAGCAAATGGTGAAGGAGAATGTCATGTACCCACCAAGAAAAGCCTGAGGCTCCCACAAGCTAGAAGAGAAGCATGGAACAGATTCTCTCTCACAGCTCTCAGAGAGAATTAATTCTGCTGATATCTTGGTTTCAGACTTCAGAAATAAATTTCAATTATTCATATAGTTTGTGGTACTTTGTTACAGCAGTCCTAAAACACTAAAACAGCTAGTAAGTAGGATTCTATCCCAAGAGTGCCCAATCCTAACAGTTCTATTCTACTGCCTCTCCCCTGACACATTCTGGGAAGGCTTCCTGGAGGAAGTGACAGCTAAGTATTGAGGGATGCATAGAAGTTATCTAAGAGGTGATAGAAAGGGTATTATCTATAGGGGGCAGCTTGGTTTTCCAGGAGACCTATTGTGTGGACTAAGAATTAACGAAGTTCTGGTGGCTGGAATGGGCTGCATGTGGCAAAGGCACAAGCTAGAGCAATTCCAGGAGGCTGGATGAGGGCAGCCTTTGCTAATTCAGCAGGTGGGCCCTTTGGGTGTCATCCTGAGGACAGTGGGGAGCCATCTGCCTTTTTTTCCCAAGACTTGTCATCTCAGCAGTATTCCTCTAAGAGTATTTCATACTGTGGCCTGGCCCTCCTCCTTAGAGCTAGGAAATAGGGAAACAATGGGTTGTGCTCAGCAGGAAAGCAGCTTTGCAAAGCCCCCTCCAGTCTGGGAATGAAGGGCTTTTGCTGCTGACTTCTACCCTGCAGCCCCTCAAAAAGTCTCATTACTGCCAAGTATGAATCCAAGTTTAAAAAAAAAAAAAAAAGAAAAAAAAGACCTCCACAGAGCTGTTGGGGGGTTGGGGTGGGATGACACTCCAGAGCTCAGAGAGTCTCTTACAGAAATCTCTCCTTAGGGCAGCTTAGTGTTCATGGGGAGATTTATAGATTAAGATGTCCCCTCCCACCTCCTGTAGTGCTGGGGCCTGTAAAGAGTTGTTATTAGATTCCTGTTTTCTAGAGCAAGATGTGAAGATTTGGATGTCAGAAGACTTTCTCCTACCACCTCCACCACCCCAAAAAGGATAGCTTCTAGGGGTCTCCCAAAAGTATTTCCCTACGTTCCTTTCAGATCCAAATTCCTCAGCCAAACCAGAGTTTCTGAAGTATCCCTAGGTCGCCACCTATCCCAGTCAGTCTCTTGAATGCCTCTTGCCTCCACCAATATCCACTCAACTGTTCAGGATCCTAGATCAGCAAACATTTTCAGCAAACATCAGATCAGATAACTAGACATAGGGCAGAAGCTTGAGGGTCAAGGTTACACGGGATGTAACTGTAGCAAAAAAACACAGCACCCAATTCTCCTGCAAAGGTCTTAGCGGTCCTTTTCCAAGAAACTTGTCTTTAAAATCTAGAACTCTCCGAGTGGAGTCTGTCATGAGAGCCTAGAACATTGTGTGCTTGCCCTGACAGAAACCAGCCCTGTGGCCTGGCTGACTGAGTGCTCCCCACAAGGACTTGCTGCACACACATCCATGACACAGATGTGCCACCCGCCACCAAGGACATGGATGTATGCCTCAAAAGAGATCAAGGATATGCAGAGTAGGGACTGGGGAGCACAAAGAAGGCAGGTGGAGGGAGATATTTAACTGAGACTTTGTTTTGTGTGTGTTTGTTTTGTCTTTGCTGCTGGGGAAGAATCAGAAGGAAGGAGAGCTGTTTGTGGCTTGCTTATTCACAGTGGGCCCCAGAGGGTGCCAGGTCCTTCCAGGTTACTGTAGGGCTTAGAGACAGCCTCTCCCTTTGCATTTTGAAACCCAGATTAGGCTGTGTTCCTAGAGGGAAGACAAAATGATTCCCTAGGAAGGGGATGAAGTCTGAAGATGCTCAAGGCACCCCCAGGAAGGTGGCTAGACCTGGAGGTGGGGTAGATGATGAAGGCTATATGGTATCCCTAAGGAGGCTGCCCCTCCCCCTACATCTGACATAAAACGAGTGCAACCACATTGCAGCTTGGAGTCAGGGTTAAATTATCTTGGATAATATATAGATATAGGATAGCTCCTGCAAGCCTGAGTTCGTAGATGCAGATTCACCAGAGGAGGAACAAAAGAGATAGGAGAGAGAGAGGGAGTCAGGAAGGTGGGGAGAAACAGGCAAAAAGAGACAAAGAGAATGAAGGAGGCGGAAAGGAGGAGGAAGGCTTCAAGGAAAAGATGACTGACAGAGGGATTGGGAAGTAGATGGAGAACCTACAGACTGAGAAAGAGACCCAGAGAAGGAGAAGAAGAGATAACAGGAGGGGGAGTGAGGGGGGAGGAGCAGGAGGGTGGGAAGGGGAAGGCTGTGTGTGGAGGATTGAAAAGGGAAAGAGGAGTGGGGAGAGGGGAGAAGAAAGAGGAAAGAGAGGAGAGCAGGAGGGGAGAGGCTGAGGCAGGAGAAAAAACAGGGGAGCAGGAAGAAAGAAGAGAATGAGAAGAGAAGATGGGCAGAGTTGAGATGAAGGAAAGGGAAAGGGGGAGAGCGCAGGAAAAAGTGTGAAAGAAGGAGGGAGAGCGGGAGGGGAAGGAAGTACAGTAAGGACAGTAACAGGCCCCTACTAGCCAGTCAGCCACAAGGTACCAAGCCACATAACTCACAGGCAAAATGCTCCATACAGCCCCCTCTCTGAAGGGCCCTTCGGGTCCTCTGGTGCACGGGGCAGAGGTGCTTGCGGCGGAGCCATAAGAGTTGACAGCCTGAGACATGAGCTCCTAACCCTCACTCCTCCACTCCTTACACCAGGATTGCTTTCTGTGGAGTGAGCAGAGACTAAAACCCTAGTCCCACTCTGTTCTTTGCCTGTGTGCATTGGCACAGAGTTGTATCCTCCTGCACAGGCTCCATTTTCTAACTGACACAGCCCTGCCAACCTCCTGCCAAACCCTGGGTCACATAGCAGCATCTGCTCAGAGGAGGTGGCCTTTTCTGATTCACAGAGAGGAAGTCCTAAAGACAAAGAGTAGTTATGTTCTATCAGCCACTCCTAGGCATATATCCACACCCAACAGCAAGGACTGCTGGAGAATGTCATCTTTATTCCAGGGGGCCATATGTCCATCTAGCATTTGGAAGTTCAATTTCTAAAAAAGTAGGGACCAAACATTGAAGAACATCAAGCAGAGAGCAAAGCCCTAGAGCATGGGAGGAAGAAGTCAACGTGGAGAATGGAGGCAGGAAAAAAGGGAAGCTAAAGGTAAAGAGGAAACGCTAGAATGAAATGTTGAGGAGCAGGGTGTGGGTGTGCAGGGAGGGGATGCACACATGGCTTTCAAGGGAAGGCACCATAAATCACCCCACGGGCCTTAGAAGTCAGCTAGCTCTGGCTCTGCTGCTCACTACCTGTGGCTTTGGGCACATGACTCCAACTCCTGGAACCTGAGTTTCTTCCTCTCTAAAACGAGCATAGCAAAAGCACAGACTTCATGGGTTGTTATGAGGGTGAAGGATGAACCAGCAACAGCACATCCAGTGCTAGACACACAGAGCTTGAAAGCTATGATAGGACTGGGAGTGCATAGAACCAGGTTGAGGGAAGGGGCATGGGAGGAAGCCTCTAGGAGCCCCTTTGGCCTGAGATGTCAGTTTGCCAGCTTGGAAATACTAGTCCCAAGTCAGCAGTCACAGAACACTACCCTGAGCCTTTTCCAGGCTTTCTTCATCTCATCCCTACCCAGGCCCTAGGAGGTAGGATCCATTCTCATCTCCATGTTAATAAGAAGAGAACTAGGCTCTAAAAACCTAACTAATGTGCCCAGTGTTGTCACAGGGCCAATGATCATTGAGCCCAGTTGCTAGAAGAGTCCAGAAGTCCCCTTTGCCAAGAGCACACTCCATTCCAGCAGAAAGGAGCCTCAGTCTCTCTCAGATGAACAATTCTTCCCTCGGGCTTAGAAATCCTGGCTGATTCTGAAACTGGACTGGAGCCAGTGTCTGCCCAGTAATGAAGGTAACAGGTAATGAAGGTAACAGGTAACAATCGCCTGGGGAGCCCTGCCTGGCTCCAGGGAAAGCTCCAGATGGGCACAGGAATTCAGTGAGTGAGAGACACCTCCCTTCCCAGGCTTTTTCTTGTCATTTCTTTCTTCCAGAGGAATTTGGAAGAGGAGTTGCTGCAGCAGGAAAACCCACATCCAGGTCACTGATACTCACACCAGGAACGGGGAGTTCCAACAAGGACATTAGCCAGGAGGAAACCATGAGAGCAGAGGGGGAGGGGCCAGGCTACTTGGAACAGGATGTTCTGAAATGAGGAAGCAAGCCAAGAAGAAAGGCATGTGTGTGTGTGTGTGTGTGTGTGTGTGCGCGCGCGCGCGCGCGCACGTGCGCGTACGTGCGCACATGTATAAGGGAGGTGAGTGGCACTGTGGAATGTCAGCTACAGGATCTGAGCTAGTGGGGGAGGGGGAGGCAGTTGCAGGTTGGAGGTAATGATGGAGTAGGGAGTGGAAGAACAAGAGGAGGAAGAAGAAGAGGGAGAGAGAGGAGGGAGAAAAAGTAGGATGCCAGGGATTTCAGGGACATTTCATGCCCTCACTGTCCCCTGACTCTAGGAAGACACTGGGAAGACACTGGGGGGTCTCAGCTCTGAGAAAACCCTCATGGAGCATCCAAGCAGTGGGGGTAGGAAGCTGACCAAGGGTCCTCTGCCCTGTCTGCGTGGCTATCAGCCTGTGGTCTCTCTGGTTGACAAGTGGGAGTCACAAGCCAGCTTATTACCCCCTTCACCCCCATCCTTTCTTATGATTCAGGAGCAGAAGTCTGATTTGGGACCACTAATTCTCAACATTGCTGAAAGGGGCTAAGGTATATTTTAAGTTTGATTTAGGGTTTCTGTCAGTAATTAGCTAATGATTCATTTGGTTTGTAAGAAGCCAGCATGCACCTCAGTGCTAATGAGGTTAGATGAGTGACTGACTAATGGTAGTTGACTACACGTTTCACTGTGGCTGACTGGTTGTGATTGGATCGTCTGGGCCTCAGACTGTGGGAGCCTGTGACTAACTATGACAGCTTAGGCTGACTAAAACTGGTCAGATGGATCGAGTCTGACTGGCTAAGTGGCTGGCTGACTGGGTAACTGACTTACCAACACATGACTGACTGGCTGGCTGGCTGGTTGATAACAATGGGCTTGGTGGTTGATTGGTTGGTTGCCTAATTCAAACTGACTGGGTAACTGGATAACTTATCATTTTGACTCCCTGACTACTGTGACTAATTCAATGTGGCTGGTGGCTAATTCAGACTGACCGGGTGACTATGATCTCCTAACCAGTAGACTTGAGTGATGATGATCTTGCCTGAATTACTTTAGCTGGCTGGGAGAGTGACAGTCTCTTTCAGACTGACTAGATGACTGATATCTGACTGTGACCCCAGAGCCTTGACTGATTGCCTTTATTGTACCCTGACTCTCTGAGACTGACCTAATAACTTGCTGGCTTGTATTTCTTTGTGGCTGTGACTGACCAGACCACAGACAGGGACTGCCTGTGACTAACTATTCAACAGACAGAAACTGACTATGCCCAACTGACTGGTCTGGCTGGGTGGACTGACTACCTGCTTTAGTCATTGAAAATGACTGTCTGGCTGACTTGACTGCTATAGACAGCCTGAGATCAACTAGACTGACCTGCTGACTGGGTGACTGTGGCAGTGTGACTGAGTCTGGCTATGAGACAACATCCTACTAACTGACCAACTTGAATGTGGTGACTGGCTGACTGATTTTGATTGGCTGTTGGGTGACAGATGACTACTAGGTGATTGGCTGGCTGTTTGACACAGGCTGACTGACCCTGCCTTGACTGATTAACTGAGTGGCTGACAGATTGAGATTGACCAGGTGGCAGGAGACCTGCTGACCACCACTGTGACTCATACTGTGAGTGGCCATGTCTGACCATGTAGCCCTGACTGCATAACTGAGTGTGACTGAGACAATGATTAATTGACTGGCTAGCTAAGATTGGCTGAGTGGCTGGTTGACTGGCTGTGACTGACCCCCATGTGAAGAGCTATGACTGAGTATGACCAATTTTGACTAAGTCAGTCATTAACCTCTTTACGGGCTGTCTGTAGCTGTGACTCGTATTGTGAGTGGCCTTGCCTCACTGTGAGGCCCTGAATGTGTGTGGGAGTCTGACTGTGAGGCTCAGTGACAGACTGACTGACTGACTTTCCTGGCTCACTGCCTCTAGGTCAGCCTATAAACACAGTCCTTACCTATCCCAGAACCACTAGAGGCCCTACTTGGAGTTGGCCCAGCCTGAGGGGACAGAGCAGCTTCTGTGGAACAGCCAGGGCAGAAAGAAAGGCACTGCCAGAGGGAGAACAGGAATAGGCCCTTCCCAGGGCTGGGCCCAGATGGAAAGCTTTCTACCTTACTCTGGCAGCGGCTAGGTCACTGACACACATTCTCTGAGCTGTGTTTTTGGCTCAAGTCTCATAGCTTCTTTCCTTAGGGGAAGTGGGGGGAGGGGATCAGGGAGAACCTATAAAAACATTGAGCCAATAACTCACCAGACAGGACTCCAATTATAGGAGCTTGGTGTGGGGGAGGGGAGGGAGGAAAGGCCCAGTGAGTTGGGGTGGGGCCACTGACTGTGGGTTATAGGGCTTGGTTTTGAGCCAAACTGCCGCCCTAGAAAATTCAGGCCTTGTAACATTGGGCGGGGAAAGCCTTAAGAAGGAGGAATGTGTTTGCCAGGCACACCTCTACTCTCTCTACCATTTTACAGCTGAGGAAACAGAGGCGCATGGCCCTCAGGGCCTAGAGCATTTACCCAAACCCAGGCCTCCTTTGGCCGCCTCATGAGAGCACAGGAAAATGATGAACTCCAGTCCTTAGTCTCCCAAAAGGTCCTGGGCAGCAAGTTTTCAGGGGCAGGATTGATGACATTCTGCAAGGAACTCTACCTCTCTGAGCCTCGGTTTTCTCACTTGTTGAGCAGATATTTCTAATAGGCCACTTGGGAGAACTCAGACTGGGTTCACAGATGCCTCTGCCACCTACTGAATATATGGTCTCTTCACCCACAAATAGGAATAATATCTATAATGGCTCTTACTCTGTAAGCTTGTCATGAGAAGAAATAAAAACATAATCCAGATAAAGACTTCAGCTCAGTGCCTGGCACCTAGTAAACAACCAAGAAATGTGGGCTTTCATGATTATTAATACTCATCTCACAGGGGATATATTAGGGTTATTGAAGATCTTCAATGCAAATACACCTGGGAAGCCACAAAGCTCAGCCCCAAACGTGGCAGGAGACAGCTGCACAGCCTTGCAGCAGCTCTTCCCTTGAGCCTGGCTGGGCCCTCCCCAGCCACACTGAAATGTCATCTGTCCCCACAAAGGATCCCACAGACTCTCTGGGTGACACCACAGCCGCTGGGGCCTGGCCCCCAGGGATAGGGAGGCAAAAACAGGAGGGAATTCTCTGGGGTTTCCCTGGGAAGAGCTGAGGGCCCAGTTGTCATGAGTAGTCCCTGGTGGGGCAGAGGCCTCTTCCAGGAAGCCTCAGGGTCTCAGGCCCTCCAGGGCCAGGAAAAAAGGCCAGGCTGCCTCTGAATCAGGGTGGGCTGAGGGGCAGAATTTCCCCAGTAGGCTAAGAACCTGAGTGTTAGCCCCAAAAAATCCCTTTCATACTATCACTGCTGCCCCAGTTCCCAAGAGGCTGCTGACATGAGCTCATTTGACTTCATAGTCACCCATAGCTTTGAATTACAACAAACCAGATACTGAAGCACTCCAAAGTTCACATTCAAGAAACAAAAGGTTGCCTCCTGACTCACTTCTTCCTCAATAATTCCTTCATGAGGCTTAAGACCTCAGACTCAGGAGCTGGGGAGACTTGGGTTCAAATTCCAGCTCAGCAGTTACTAGATCTATGACCCTGAGCCAGTGACTTCTCTGTCAGTCTCAATTTTCCCATTTGTAAATGGTGGACAATCACAGGGTCATGGCAAGGATTTGACAAAGTGCTCAATAAATGCTTTAAAAATGTAAGACTCAGCAGGGAATGTGTCCGTTCTGCCCATAACACTTTCTCCTCTGCAGAATAGGTGTAAGAAACTACCCCAGGGTCATTGTGAGGAGGTCATGAGCACTTGGCATAGTCGCTGCCACCTTGCCCAGCTTTAGGGGGGATGATATTCACATCCTACTTGATTAGTCACAGCCTGGGCAGCTCTCCGAAGCGGCCTTGTCTAGCATACAATAAAGGCACAATAAATAAGAGCTATTTGTCTTCCTCTTAGAGGGGAGAAACATAGCAGGAAGCCAGCATTTAAATACCAAGGGTGTGCTAAGGGCTAAGTTAATGTGTGGTGAGAATGCAGAAGAGGGGCCTCCACTTGGTGGAGGAATAGTGAAAAGATGAGGAAGAAATGGAAGGGGTCAGAGACATAAAGGACTAAGCCATGGGACAGTCCTCACCAGTTGGGGAGTTCCTGGAAAGGGGAACAGCCTGTGTGGTGCCTGGAGGCTAGAAAGAGGGGAGTATGTGGGGAACAGGAGGTGCCTGGACCTGCTGGTGGGCTGGAGCTAAAGTCACAGCAGAACAAAGAAGGAAAAGATGCCCTTGGGCTGCGGTGTGGTGTGATGCGGCAGAACAAAGGCCCTGATTCCTGGCTCCAGGAGTGCTAGGGGAGTGATCCTTTCAGACTTGACCAGGGTCTCTGGCCAGTTCTGAGCAGCTCTCCTGCCTAAGGCAGGGCTGCTGGGTTCTCCCTCAACCCCACCCCTAGTTCTACAGGGCCTCAGGCAGGGGCTACCACTGCCCCATTTTATAAGAGACGAAATAAGCTACTTCTTACATTAGTTTCCTATTACTGCTATTATAAATTGCCACAAACTCAATAACTTAAAACAACACAAATTTCTTATCTTACAGTTCTGGAGTTTTGAGGTCTATAATTAAGATGTCAGTAGGTCTGCACTCCTGAAGTCTTCAGCAGAAAACCTGATTCTTTGTCTTCTCTAATTTCTAGATGCCAGCCATGTTCCTTGGTTTATGGCCCCTTCCTTGTTTCACTTCAACCTCTTGCTTCCATTTTCACATTGCCTTCTGTCCCTGGAATCTTCTGCCTCCCTATTAATAAGGATCGTGTGATTACATTAGACTCACCAGGAAAATCCCATCTCCAGAGCCTTGAACTAGTCATATCTGCAATCACGTCCTGCTCAAGGCCTTTATACTTGCTTTTTTTCTTGCTAGCAAGGCTTTTTCCCCAGATATCCTTATGGTTCATACCCTCACTTCTTTCAAAGTTCTGTTCAAATGAAACCCCTCCCCTATATCCTGGTAGTCCTCATTCCTCTGATCCTGCTTTATTTTTCTCCATGTCACTCATCACCAATTTGTGTATTAGAGATTCATGTATTTGCTTATTGTCTCTCTTCTCCAACTAAAATATAAACTGCACAAAGACTGGGATTTTTGTCTGCCTCATTCACTGCTGTATTCTCAACATCTATAATAATAAATGAACAAATGGGGCAACTGAAATTCAGAGAGAGTGACTTGCCCAATGTCACACAGCTGATAAGTGGCAAAACTAGGAATTTGAAATCAGGTGGGTCTGATTCCCATAGCTTAATTGTTCGGCTCAATGATACTTGTCAGCCTCTTAAAATTTATGTGAGTACCAGGCCTTTAGGCCCTGCCCTCTGCCTTCTTCTGGTTGATGATGAAGTAATCGTGGACTGCTATATGACTCACCCTAGGAAGTAACCAGAGGAATAAAGGTTGTTTCTGTTAGCCCAGGGCATTAGATCTGAGAACAGATTGAGGGCACCTTGAGAGCATGACTGTTTCACTTGGAACTAAATAATCAGTGCCCGACAAGTGCCTGGCACATAGTTAGTGCTCATGAAGTCTTTGTTGACAAATGAATGAATGATGCTCATTTGATTGCATAGAGAAGACCTGCTCTATATCTTTGTATCTATGTTTCTATTCATCCATCTCTCTCTCTCTCTCCCTCTCTCTCTCTCTCGGCTTTGGGGATCACCCATTTTCTTTCTGTCTTAAAGTCCTGACCACATTCCCTGCTTCTCCGAGTATCCCTGTCACTTCTGCCTGTTTGGTTTCACAGCAGGATCCCATCCATCAGTGCCTCAGGAGGAGACAGCTTCCCCTCCCCAGAAGTACCTGCTCTCAGAGATCAGCACCCATGACAATGACCCCAACAAACATGGTGGTGGAAAAAAAAAAAACCCACATTAACCTCCCTGCTTCTCAGCCTGAACTGTACCCTCAGGATTGGCCAGAGGGTGAAGACAAAGATGCTCTCAGATTCTCCCACTTTTCTGTCCCTATCTGTCCCTTCCCTGTTCAGGATTTTCAAGAAAAACAGACCCTTTACGCTTCTGTACAGTTTTCTTATTACCCAGCTACCAGAAAGAGAAGTCTATAAATCTCCCACATTGGGAGAGAGGGGAAAAAGCAATGGGGAAGGTATAAACAAGGATTAATTAAATCCACATGCAGCCCTGAGCAGCAGAACAGTGGCAGCTGTGGTTGCAAAGACATCTCCCAAAGGAGAAAAAGGATAACAGGAGGGTCAATTGGGCTGGCCACCACAGGAGGTGACTGACGCTTCATTGAAGAAAAAGGAACGAGATCTGCAGAAGGAATGTTGACCTGCCTTAAGAGGGGGCCCTAACTAATGTCACTGTAGCATTCATTCAATTCTATGCACAAACATTTCAATCAATCACTAAAGTACCATGCACTGGGTTAACTCTGATTTCGTATTTTTAAGCCTTTGTTTTACAAATACAATCATCCTGCCTCCAAGTAATAATAGAGCAGCCACTAGTGTGTGGACAGAGTACCACAACAAGCACTGGCTCAGTGCTCAGCTCTTTATCTCCATTAATACTAAGAAATTTCACAACATTTCTGTGAGTTAAGGTGGGTCCATTCTACAGATGAGAAAAATGAGGCTCAGAAAGGTTAAGTCACTTGTGTAAGGCCACAGTGCTCTTCTCATTTCCATTTTGTTACCCTCAGCAAACCACCACCTATAGGCCAGTCTAGCTGCTGCCAGTTTTCATGAAGCTTTATTACAGCACAGTCATACTTAGTTGCTTATGAATTGTTTCTGGCTGCTTTTGTGCTATACAACAGCAGAGATGATTAGTCACAATGGAGACTGTATGGTACCCAAAGCCAAAAATATTTACTGTCTGGTTTTGTACAAAGAAAAGTTACCAATCCTGGCCCTATAATCAATTCTCAGCCTGTTCCCCAAAGGGATCCTTTAAAAAGCTAACTCGGGTGATGACATGACCTGTTTAAAATCTTTTGAATAAAATATAAATTTCTTCCCACAGCCCATAGTGCCAGCAGGGTTTGATGCCTGCTAACCTCTCCCACTTTAATGCCACTGGCTACATTTTAATAGATGGGTCATTTTCCGGTTATCTAATGTGCTGGGCTCTTTCTAGCCTCAGGGCCTTTGCACATGCTGTTCTCATATCTGTAATGTTTTTTCCCCAGCTTTAAGTCTTAACTCAAATACAATTTCCTCCGAAAGGCCTTTCTTGTTTTTATTCTCCATCCCACACTCAGTTCATTCCCCTTCTAGCTATGATAACAGTTTGTCATTGTTTATCAGTAGGTTCACTTGGAATCTCTCTTTTGCCCTAGGCTGCAAGCCCCATGAGGGCAGGGACTGTTGCTGTGTTGTTCAGTGCTATAACCACTGCCTGACACATGGTGATTTATAGATATTTGTTGAGTGACTACAGCACAAGCATGTCGGCATCCAGGCCACATTCCTCATGCAGACACTCCTGTCCTGTCTTCCCTTCCACAAGCATTCAGAAAGCTATATTTATAAAAGTCTGCAGAGGGACAAGACAACTCCATAGAGGTGGCAACCAGGCTCCTGTCCTGAGTGAATTCTCCAGAAACCAAATCCTCCCAGCTCATTCCCTTTCCTTCTTCAGAAACAGCAGGCAAAGAAGGGAGGCCCCCATGATGGCTGCCTGGGAGCAACCTGCTTCCCAGAAAGGATTCTGCTGTTCCTCACTCAGGCCTCACCAATGTCCTCCAAGATTTTTACCCCCTGAGAGGGTTTAGGACATAGCCTGGCCTTCCCTGGAGAAGGTGACACTGCAGGACTGGGGTTGGCACTTAACAAGGTCCAGATCCCAGGTGTAGTGGGTTGAAGTAGTAGATCTAGTGGTAGCTACAAAAAAGATATGTTCAAATCCTAACTCCCAGAACCTGTGACTGTGACTTTATTTGAAAAAAAAAAAAAAAAAGTGTGGGGGGGAGTCTTTATAGTTGTAATTAAATTAAGGACCTCAAGATGGAATCATCCTGGGTTACCTAGGTCCTAAATCCAAAGATAAGTGTCCTTTTAAGACAAAGAGAAAACACAGACACAGAGGAGGAGACCATGTGAATGGAGTGAGAATAGAGTGATATGGCCACAGGCCTCAGAATGCCCAGAGCCACCAGAAGGTGAAAGGGACAAGGAAGGCTCTTTCCCTAGAGCTTTTGGAGGGAGTGTGTCCCTGCCCATACCCTGATTTCAGATGTCTAGCCCCCAAAACTGTGAGAGAATAAATTTCTATAGCTGTAAGCCACTCAATTTGTGGTTAATTTGTTATGATAGCCACAAGAAACTAATACATCTGAGAAGGGTAGGCTCACTTCTTGCTTAGCCCACAGGGGACATACTTTTGAGATAACAGAATTTTCTACTGGAAGAAAATCCAGGGCTGAGTCACCTGCCGTTTCTCAAATCCAGGCAGTCAATCCTCACCTGTTGGTTATTTTCACTTCCACTCACCACTCTACCTTATTTCCCTTAGTATTTGTCTTCAGACTGACCTACCTTTCCTGCTCAAATGAATTTCCAGAGAGAACTTTATAAGTAGGGAGAACCAGCACCACTTGTGATTTACTTGCTCCTCCTCTTTATTCATACCAAAAGATTTGCAAAGCACTAACTCTATACTGGGCACTATTCATGTTTCTGGAAATGCAGTAAGGAAGAAGCAGACAGGAATCCCTGTCCTTGTGGGTCTGGCATTCACATGTGGAAGAGACTGCAGCATAATTGCCCAAATAAGTACAAAGCTGTTAAAATTAAAAACGTCCATCAAGCACAGCTAGATCCAGATGTCTCATCATCTGGCCCTGTTTTCTTTGTGTCAACTTTATGGTGCCAGAGGTACAAAGATTGTCACCTGTGGCTCCAGGCTTCTACTTTGTTTCAAAAACTCACTGGAAACGTGACTCTCTATTCTAACAGTTCTAGCACAAGTCATTGGCACATCTTGGGTCACACAACCGGCCTGAAAGCAATTATTTGGTCAAGGGGATGAAGTATTCCCATTGGCCAGAAATGGATCAGGTGTCCACCCCTGTAGTTGGCAGGTAAGGACAGCAATCCCTTGCCCCAAATTACAGAGACATAATAGGACAAGGTGATTAACCAAAGGGAAATTGGAATCATTTACTAGTAGAATGGATTCTTGGTAAGCCACAGGAAACTAATCTACTACATCTATCTGTTTCCCCTTTGGTCTTTGGTAAATTTCCTTTGGAAAATCTCCAACCTGATCATCATGGAAAGAAACAAAGCCCTCTCCCACTGCAGCAAGGCAAGATGGCCTTGGGATGAGTTGCCTTTGTGTAGTAGATTAGATTGTAACAGAAGTGGATTGTACATCTCCCCACATCAATGGTATGTTGGCCATTTGACTGCTTTTGGCCAACAGAATGTTGAGTGTGTGCAAGCAGAGGTCTCCAGTGCATTTGCTTCATTTGTCCTTGTCTTCTGTGCTCCTTTCATTTACCATTATCCTCTGAGTAACCACTGGTTCCAGATTGCAGAAATACATGGAACATACCTGATATAGACTCAAAGCCTAAAGCAGACCTACCCCCAGATGACCCACAGATCTAAGAACAAGACACATAAATGGTTGTCGTAAGCGCCCAAGATTTGGGGGGAGTTGTTTGTTATGTGGCATTATCACAGCAAAATCTGACTATCACACTTTGAAAGTTTTGGAGGTTTTATGTTGATGGAAACCACTATTCTTTGAAGTGAACAGTCTTTCAGGGAGTTAGTGCTCTGAGCTATGGCTGGTCTCTATTTTGCCAAGATGCTCCGGTAACCCCAAAAGTCATAGCACCATATTTTAACACAACAGCCATATTTCAACTCCCACCAAAGGAATTCTTCACAGGCCAAAAGGAGTTTCAGCATCTTTTCTGGAGCCCTACAATTTGCCCTACCCTTCATCCAGGGTCTCTCAGTATCTTTACCAGTTATGTGACCTTAAGCAAGTCACTTGCCCTCTCTTAGCCATAGTTTCCTCATCTGCAAAAGGGAATAATACTAATCCTTAGCTTTGAGGGGAACTAATTGAGAGAATATATAAAAACAGTTATAGTGCCTTGTGCAGTGAAATAGCTCAATAAATGTTAACATTATACTTACTCGTTTTTTCAAATTACTGAAGAAATAAAGATGCATTTTAAAATATTCAATCCGATCCTCTGAGCCTTGAGGGCATCAGGCAATAAAGCATGTCTCATAGTGAAGAAGCCCTGAGGTGCATGAACCTGGGAGAAGAGGAATCTGGAACACTGGCAAGGTAAGTTTTCTTCTGTTTGTTTGTTTGTTTGTTGTTGTTTTTTAGTTACTTGAAATCACACAGCCGATTTACTTTAATTGTTCATCATACAGATAAAAGTAAAACAAAGACATGTGAACAATGACAGCATTTGCTTCAACTTCAACCCCTGAGACAGAGCCATGGCTGAAAGAAAAGTCCCAACTCCATTAAATGGGAAAACATGGAACTCCCACAATTTATTTATATAGGAAATTTACTATGAGGTGAGATTTTAATGTCAATTGAAAAATCAGCCTCTGGTCTAGCCTTCTTCGGGCTCTACCTTTCAGCCTCCTGTCCCCAGCCATACAGTGAGGACCTTGGAGTGAAATAATGATCCTTGTTAAATGATAGCAGTGGAGCAATAGCTGATTCGGTACTCACCAGGTTTCAGGCACTGTGTTACATGCTTGATGTATAAAATCTCATTTAGTTCTCACCACATTGGTGTGAGGCTGCTATACATTTTATCTCAAATGAGGAAACTGAGACTCAGAGATTTTATGTGATGTGCCCACATCCCCTATCTAGTGGAGGGCAGATACAGGACTTGAACTCAAATATAATAACGAAGCTTGTGCCCCAAATCTCTATTTTAGGCTATTCTGTCATGGTCCTAATTACTGCTAGTCCTAGGAGATGTTGGATCAGGGAGAGTCACCTCAGTCCTGTGTGGAACTCCAGAAAGAAGCCCAGCAACAGGGTCTTTCTTCTCCTTGCTCTGCACTTATGGTCCCAGCCTGTGAATCTGGCCCCATGACTCCACCCTCTCCTGGGAGGTATGAACCCAAAGCTGCAGATCCTTCAAGCCCATCACTGGCCATATCTAGGAAGGGCATCCTTGGAACTCAAACCTTCTGCCCTCACAGCAAATTCCCCAGTTTGGGCCTCAGTGGCAGGCAGACTTCTTTATTGCCAAAAGGTGCAGACCCACAACCCACTCTTGGTGTGACCTTCCCCCAGCTGTGTAGACTCAGGCACTCACTAATCTCCCTGGGCCTCAGTATTCCCATCTGTAAAAGAGTGACATACTTGATCAGTGGTTTCCAAACAGTTTTAGGCAAGGACACCACTATTGAAAGTGAAAACAGACCTCCATGTATAAAACTGATGACAGACCAGCTGTTCCAGATGATAGAGGCCTGGGTCTTGGCACCCTTCAGTCTCCATGGGTAGCAGTTGCAAAAGAGAATAATACTAATTCTTAGCTTTGAGGAGAACACTACTAGCCCAGCTCACCCCGAGGCTCCACCCAGTTCTAACATTCTATGATTCTTGAATCTTGACACATGCTCCCCTGACAAATTTTTCTTCCCAAATGTGTTAATCAAGACTCTTAGTGACAAATACCCAATTCAAACTAAGGTGAGCAAAAAGGGGTATGTATGAGCAGAGTCCCTAGAATTCCACTTTGGTTTATTTCCAAAGCTGATATTTTTTGCTTAAAGCTTTCTTGAATGGCTTTCCACAGCCACAGTTAGCCTGTAAATCCCTGCCTGACCTGGCCCCTGGTTTCCACTCCAGCCAAATTCTGAGCCTTTCTCTCCTTCCTCAGGGCCTTTGCACATGATGTGCCTACCACCTGGGATATTCTTTCCCAAGTTCTAAGTACCCAGCCATTCAGGCTTCAGCTCAAATCTCACCTGTTTAGAGAGGGCTTTCCTGTCCACTCCAACCTTGATAGTCCCCAATCACTCCCCTTCACCTCATCTGGCCTTGTTTCCTTTTCATAGTCTGGAACAATCTTATCTATGTACTCATGAGCTTGTTGTCTATCTCCCCATAGAATATCCATTCCACAAGGCATTTTGCATTGTTTACTGCAGTATCCTTGACATCCAGCACTTGCCATGTACAAGTGCTCTATAAATACTTGTGGAATGAATGAATAAATGATTGAAAGTAACTCTTCATGCTTTATTGAGTCTAGATTCCACTGCCTCAAGTTCAATCTGCTATAGCTTCACAAGGGCTCTTCTGGAATTTCTTGTTATCCTACTCCAACTCTGAGCATGTCACCCTTTGCTGAAAAGCTATCAACAGCATTAAAAGCTAATAACAACTCAGAGGAAGCCAAGCTGCTTTCCTATGGGCCAAAGGATTTGCATGGCTTGATCCTTGGAGCCCATCTTGTGCCTTCCTGCCCCTACATTTCTACTTAGTCCTGTCTTCACATGGCTCCTGCCCCTCAGCTTCACAGAGCATTTATCACAGTTGGTTCACACACCTCTGTGGCTACTGCATCAAGTTGGCCTCCCCTACTTCACCTTATGTTCTTCAGGGCAGAGACTTCACTTGGCTTTGCCCACTCAGCCCAGCCTTGTCCCTGGCAGTTAGTGGTGCTTCTTACATATTGGTGAATGAACAGATGAATAAATGTGGTTGAATACTTACTATATGCCAGACATTAAGCTAAAAATGTAATTATGTGTTATCTCATTTTATTTTCTCAGCAATCTTGCAAAGTAGGCACTATTATGTTTGATTGAATACACGAATGAACAAATGAATGGATGAATGAACTTCTAAAGGAGGGCAGAGGTGCAGTCCAGAAACATATAGAAGCTAGGAGGCAATGTAATTAGTGAGAGGTACCCAGTTTAAGGCACTCGCAAGTGGAAGGAATCATGGCAAAATGAAGCACCATGGCATGTTACAGCTTGAATTGTGTTCTCTCAAAATTCATGTTAAAGTCTTAACCCTCAGTACCTCTGAATGTAACCTTATTATGAGATAGAGTCTGCAGATGATTAAATCCAGACAAGTTCATTAGGGTGGGCCCTAATCCAATATGATTGCTGTCCTTATAAAAAGGGCAAATTTGGACACAGAGATAGATACACATAGAGAGAAGATGGTGTGAAGAGACACAGGAAGAAGTAGCCTTCTACAAGCCAAGGAGAAAGGCCTGAAACTGATTCTTCCATCACAGCCCTCAGAATAAACCCTGCCAACACCTTGATTTTGAACTTCTAATCAGAACTGTGAGATCACAAATTTCTGTTGTTTAAGCCCCCCAGTCTGTGGTACTTTGTTATGGCAGCTCTAGCAAACTCATCAGCATCCTAAGACATTCACATTCAAAAACATTTTTCAACACTGGTGGGTCAAATAAGACTTGTCCAGAGGCCATATTCTGCCTGAGAGGGCGCAGGTGGCAATCCCTAAAGCCTCCCCTGTTCCCAGAGCATACTCTTCCCACCAGGGAATGGGCTCTGTGGGACATTGAGGTCAAACAGATCAAATGGGAATTCAGTTATGGTTTGGAGACAAGCCCGTGAGGTCACAGATTAAATGAGGGCAGGGATGGGAGTCAGGACCTCAGTGTGGCGCTTGTGCCCCAGGCTCCAGAAGCTGTGTGGCTGCATCCACACAAAGCCTGTTTGTCAAGTACAGGAGAAAATCTGAATTAAGAAGAAAAGATAAATTGAATCAATTTAGACACGGCTGTCCACTAATACCCCCAGCATATGGTAATCAATACTCTGTAAAGCCCATTGGAACTGCTGCTTACAAGTATCTGTTTATTATTAAAACTGAACCTCTTTACCCCACTCCATTTGGTTGAGAAAATCTTATGTTACACAAAAAGGTTAATTACAAACCAACTTCCAAGAACTCTTTCTTGGAAGCTTCTGTTTCATTTTCTCCTAGAGGAATCCTTGAACTCCATATTTGGGAATGCGAACCTGGGCGAGCTTAGTGAAATTGTTTCCTCATCCTTGCAGCTCCCAGATGGAGCAAACCTCTCAGATGCCTGATGGAGATGGGATTAACCAGGAACCACTTCAAACTGTCCAAAACCATCTAAAATGTAGGTTTTGTTAGTTTTTCCATTTAAACTGAAGACCACCATCTTTTCAACATGTGTTCTAATTGCTAAAGTAAGAGCGTCTCAAGTTCTGGGACCATAATGAGAGACATACAATATTCCAGTGGCTACACCAATTAGATCTGTTTGCTCCTGACTTTGGGGAAGGTAAATGGTCTATTATTTGGTGGGTAATGCATACCACTTAGCATTCCTCAGCCTCAAGGGAGCCCTAGAAGCCTCATTTTTCTAGTGATAATCAGAATGGCATGGTACAGAACAGGCCCTCAGCACCAAGGCTGAGCCTTTTCCCCACCTTTACCTGTACAAAGAGCTTCCCTGCTTGCCATGGCTTCAGTACTACCTTCCCAGAATTCAGTTTTCTCCACCCATGCTGGAAAATGTCCTTGTAGAAGGTAGGGGCAATACTGGTTCTTGTCTGCCTGGCCACTTTCTGCTTCCTCTGGCCTTTTTGACTCCATGTGTCTTCTTCATGTAGTTTCACTAGGCTGCGATTATGATATGCAGTCACTGGGCATCATGGCTGGGCCAAGCATAGGACTATATCCCTCTGTTTGGGTCAGGAATGGGTGCATGATTAAAATTCCCTAGGACTTATGGCTAGTGTGTGAAGATAGCCCTCCTCTCAAAAATATATTTTTTAAAAAATTTTGTGCTATAGGGATATATACCCATGCTTCTAGGAACCAACTTGCTTGCCTGGCTGCAGCTGGATCACAAAGTAAATGATTATGAGGATGAGGATGAGGATGAGGATGATGATGAGGATGATAATGATAGTAGTAGCAGCAGTAGTAGTAGTTAACTACTAGTAGTTAAATATGTAGCACTGTTCTAAGCACATTACATATATTACCTCGTTGAATCTCCACAACTCTCCTCTGAGGTTGGCACTCTTATCACTATCTCCATTTTATATAGACTAGGCAACTGAGGCATAGAAAGGTTAAGTAACTTGCTCAAGGTCACATGATAAGCAAGATTGAAATCCAGGCAGTCTAGCTCCAGAATTGTTACTCTTAACCACTACCATAGAGTGAGCAAGGAAAGAATGAGGGATGATGTCACTTAAGCCCCCGGATTTCCCAGTAACACAAACCAATTCATTTCCTTTGTTCAAGTTGCTTTGTTTTGTTGTCTGTTACTTGCAACCAAAAAAGTACTGCTTAATACATACTGCTACAAGATTCTTCATAGGTAGAAGACAGGCAAAAAGCATCTTAGTGTTTCCTACAGTCTATTTAACAGGGCTCCTTTCCTGTGGTTCTTTTATTAACCTTATTCTACAGACTATCAAACTGAGGCCCAAAGGCATTAGGTCACTCTTCTGAGAGTCTCTCAGGTTTGCCTGACCCACTGTCTATGACCCCAACTACCTCCAAATCCATAATATCATTATGCTGATATGTAAGAGATAGCCCAACTATTTCCAAAACTAACATAAAGGGTTATAGTAGACATGTAGATACCAGGGTAGTTAAAATTGGTGTTTTTTTAAAAGATTTATTTGTATATAATTCATATATAATACGACTCAATCATTTAACATGTACAAGTCAATGATTTTTATTATATTCACAGATTTGTGTAAACATCACCAAAATAAATTTCAGAATATTTTCGTCACCAAGAAAGAAACCCTATACCAATTATTTCCCATTTCTCTCCAACCCTCTCTCCAGTCCTAGGCCACTACTAATCTACTTTCTGTATTCGTGGATTTGCCAATTCTGGACCTTTCTTATCAGTAGAATCATACAATATATGCTATAAAAGTAGGGCTTCCACATATTAATTTCAGGAAACAAAATTCACTCTATAACACTTAACATTCTTTGTTGATCTACAAGATTCTTTAGACTTTGTTGGGTATACTGAATAGGGTTTATCCAGGGAGCATCCACCACATGTTAAAGCGTCCTGTTATAAAGCCAGATTTGGGGCATATAGAGTTGGTCTAATCATGAACATTTTAAACATATACTTCTTATGAGTCCTGCCTTTGGATCATCACAGGCAACTCATTGTCAAGAGCTACTAAGATGGTCCAGACTCACATAAAGATCTTCTAAAGCAAAAACAATTAAATATGTAACTAAAACCACATCTCTTCCCCTACCCAGAACTTCAGACCACAAAACTCCAAACTTCAGTAACATGTCCCAGTTTTTACCTTAAAGGAGTCTAGTTAACTAGAAGCAAAAAGGTGACTGGGAATATAAAACTGTGTTCATCTCCTGCCTGGTTTTTCCAATGTACCAAGTGCTTCCACCTGGCTTCATTTTTCTTCCAATTTTAACAATGCAGCAAGAATGGAAACCAGATTTTTCTGTTCAGAGTCTCTCCTTGGATATGGGGGTGAGGGGTGAGGGGTGAGGGGAATGCAATGGAGGAAGCTAGGTTAGATTTAGTTCTTTTTAGTCCTTGGTCAATTTATTTGTATTTTTATATTACAATAAAGTGATTTGGTAGTTAATGCTCAAAATATTTGCTGCTCTCCCTGTGGCACTTATCTTGTGGGACAATTATACATCCCTATCCTATGCGGTCATGTGATTCTTTAGCTTGTCAAATGTGAGCAGATACAACATGTGTCATCTCTAAGTAGAGGCTTGAAGAGCCTGAGCATGGTTTGCTATCCCTTCCACCTCGAGGCTGACAATAAAATCCCAGAGAGAAGCTGCTCCCTCTAGGTACCAGAGTAAAGATGGCATGAAGTACAGCTGTAAGAGACTCATGGCATGAGTGAGAAACCAACCTTTGTTGTTGTAAGCTTTGAATGTTTAAGGTCATTTGTTATAGCAGCAAAACATATCCTGAGCTGACTGATTCAGGTGGGGATTTCTTCAGTTTGAAGCTGCATAACAGCTCCCCATTAATTCATGTGACCACCACATTCTCTGCATAAAATAATCTTTCATTTTCATGGAGGAAGTCATTTAGAAGAAAAGAAGAGAGAGCTATTTCAAAATTATCTGAATTCTTCTTAGCCTGCAGTAGCACTTCAATTTGGTACCATTCTAGAATCCAATGAAACCTCTGAACACTGCCCCCAATAAAAATGCACAATTGCAATAAAAGACACACACCTTTTTGTAAATAATTTAAAGGAATTCACAGATACTCTGAAGCCCATTCATGCACCCTTGATTTAAGGTCTAACTTCAGACTCATTTTCATCAAAATTCCCAGCAGCAGAAACTGAGTTGATAGCTGATACTTGATATAGCACTTAAGAAATCTTCCACTAGTTCTGGTCAGGATGGCAAAGTAGGGAAATGCTGTGCTTGCCACCTCCCATGACCGCATTAAAAGTACAACTGAATTATAGAAAAATCAACCTAGAGAACCATCTGAAGACTAGCTCAACAGAACTCCTATAACTAAATATTCAAGGGGATGAAAAGGCTATAAAGAAGAGGTCACCTCAAGACCAGTAGGAGGGGCAGAGATGTAAACCAGGCTGTCCTCACATCCATAGGTGGCAGTTGAACATCAGGAGGGATATCTTGGCTATGGAGTTTCCTCTGGAGGAGAAAATGGTCTCAGCCCTACAGTAGTGCTCCCCAGTCCAGAGTTCCAGTGCTGGGAAGAGAAGACCACACAAAATCTGGCTGTGAAAATTAGTGGGGATTCCAACAACCAGGGTAAGATGGAAGGCTGTTGGTAACTCAGATGTCCCCTTAGATGCACCCATAGGCACTCACCCTGTATTCCAGCAGAGTCACAGCAACTTGGGAGGCACCAGAAACATACAGGGAAAGATGGGTTGTGTGGCTTCAGAGTAAGGGCTGGAGGGACAGACTGTTATCCATTTTATGACCTCTTTGCCTATGCAGCCTATAGGGGAGTGCCATCTTACCTACGTTGAGCCCTCCCCACACATGGCCAAGTCTCAGTCTGCACTAGCCAGATGAACTCCACTAGTTCCACTGTGATGACTGCCTGATGTCCTGTCCCCCCAATTCTCACATTGCTAGATGCATTTTCATGACTGAACTACAAGTCTCCCCCTGAATTTGCATTAGGATACTTCTTCAACAGCAATTAACAGGCCTTGGCTCATGCTCCTCTAGAGACACTTTCACTGGCAGACAACCAACCCCAGCCCAAGCTGCAGTATTTCTTAAAGAAATCTTGAGAGCCTGTGGGCCTGAGATGGGCAGCAGCTGGACTTGGTGATCAAAGATTTTTGTGAGGGGCCACAGGCTCAGCACTGGCACCAAACCTGAATCTGCACTAACCTGGGAATATCATTTGCCCCACCATGGTGACACCCTGGCACCCTGCCTCACCCAACTCACGTACTGCCTGAGACTCTTTCAATTGAGTCTTATGGGCAGCTGGTAGGCAGCCTCAGGTCTTGGGGTGTCCTGGGCCTTTTGATGAGCTGTACAAAGCTTGATACTGGTGGCAGCCAGTGTCTACCTAATGCATACAAACAAACATAGAGATGCAGCCAAAATGAGAAAATAAAAAAAACATGTCCCAAATGAAAGAACAGAAAAACACTCTAAAAAAAGAACTAAACAAAATGGAGGCAAGCAATCTACCAGATGCAGAGTTCAAAACACTGGTTGTAAGGATGCTCATTGAAATTAGAGGAGGAATAGATCATCTCAGTGAGAACTTTAACAAAGAGATAGTAAGCATAAAAAAAGGATAGTAAGCATAAAAAAAGCATAGAAACCATAAAAAAGAACCAGTCAGAAATGAAGAATACAGTAACTGAAATGAAGACTACACTAGAAGGAATCAACAGTAGATTTGATGAAGCAGAGAATTAAATCAGCAATTTGGAAGATGAGGTAGCAGAAAACACCCAATCAGAACAGCACAAAGAAAAAAGAATCCAAAAAAATGAGGATAGTTTAAGGGACCTCTGGGACAACAATAAGTGTACCAACATTCACATAATAGGGGTACCAGAAGAAGAGAGAGAGCAAGGGATTAAAAACCTATTTGAAGAAATAATAACTGAAAACTTGCCTAACCTCGTGAAGGAAATAGATATACAAATCCATGAAGCACAAAGAGTCCCAAACAAAACGAACCCAAAGAGGCCCACAGCAAGACATATCATAATTAAAATACCAAAAGACAAAGGGAGAATAATAAAAGCAGCAATAGAAAGGCAGCTACATACTTACAAGTGTACCTCTATAAGACTGTCAGCTGATTTCTCAAAAGAAATTTTGCAGGCAAGAAGAGATTGACACAAAATATTCAAGGGGATGAAAAGTAAAAACCTACAATCTAGACTTCACTCCCAAGTAGGGCTAATAAATAAAATTGAAGATGAGATAAAGAGTTTCCCAGACAGGAAAAAGCTAAAGGAATTAATCACCACCAAGCCAGTATTATAAAAAAAAAATTGAAAAGGCTTCTTTAAGAAGAAGAAGGAGGTACATAAATATAAATAAATAAATGGCAATAACTACATACCTATCAATAATCACTTTAAATATAAATGGGTTAAACACTAAAATCAAAAGGCACAGATAGGGTAGCTGAATGGATAAGAAAACAAGACCCATAAATATGCTGTCTATAAGAGACTCACTCAGATCAAAAGACAAACACAGACTGCAAGTAAAGAAGTGAAAAAAGAAATTTCATGCAAATGGAAATTAAAAAAAAACTGGGATAGCAATACTTATAGCAGACAACATAGACTTTAAAACAAAGATTATAATAAGAGACAAAAAAAAGACATTACATAATGATAAAGAGATCTATCAAAGAAGAGGATATAACCCTAGTAAACATTTATGCACTCAACATAGGAACACCTAAATACATAAAGCAAATACTAACCAACATAAAGGGAGAGACTGACAGCAATACAGTCAAAGTAGGGGAATTTAACATCTCACTGAAACTAATCAGATCTTCCAGACAGAGAATCAACAAGTAAAGAGTGACCTTAAATAACACATTATACGAGACAGATTATTTTTAGAGCATTTCACCTAAAAACAGACGAATGTACATTTCCCTCCAGTGCACATGAAACATTTCCCAAGACAGATCACATGTTAGAACACAAAACAAGTTTCAATAAATTTAAAAAGATTCAATTCATATCAAGCATCTTCTCTGACCACAATGGTATGAAACTAGAAATCAATTATAAGAAAAAAAACAGAAAAACACAAAACACATGGTGGCTAAATACATTACTCTAAACAATGAATAAGTTAACAGTGAGGTTAATGACAAAATCAAAAGATACCTTAAGACAAGTGAAAATGAAAACCAAAAATCCATGGGACACAGTGAAAGTAATCCTAAGAGGGAAATTCATAGCATTATAGGCCACCTCAAGAAACAAGAAAAATCTCAACTAAACAATTTAACCTTACACTTAAAGGAATTAGGAAAACAAAACAAAACAAACCAAACCAAACCAAACCAAACAAAACAAAACAAAACAAAACAAAAAGGCCTAAAGTGAGTAGAAGGAAGGCAATGTTAAAGATCAAAGTGGAAATAAATGAAATATAGTCTAAAACAACAATATAAAAGATCAATAAAACCAATTGTTGGTTCTTGAAAAAATAAACAAAATTGATAAATCTTTAACCAGACTCATCGAGAAAAAAAGAGAGAGGACTCAAGTAAATGAAATTAGAAATGAAAGAGAAGTGATAATTGACTATAGAAATGCTACTAATGAAAATCAGTAATAAAAAAACAAAAAACCTTCCAACACCTGTGGATGGCTTCACAGGTGATTTTTACCAAACATTCAAAGAAATATTAATATCTATTCTTCTCAAACTATTCAAAAAAAGTTAAAGAGAGGAAAAGGCTTCCAATCTCATTCCAAAACCAGACAAAGACATTACAGAAAAAGAAAAAGAAAAGAAAAGAAAGAAAATTATAGGCCACTATCTCTGATGAACATAGATGCAAAAATCCTCAACAAAATACTAGCAAACTTAATTCAGCAAGACATTTAAAAGATCATATGTCATGATCAAGTCGGATTTATTCCTGAGATGTAAGGTTAATGTGATACACCACATTAACAAATTGAAAGATAAAAATCATATGATCATCAATAATACAGAAGTGTTTGACAAAATCCAGCATCCATTTATGATAAAAATTCTCAGCAAAGTAGAAATAGAGGGAACATACCTTGACATAATAAAGGCCACATATGAAAAACCCATAGCTAATATACTCAATGGGGAAAGCTAAAAGCCTTTCCCTAAAATAGATCAAGACAAGGATGTCCACTTTCACCATTTCTATTCAACACAGTATTGGGCATCCTAGCCATAGAAATCAGACATGAAAAAGAAATAAAAGCCATCCCAATTGGAAAGGAAAAAGTGAAAGTGTCATTATTTGCAGATGACGTGATGCTATATAGAGAACTCTGTAGATTCCACCATAAACTATTAGAACAGATAAATGAATTTAGTAAAGTAGCAGTATACAAAATTAACATTTAAAAATCACTTGATTTTTATACATCAATAATGAACTATCAGAAAGAGAAATTAAGAAAACAATTCCATTTACAATTGCATCAAACAATAAAATACCTAGAAATAATTTTACCTAAGGGGGCAAAAGATCTGTATTTGGAAAATTATAAGTCATTGAAGAAATAAATTGAAGATATAAATAAATGGAAGCATATACTGTGCTCATGAATAAAAAGAATTAATATCGTTAAAATGCCCATATTATGCAAAGAAATCTATAGATTCAGTGCAATCTCTATCAAAATACCAATGATATTTTTCATAGAATTAAAATAAATAATACTAAAATTTATATGGAAACATGAAAGATCCCAAATAGCCATGACAATCTTGAGAAAGAAGAACAAAGTTGGAGGTATCATGCTACTTGATATCAAGCTATACTACATGTCTATAATTATTAAAACAGCATAGTAACAGTATAAAAACAGACACATAGGTCAATGGAACAAAATAGAGAGCTCAGAAATAAATCCACACCTATATGGTCATTTAATACATGATAAAGGGGGCAAGAATATACAACGGGGTAAAGACAATCTGTTCAATAAACAGTGTTGGGAAAATGGGACAGATACATGTGAAAAATAAAACCGGACCATCTTTTTCCACCATTTACAAGAATAAACTCAAAATGATTAAAGACTTAAATGTAAGACCTGAAACCATAAAACTTCTAGAAGAAAACATAGACAGTAAACACTGACATTATTCTTAGTGATATTTTTTTTCTTATATATCCTCTTAGGCTAGGGAAACAAAAAGAAAAAATAAATAAGACTACATCAAACTAAAAAGTGTTTTTGCCCAGCAAAGGAAACCATCAACAAAACAAAAAGACAACCTACTGAATCGGATAAGATATTTGCCAATGATACATTTGCTAAGGGGTTAATATCCAAAATTTATAAAGAACTCATACAACTCAACACCAAGAAACTGATGAGTTCAATTTAAAAATGGTCAGAGGATCTGAATAGGCAGTTCTCCGAAGAGGACATACAGAAGGCCAATAGACATATGAAAAAATGCTCACTGTCACTAATCATCAGAGAAATGTAAATTAAAACTACAATGAGATATCACCTCACACCTATCAAAATGACTATCATCGTTAAATCAAAAAACAACTGTTGGTGAGGATGCAGAGAAAAGGGAACCCTCATACACTGTTGGTGGGACTGCAAATTGGTGCAGCCACTAAGAAAAACTGAAGTTTCCTAAAAAAATTAAAAATAGAACTACCTTATGGCCCACCAATTCCAATTCTGGGTATTTATCCAAAGAAAACCAAAACACTAGTTCGAAAAGATATTTGTACCTTTGTGTTCACTGAAGCGCTATTTACAATAACTAAGATATGGAAGCTCATCAATAGATGACTGGATAAAGATGGGGTGATATATATGTGTGTGTGTGTATATATATATATATATATATATATGATGAAATATTACTCAGCCATAAAAAAGTAATAATAAAATCATACCATTTTGCAATGACGTGGGTGCACCTAGAGGGTATTATGCTAATAAGTCAGACAGAGAAAGACAAATACCATACGATCTCACTATATGTGGAATCTAAAGAACAATATAAATGAACAAACAAAATGGAAACAATCAAAAAAAGTATGTTGGACTAAACACAACAGCCGTGTGGGGAGGTATCTCATTTGTATAGGAAAAAACTCAAGGTCATCCAGCTATTAAGTGATAATTGGATTTGTAACCTAAAGCTACTGATTGTAGACCCTGGTACTGTTCATAGGCCCAAGCTACTCAGACCCAAGGTACAGGATACTATAGGACACATGTCGCATCTTTTTCCTAGGGCATCAGTTTCACTAAAAATTATATTAAATTTTAATAAATTATTATATTAAATTCATCTACATATAACAGAAAAACCAAAGTAATAGTATATAATGGTTAATTTTGTATGTCAGCTTGACTGGGCTAAGGGATGCCCAGATAGCTGTTTAAATATTATTTCTGAGTGTGTTTGTGAGAATTTTTCTTGAAGAGATTAGCATTTGAATCTGTAGATTGAGTACAGAGATCCACCCTCACCAGTGTGGGCAGACATCAGCCAACACACTGAAGGCCCAAACAGAACAAATAGGTGGAGGAAGGGTGAACACCATCTCTCTCTGCTTGAGTGGAGACCTTCTCCTACCTTCATACATCAGCATTCCTGGTTCTAGAGATTATGGACTCAGACTGAGATTTATATCATTGGTCCCTGGATTCTCAGGCCTTCAGATTCAGGCTGAGTAAACCATCAGATTTCCTGGGTCTCCAGCATGAAGATAGCAGATGGTGGGACTTCTCAGCCTCCATAACCATGTGAACCAATTCTATTCTCTCTCTCTCTCCCCCTCCCCGACCTACCACCCCACACTGTTTGTTCTTTATCTCTGGACAGCTCTCATACAGAGTGGCTTAAATAAAAGAGAAGTTTTCTGTCTCATTTCTAAGAGGTCAGAGGCTAGGTAGGCAGACCTGGGATGGCAGCTCCACAGAGTCATCAAGGATCCATGCTTCTTTCAGGTCTTGTTACCCTTAGTATGTAGCTTCCATAGTTAAGGTCACCTCATAGTTCAAGATGACTGATAGAGTACCAGCCATCACATTCAAGTTCCAAGCTCGGAAGCTTGAGGAGTCAGTCAAAACAAAAGGATGCTTGTCTCTCCCCCCGCCCTCCATCATTTGAGGACATTTTCCACAAGTGACATATGGCTAGAATTGGCTAGAATGTAGTCACATGGCCATACTCAGATACAGAGGAATGTTGTCTTATCCTAGAAGGCAATCTGCCCTGCTAACAATTGAGATTTCGTTATTAAAAAGGAAAGGAAGAAGAGAAATTGGGAGGCAATTAATAGTTTCTACCACATAATCGGGAGATGTTATTGTCTTATATTTAAATATGGCCCCTTCTAATTAGACCTGATTTTCAGTCTGGCTGTGTATTTTGTGACACTAGCCAAGGGTTGTCAAGATGTAAAGATTGTTGTATTTGTGCATGCGTTTAGTGGGAGGTCAGGTCAGAGACTTTCATTTCCAGGATGAACTCCTGTGGGCAAAAATTTAAGGGTGGGCAGTAGTGAAGGTAAATATGCTGACATCTGATAAATCAAGAGAAAAGCAGCCCCAGCCAAGGAACGCAAAACTCAGGAAATGAAATGTTGAGCCTTTCAACATAGAGGTGAGAAGGTGGCCACTAACTCAGCTCTTCCCAAAGAGTCTGCTGTCCCTTGGGATTCAGGCTCCCAGCAGAATTGGTGGTCCTGGAATGGGAGACCCTGTTTTCTGAGGATGAAGGTAAAGTCAAAGAAGGGGTGAGGGTATTCATTGGGTTACTGTCTTCGAACTGTGCCCTTTTAACATCAAGCAGCAGCAGAGTCAATGTTGGTCTTCTGTGGGGGGAGGGGGGACAGGGTGTTGGCTTTATGTGTGGGGAAAGACAAATTAAAAACTGGGGGAGGTTAAGGACCAGCTTTCACACAGTTGATCCTCATGCTTTTTAGAGGCATTCAGGAGAATGTGTGAGAGGGCTGCTGACCCGAACTGCCAACTGCTAGAGACTAAGAAATGCACATAGTAGGGCCTCGGAATCCATGCCTTATCAAAAACATATTTAACCCCCTCCTCCATACCCTCCCCAAACTAGGCTGCATGCGAGTAGGGGGCAGGAAAGTAGCAAGCTATTCAAAATGTGTCAGTTGAAGCACTCATCAAGGCAAAAGCGTACATGGAGAAGGTGAAATTTGAAGTCTTGCATTTTCTTTCTAAAAATACATATTGAGGTTGTATTTCCCCAGACTCTATTCTCCTAGTAATTATATATTGTACATTCAGCTACTCTGATGTGCCAGGTACCATGCCAACTCCTCCCGCTCTGGGGAGTGCCAACCTTTCCCACACAGGCAATGATGTGGAAATCACCCCAGCTCAGGCAGAGCAAGTCACCTTTCCGCCGGGCTCCCAAGCCTCCACACACTCCTTCCTGCAGCAACTCTATTAAGAGAAATCTTCAGAAGTCTGGGTTTGGAGGCAGTGGGGATTTTCGAAGGCACTGAAGTGAATGGTCATGTCAAGAGGCTGCCGGCGTCTCACCTACTGTCGGGAAGAAAGGCTTCTGGTGTCCAGGACGACTCACTCAAGCAGAAGTGTGACTAAGATGAGAGTGGATTAAAGAGCACTGCTGACAGTCTGAGTATACTGTTAGATCTCTCCCAAAAGGTGACAGAAGAGAAACCTAAGGGGTGAGAGTGAGGCCCCCTGTAATGGCGCCAAGCCACAGCCATGCTGTTGGTACAAAGATGCACCGGGAATATTTTCCTGTTTGCAATTAGGATGCCAGAACCTTCCTTCTTCTGTGGTGGGGGTTCTATGGCTCTGAATAGTCCTCTCTCGGCACCTGAGGGCAAAATGAGCTATCCCTTTGCAAAGCTACAGTGGTCCCAAATGTGGCCATGGTGGGAATCGGCAGGTGCTCAGGATGGACACCCAGGTAACCCAGGGCAAAGCAATGAACAGACATTTTGTGAGCATCTACCAGGAGCCAGGAACTAAATCCGCTTAATAAATTCTTATGACCACCCACCTTACCATTCTACAGAGAAAGAAACTGAGGTTCAGAGAGGCTCAATAATTTTCTTATGGTCACAGAGATGCAATTTGTACCTAGTATTTCTTAACTGCAAGTCTTTTCACTAACTCTTCCCCAGTTATATTAGTTGGTGGAAGGTACTTCAAGTAAGTTTTAAAAACACCTTATTAAAGAAAGTTAAATGGGTTTCTTTCCTGTAGAACTTCTCAGAGCTTTTGGTATGCTAATGACTGAAACTTCAAACAAACAGTATTTACCAGACTTATCTGGCCACAGCTAGGCATCCAGCCGTGTTCCAAGGAATATGCTTTTGAGCAAACTATCCATTCAGGCTCTCAAAAAACAAAAGCCAGGACTCTATATCAGGCAGCCCTGATTCAAGTCCTGATTCTTCCACCTAACCTTGGGCAAGTTCTTTAAACTTGCTGCACTCAAGTTTCCTCATCTGTTAGTCGGGCAGTGATTCCTTTATTCTACAACCATTTACCAAATGCTGACTCTGCCAGTAACCCTTCTAGACACTGAGTGCTTACCTCACAGAATGTGAGTAGAATGTAAGATAGTGTATTCTAGGAGTCAGTAACACTTTACTTAAGGCTCCAGATAATAAATATTTTAGGTTCTGTGGGCTACGTAGTCTATGTCGAAAGTACTCTGCTGTTGTGATGAGAAAGCAGCCCTAGATAGTACAGGTGGGCACAGCTATGTTCCAATAAAACCTTAATTTAGACATGGAAATATGACTTTTGTATAATTTCCACATGCCACAAATATTATTCTTTAAAAATTGTTTTTAACCATTTAAAAATGTAAAAACCATTCTTAGCTCATGAGCCGTACAAAAACAGGCAGTGGGAATAATTTGGCATGCAGGCTGCAGTTTGCCCCACCTCCTGCCCCAGCTGTATTCCACAGTGGTACTGTGAGGATAGAGATAATATACCTAGGGTGCATAAAACAGTACCCATAAAATGTGCTATCCTTGCTACTTAAATGCTTGTCCATGTTGAATTGAACTGGCTTACAGAGTCAAAATGAAATGAGGAGCTGTTACAGGGCTGGGAACATAAAAGAAGATCCTAGAGTGAACCACTGTTCTCAGCACTGCCCACTCACAGGTGTCTCCATTTGCAGTTCACTCAGGCTCATTAGGGCATAGTTCCCACTTGGATCATCAGCTTCTACAGAAGAGCAATGCCCCTGGCTTAGTGTTGGCACTGCTGCCTGTGCTTAGCATTTCACCAAAGTGGTTTCCATTTCTTACCACATGGGCGAGCTGGCCCATCTGTCCACGATATATCTGCCGATTGCACGAGATGAAGGGGAGATGCTCTCAATTCTTCTTAATATCCTATTTGCTTGTTGCCTTTGTTTACATAATCAGGATGATCTCTGTAAGCAGGAGTCACCCGGAACTTTACAGTATAACTTATTAGAGAGTCTTGCCTCTTGGGAATCCCTCAAACTCACACATTTTCCACTCTGACAGACTATTAGAATTCCAGCCACTGAGATAACTCCAAAAAGGTACAAATTCCTTTATATGTGAACAGGCAATGAACACAATTTATATATCTACCTTGACCCCATACAAAGAGCTCTCCTTACTCTGGGGCTGCTATGATGACTGAAAAAACAGTTCTCATCTAGAACTAACTCTTCATGAGTATATATGTGGCTGATCTAGTAGTGTGTAGCTCAAACTTCTTTGTGCTAGGAGCTTGTGCCATTTATGCACGAATGAAAAAAATACCATTCTTGGCACTGATACTAGATGTATCAGGGGGGATCACTTTGTAAGTTATATAATTCACTATGTTGTACACCTGAAACTAATATAATATTGTATGTCAACTGTAATTGAAAAATAAATTTAAAAAAATCCCATTCTCAATTAATAAAAGCTCATGTATATATACATATGTACATTATAGGTGTATATATATGTATACAATAAGTAACCCGACAACTAACATTTACTAAGCTCATACTGTGTGGTGGTGCCAGGTACTCTGCAGTTCTCTAATTCTCCCAGTGACTCTAAACTATTTCTGTTTTAATAATAACAGGACAGTGGACATTTTAAATATCAAATTTTTAATGAAGAAAGGTCACATTCATTGTAACACTGTTTGTAGACACAAACACCAAGTAGCTGTCAAAAATTCTACTGGACTTTGTATTTGGTTTTCAACCCACTGCTCCCTCCTCTGGGTCAAGAAAATAAATAAAATTTAAAAACAAGATGAAACAATTACAGAATAAGCCCTTTTCATTCATTCCTGGTATTGATATCTGTGAAGAATTAGAATGTTTAGAAAATTATTTTGCTCCTCATTATTAAAAACATGGCAAAATACAAGCAACCCCTGGGGCACTGGCCCATGGCCTCTTGGAGCACAGAAAAAGGCAGTAGAGGGTTTCAGAGATGAAAATGAGCCTAGAGAGGCCAATTTGCTTAAGGTCACCCAGTCAGGTGGAGGTGATAGTCTTACCCAATTGACTCCAAAGGCATACCCTGTTGTTTCTAGGAATCACATCCCTTTGGTGTTTTGCCCTATTATTTGAGACTCCCTGAGGTGGACAGAACCAGTGTGATACCTTAGGCAGGTCCCTCCCTGTCTGGTCTATATGACTGGCAGTCCTGTGGGTCTAGTATTTAAAGCTATAATGCTCAACACGGGCTTCTTGGTCTGGTTCACTTTTGAACATGGAGATAAGCCTTTTGAAGAGCTGGGTACTAGATATCAAGTTCTCTTCTTTGATTCCTAAAAGCCTCTCAGTCTTCCTCTTGGAATTCCTCTGGTCCCAGGGAGGGCCCACAATTGAAGAGTTGATTAAAAACTGCTTTGTAAAGTTGCCCAGTTTCTTTGGGTGGGTTTTGTCCAGGGCAGGAACGACAAATGAGTTTTGCTTCACAGGAACATGGGGTCGTGATGCACATGTGCTGCGGTTCCTGAGTCTCAATTCAGCTGAAAAAGGGTACTGTGATTAATGATGTCTGTCACAAGCTTGAGAGAAATCAGTGGTGGGTGGTGTCACTTTTTTATCAGGTCTAGGTCAAATGCACCTGCAGGAGTGGGCCATTTTCAGTCTATACCTTCCTCTCCACACACTCATCCCTGTTTGCTATTTTTATAGCATAGCACTGATGCATAATTGGGACTACTGTACTGCCTAGTCACTGGAAGCCTTATAAGGAGCCTCAGCCCGTCTCGTGGTTAATGCCAGGAGAGAAGGCAGATTTACCACGCAGAATATTAACACCTGGATATCTACTTTAACTCCAGGGTCTACCCATACCTGAGCCCTACTTACTTCCCAGACAGGTCCTACAATCTTTTCTAGAAAAATACTTCCCTGCAGTATTCAGTGGTCCATGTCTATTGAGCTTCCTAAGGGTACTAAGGGCAAGTCAGATTAGACCCTGGCTCTTGTTGATAATTAGCAAATTAGACCTTGATAAAGTTTTTAATCCTAACACAAGGATGGCTCTGAACTTCTCCTTGCTATGGTTTTAAGGTTTCAGAATAGCTCTTCCTAACTGCTGGGAGGTCAGGGACAAGATAGACCAAGGGCCTCCCTGCCATCCCTCACCTTTGCTGCCCCATGCAGAGGCTGGCTGGTTTCTATGCCACAGGCCTATGAAAGCAGAGCATAAGCTTGGGCACTTTCTGGCTTAAGACATCATCCTACCCTTGAGCAAGATTAATTCAGGAGCTTCTTATCACAATGGTCACACAACAGCCACGGTACACCTCAATGAGGGTTGGGTCTGAGCATGTGGTTATCTTTGCCTCCTTTCTCATCCTCACAACTGCAAAGAACCCACACTCTTCCTAAAAGACATCCTTGCACTTTCATTGTAGGGTCCAACCTCTTGCTGCATGCCTGCACCTAGTGTGGGAAGTAGCTTCCAGCCTCCCCAAAAGGTGAAAGCAGTGCTACCAGCCGCAGGGACCCCCATAGAGGACTCCTCAGGTACAAAAGAAAGCTGAGGGGCTGGGGGACTGGCAAAAAAAAAAGGGTGAAATGCAGCCTTTGCCTTCTCTGTACCTACAGTGACCCTTAAACCTTTCCAGACCCTCCCCAAGACTTCTGAGGAGATAGACTTGGGTTGTGACTAAGTACTAAATAATGACAAAGGAGAATGGAGTCTGCCAATTTTTTTTTTTTTTTTTTACCATGACAAACCCATTTTCAAATTAGGATCCTGCATCATCTATACTCTTCCTTTCAGTGTTAGCTCAAGTATTGAACCAGGACAAAGAAGTGACTGAGGATGGATCTTGGTTTTTAAAGTGGTTTCCATATTTTTTGTTAGCGGCCCAGTGGCCTCAGCAGCATCCTCCAGCAGGGGAATAAGCCAGCTTTGCTTGTGTGCCTTCTAGGGTTGACACTGCTTCATTTACACCCAAGTCACAATTTACGTAACTGTAGTTGGCCAGAAACAGGTTGTCTTTTTAAGGTTTTCAGTTACAGATTGAATTAAACTGTTAGTCATCATCTCCATTTCCTTCTTTCTTCAAATCACTGCAACCTATTTCAAAGGATGAGCTTAGAGATATTAGTTCATTTTCTTCCAAAATTCAGTTGTTGATTTATTCAATTTTATTTCTTGCTGCAGCCATGTACTGAGACATGCAAATCAACTTCTGCTTCTGATAAACTCCAGTTCTTAGACTACTATTCACACTGAGAATATTTCATAAGTCAAAACTTAAGTACATAAAGTAACTTTTCCTAAAAGCTAAAATCTACACACACAAAAATGAAGATTTCAATGTAAATTTTACTATTTTATTTGTGAAAAAACTACAAGCAGAATTCATAAATAGACATTTCTATTTAAAGCAGGAAAATGATAAAGTGGCTTCTAATAACATAGTCGTGCACATGCCAGTTAACAGGAATATATTAACATCTTTTATTTGCTAGACAAAGAGCAGTGTCCAATATAAATTTCCCCCAAACATTTAAGACCTGTGAATTTCTGACCAGTTCACAAAACCACCAACTGACACTTTAGCATGAAGAAAAAAACAAACCTAAGACTGTCAGCTCTAAAGACGTTACAGAGCATAAACTTCCAAAAGCGTTATACAAGCTGTCTTTCTGGGCAAATGAAAAATATAGCTCGTATAATACATTAACAAAAATTCACAAGATAAGATTATGTTTTGACATACTTAACAAGCATTCTCTATTTGTCTCCAACAAACAAAGCTAAGGAAATAATGTAACCATCTTTACACAGTAAATTAAGGTTACAAGTCATACACAAGAACAGAACTGCTTGCGCATTAAAAACTGTTCAGCTCCATTGTCATACTCTAAATGTTGGCTCTTAAACCATTTTCGGTTACATACAAGCAAAGGTTATTATATATTCAGCAATTAATAAATTTTCAATAATTTAAGATATGGTAGCTTAAAAAAGTAGACTGAGAATGGTCTTGATAAGGCAGGTGAAATATCTTAGTGGAACTAAACTCACAGAAGCTTCTGCCAATGTTTTAAAATATCCAGATTGAAACGCAAAAGTTTTGATTAAAATATTTTATGGGTGTCAAGATGTCTTTATCTTTTTCAACTGCATGACTTAAGCAGAGCATGTCAGGTAAGCTCTGTGTGTGCACACACACGAGTGCGAAAGATCACGTGGTGTTAAAACAAATGGAAACTTGCAAGCATTAACACTGTGCTTTTTTTTTTTGCTTTGTTTTATAACCTGCTTACTGTGTCACTGAATATACCAAGTATTTCTGGCCCTCTTTTATATATCTTTCTAATCTACACTAGTGTTTTTACACGCTGCCTACTAGTTGTAGGGCAAACTGCAAATTCAGTTAAGTTATAGGAATTCCATTTCCAGACTACATGCCTGAGGGAGCTCATCAATTTCAGAAATTAAAAGTCTAAAGTACCTACCACCTCACTAACCTCAACAAAATACACAATGGCAGCTAAAGGACAGGTCCAATAACATCCAATTGCTGAGAAAAGTTCCAGTTAGCTGCAGTTTCTATCAAAATGGCAACTTCATACCACCTGTTCTAAAGCAACCCTCTTTCTTCACCTTTTCCCATTTTTTAAATTTATTCATCATGGAGGCAAAACCAAAAAACCAAGACATTGGCAATGAATTAGCAGCCTATGAGTAGCTGGTTAATCAGCTTTTCCCACTAATCTATGGGGTCCAATCACTTTACATGAAACTAATTTTGAAAAAGTACACAGTGTTTCTGAACAAAGTGCATACCAACACTTATTGGTTCAAAAAGCAGTGCAATCCACAAGAGTTTGGTGGCATTTAAATTTTTAAAGTTAATTAAAAAACTTAGCATTTCCTATCTCTGGAAAATAAATATGGCTGACTGATTTACCCTCCCTGAGACCCTTAATAAAAGGAATATTAAAACTTTAGAAGGAATGTCTTTGCAATACCCCACTGATATTAAAATGTGGATTTAAAATTCATAGTCAAATCACTATGTCTTATATAGTCTGATGCTTACAGAAAGCATCTGATTTCCTTTGGTTCATTAATAAATACTTTAAAAATGTATTTAGAAAGATAAGCATAGCTTGCATCCCAGATACAAACATTTTTAAAAAGAGGGGAATATTGTTCATGCATTTGAGTAAGACTACAGCAACAAATGGCACTGCTTTATAATTACCTTTGAAAACAGAATTTTAAATCATGGTACATTAGTGACTACAGAATAGTTTTGATGTAAATGTGAAAGGAACCTTTCCTGTTGGCTACTCAAATCAAGCTGTTAATTTTTTTTTTTTTTACTCGTTGCCTCCACAGACAAGTTACTTCTATTCTTAAGCAAACTTGGTTTTTCACACCAAAATGTGGTGCTTCCTTACAAATGAGCTGCCCTCTCATGAGTCCCTAAAGTATGATGATCAAATAAAGGAAGGTAACATCAAGTCTCCATGCTTGAAATGGCTCTAAAGTCTATGAACTCTGTGGATATGAATGGTTAAAAGCCAAGAGACCCTAAATCCAAAGTAATACAAAACGTTTTTAAAATGAGGAATCATGTTAGTGGTCTTCGTTTGTTTTCTTTGTAAGACAGTAAAAACATAAGCAAAAAGAAACTTTAAAAGAGAGTTTACTCAGTCTCTCTTTACGCTGAGAAAGAAAAGGTCACAGGCTCCCTGGAAGTATGAGCTTTCCCTGCAGCTCTGGCTGCAGCACTTAGAATATTCACTTGAGTTGCTTCTCTCACAGCAGGAATTGAGAAATGTCTCTAAACACTGAAAAGCTCCATGTCCGGACTGAATGTGTGGTTGATAACCTTTGTTCAGTAAAATAAACAATGGTAGATTTTTAAGAAAGAAAAACAATTCTCACAACCAAATTGGTAGGGTAAGGGAAATAAAGACACATGAGGCAAACAAATTTCAGTTACAAAAACCACCACCGCAATGTCACATACAAAGTGGAAACTTTGCTTCTTGTGTGGACCAAAAATACAGTTTAGACAGTTTTAATTCTAAAACTAAGAGACGATTTATAGATTTACCTCAGACATGAGTAGAGGTCTAGAAAATGGATGGAATTCAAGTTATAGAATACCATATTTTCATGAGTGCTTATGTAAGAACAGCAATGTTAACATGTAACCGTAATTTACACGAATACTTGCCATTCTGGAGCTAGTTTACTTCTGAATGATAAAAGCCCTCCCAACTAAACCACTTGTGATTTGTCAGTTATTCCATTGCAAATGCAGGCTATCTGGAGCAGTCTTTAAATTTGAGATCACAATGTTTAAAAATATATATTTTTATATTGTCCAGCACTCTTTAGACAGATGAGAGAGTCAAGTTCCCACGTGGGTTGGAACATACTTCATGTAAAACTGATTTTAATTTTATTTGTAGTAGGGACTGTCCCAGATCTGTAACTGTTCAATGTTGTATTCACTTCACAGTGTATCAAGCACCAGCGTTGCCATGGATTGGTTTCAAATAACCCTTTATATATAATTTTATATATATATATATATATATATATATATATATATATATATATATATATATATATAGTTATATCAAAACTGATAGTACATAGTATAACTGGAAGAAAGAACTAAACTTAAAAGGATATGCTGATAGGATGGAGTTTGCGAACACAATAAATAAAAGTTCCCTCCCCCTCCCAGTCCACCCCCGCCCCCCAAAAAACAAACAAACAAAAAAAAAACAAAAAACCAGTTATAATGTACATGGAAAATTGTGCACAGCAGATTTTTTTTTTTTTTTTATAAAAAGTAGATTCAGGAGCACATCCAATTATAAATGATTGTTAGGAAAATCATATAAAACAATGGAATACATAAAAGTGTCAAGAGTAATTGTCAGGGTGCGAAATTCCTCGGTGGCCAGATGCCCATGGCAAGCAGAAATCATCCTGGCAGCATCACTAAGAGGTCGATGTCCACAGAAGATTCTCCAGGGGTGCAAGCAGCATGGGCAGGTGGAGGATTTGAATTTCATACCCTGATTCATAGTTTTCACAACTCCATGTGCAATTTCAGAAAGATTCATCATTTACTGCTGACATGTCGCCCTTTGGCGTGGAGGAGCGGGAGGAGCCCTTGTCTGTGCTCTCCGACCCCGAGCTGCTCTGGTTCTGCTGTTCTGACCCTGCACTGGAGGTCACTGTGGATGAGGATGTAGAGGAGGAACGAGTCTTTTCCTTAAAGTCTGTAATAATGACGGTGACGTTGCCCACAGTTACTGCCAATTGCTGTGCGGTGCTCCTATCCACGTTTTTCAGCCGGGGCCTGAAAGCAATTGGGAATAGCCAATTAAATAAGCTACAGATTAAAAACGACTTCTGGCAGACAGTCATCAATACACTCACATTGCATGACACTGTGGCAATGAATCCTAATTGCTACCACACATGCCAAGCTTTCTACAAAATCTGTCGATTAACCTCAGAAATAATAGAAACCATCATCAGTTACAAAACTTTGGACCACTGCAAAATTAATACCAATTTATCTGTCTCCTATTTTGGCAACAGTAATATAAAAGTAGCTCACATATATCTAAAAAAGTTAACTGTCCCGCACCTCGTGTTCTTTACCCCACCCACCCCTTCTTAGCCTACAAACCTACAGGCACAAAACCACCCTTGATTATGAATAGGTTGAATCAGAGCAGCACTTTTAATATTTCATTCTAGTTTCAAATACCTTGAGGTGTGATTCGTTTCACTGGTCTTGGTTGTAGCATTTGCTGACTGTATACTGTTTGCTTCGCTAGGAGGATCTTTCAGAATATCAGACTTTGGTCTAAAGGGAGGGATAGCAAAAGAAGCATTTAAAAAATCTCTGATTCACCTGCAAAATACTATATACTGTGCTGAATTACCCAAAACTTACTTTGTTTTCTTGTTGGTATTTTTCTTGGTAACACTAGGGCTAATTTCCTTATCTTTCTCAGGTTTCTCTTTGTCTTGCTTTTCAACTTTCTCCTTCTTCTCCTTTTTTGGGGGTGGTGGAGTGGCATACTGTTGTGCCACCTGTTGTGCCACGAGCTGAGAATTGATCCGAGGTTTCCTAAAACATTCAAGGAAAGACACATTGTTATTTGCTTTATAAGTATTTCTTTAAATTTTTTATTTTAGTCTCATAAGTTTTTAGGTATTTATTTTATTTCTGGTATCTGACATCTCAAAATTGAATTATATGGTGTCATTTCTATATTACTATATTTTTATGTAGCATGGATGAGTCCATAAAGCTTTTCCTCTTTCAAATTCACTTTCTGTACATCTACCTTTAATGACATATACACGCATGTTTACACAAACAGTAGAAGTTTTTCAGCCAATAAAAAGGGACACTATTTCTTTGAGGGTCAAGTAAACACTGCTTCTTTTGAGTTGTTAAGATTATACTGACAGCTTTCAAATACTGCTGCAGAGGGTCAATCTCATTTTAATAAATAGACACTCGTAATCCCTTGAAAAGAGAATAAAATTAGAAGAGAGACATTAACTCCTAAATCTAATCACTTCAACTTGGTCTGCTCCCCTGCAGCTCTGTGACTGGCATGGATAACACATAGAGAGCAATAAAGGTAACTGTGGCTCATACTAGTTCCCAATGGGTTGAAGGCTGAAAGTCACTTAAAAAAATTCTTAAACATGTGATACATTCATTGTGCTATCAACCATTATGTCCCCACCAATCTCCAACTGACAGTGGCACTTAACACTATCGTTTACAAAATCTAAGTAGTGCTAAACACATTTCACAATGCATGAACTATAAGACCCAAAAGGGGAAGAAAGGAAAGTCTATGCATTGTTTCTATACAATATTAATTTTCAAAGACATCCCATCTAGATTGGCATATTATAACATAATAAACTCTCCAAGTTACAAGGTAGGGAAACAAATATTCAAATGGATCCATTCATGAGACAAAACAACGGGCTGCCACCATGTAACCATCCCTTCTTCAAATCCTTTTTCTCCCTATGCATTCCCCAGGATGGAGGCGCTGGCCATAAAGTAACTGGACAGAAGTCTGGCTCATCTATGGGAGAGCCAGAAGTGGGGGACTGGAAAAAAAAAATTAAAAAAAAAAAAAAAAAAACCTAGAAAAAAACAAAGCTTCCTTCTGAAATAATTCTGCCATTTACTGGGCTACCAGAGCACCTCTTGGGAGCAAGTACAATGTAGCTGAGAAGGAATGCAGGACAGATGCTTACCTCACAACTTCATCAAGGAGAGCCTGAGCATAGAAGACATTAGGTTTGTTCTAAGTATTTCCGTACTGGTTTGGTGGTAGTGCGGCATTGCCAAAACATACGAACGAAGGTGCAATCTCAGAGCAAGTTTCCTATCAGCCTCCAGCAACACAGGCCTTAGTCATGCGGTGGCACACCATGAAAGCCAGTCAGGTACACCTCACTCAGCCTGGATCACAAATGGCCTCACTTGGCACGGAGCAAGGGATTCAAACACATATGTGAAATATCCCTAAAGAAATGGAGGAATGTACTTACTCTAAGCTTGGACCCCAAACACAAAACACCATGTGAAAGATAACTTTCTCTTTCATTCTCTTCCATAAGTTCTAACAAAGGCAGAAAAAGCCATTCTAACACATTCTACTCCTTCAAAGAGAAGTATGGCTGTGTTAATACTCAAAAGAAGATAATAATCACTACAAAACAATTCACAAGCCCTTGCTGGGGACACAAACAGATCAGCCATCTACAGGGATTACAAACAGTTTAAATCCGAGTTAAAACAAAGTGCCATACACTAACCAAGACTCAGGTGTCAAAATGAAGTAATTTAACCAGTTAATACAGTGAATAAACCATTAAAATGTTATGAAAAACTATACCTTGAGGGAGAATTTCAATTAAGCCAGTATGTTTATCTTACTTCAGAGAAATTCGATGTAAGAACAAAGGGACACCTGGACACCAGTCCAAGAGTATCTTCAACGAGAAAGACTCAAAGGAATGCCAGATGCCTTGCCCCAGAGAACTCTCAGCTTAATCACCAAACTAGGCTCATCCAAAGCGAGTTAAAGAGGTGCTTGTCTCATTCTAGGATATACTACAATGTTCCATGATGTCACTTTCCATGTTGTACTGAAATTGCCAATCAACTGTTTACTCCTCGATGGCAAAACTACATCTTAATCACCTTTGTTGCCATGGCATTCAACACAGTACCAGGTACTCAATAAAATTATCTACTGAGTAAGTAGAGAAGACACCAACACTGCAGAGAAAGACAAAGTAGGATGAGGACTGAAAAGAGAGGCTCAGCTTCGGTGATCAGAAGGTCACTGCTGACTCTTAGAACAGGCCACATGGGATAAGGGCTACAAAGATTAAGGGACTAAAGGTTGTCAGAGGAATACTGAAGTGAGAAAAAGGGACCCTTCCTCTTCTTTGGTGCTAAGGGAAATATAAATCATGCTGTACATTGAAAGAGGGAGAAAGATCGAAGGCCAGCAAGAGAAAGGGATTATTAACTCATGGGGCAAAGGAGAGAATGAATACAATCAAAGTCCTGGGAAGGTAATGGGGACACTTTCTAAGACAGACAAGTAATAGTTTCTACCACACGACTGGGGGGTTATGGGCAGAATATTAAAATGAGAAATCAGAGAAGAAATTCAGGAACTGTGGACAATAGTAGTGGTACCTAGTTTGGTGAGTAGCAGGAACTAATAGGAGAAAAGAGAACCGGCGATGAGCGAAGAGAAAAGGAGTTACTGGTATGTCACAAATTGCCCTTTGTGGCAGGAGTGTGGTGTGCCTTATAGAAGTTCTCAGTGTCTACCCAGACATTATGTTTATTCAGAATGGATTATTTCTTAACAAGGCCAGTTTGCCAAGATACTGTGAACAGGTGAGATGCCCACCTTTGTGTTTCTCCCACTGGCAACCATTCTCTAACACTTCAGTAAATATGTTCTCAGAATTCTTCTTTTAGCGCACGCGTCACACTCCAGTATCTACAGCACAAAACCTCCATATACAAAAGGAAAAATTATTTATAATTCATAATATGCAGTATGTGTGCCCAACTGTACATGTTCTCACTTGTTCCTAAGAAAATGAATGTTTGACTAGAATGGTGAAATAAGCGTTCCTCTCCTTTACTGGCCAACCAAAGCAAAATTTCACAAATGAAAAATCTCAAGGCTATTTGGGATCTGTTACCAAGAAATATGAGGTGTCTGCTAAAACCATAGGTATTGTTTCAAAAGTGTTGCTGTGTTCTAAATGTCATACATATCCTAAGCAACCACCTAACTCTTCAGTCATCATTTGGCCCTTCTCCACAAAAAAAAACCTCAACAACAGATGGGCATTTATTACTTTAATTATTTCAAGTGAGTACCCCTAGGGTCAGGCTACATAGGTGAGGTAGGGAAATACACCTAATTAATTTTCAAAAGGCACACCGTTTCTGAAAGAAGTGCATACCAACACTCACTGGTTCAAAAACCAATGCAAACCTTTTGGAAGGGGAAAGTAAAGGAAACTAATAAGGGCTAGCCACCAGTATGAGACCCCCAAGATCTCTTGTTCTTACAATGAAGGTGCTATCCTATCAGAACTGTCTGGCAGCTCTTGCCATCTGCCCTCTCCTAATTTCTAGGCTAATACACTCTGACTGCATGTGAAAGCATGGGAATGGCCAGTCTCCAGTATTAGAGCGACACACATTTCACTCCTGTGAGGCCATGCCACCTTCTTCAGATTAGATATTACAAAGTGAACCTGAAGGAGGAGAGGCAGACACCTTTTCACAGCTGTCACAGGACAGGCACACCATGAAGCCAGACTGAGCACATCTTCTAGAGGAGAAATTGTTGTCCATCTTATAAATTAAGAAAACCAAGAAGCAGAAAGATTAAGAAATTTATCTAAGGATTACACTTAAGTGCCTGAGCTGGGATTTTTAACCCAGATCCATCTGGACTCTCCATGGACTCCTCTTATGACGGTAACCACAAATGAGGATCTCCACCTTTGAAGAGCACAGACCTGTTTTTACATGTGCATGAGGGTGGGGAGGGGGGTAATGTGACTCAGACACATAGTATGAGGGATGAAAAACCCAGGGTCAACCCAGGCTACAGTTCTGTAGACAACTCCTGACAATCCCATTACCCTCACCATCCTCACTCTGGTGAGAGGAGAACTACTGGGTTGTACTTAAGGAAAGAGAAAAGGGCTGGAGGAGTCTAAAAGAATGTTTCCTACTGCCTTTGGAATATTGTCTATACAGAATGAACCCTTATCACGATATTTAACACTGCTGATTAGTGAGACAGTTACTTCCCACAGATTCACATTGCTCAATGAAATCTTCAAGTGTCACACAACAAACTAAATGGCTTTCAAAGGGTCAATTCTTCAACAGGTAGCTGAGAGTATGGGTTCCCCCCAGTTACCTAAGTTGCCTAACTAACAAACTGTAAGTAAGCAATTAACAGCTTTCACAATACAGTGGAAAACATTAGATGACAGTGTGTGGCTTATAGCTTTTGGTGTCTAAGCTTCCAATAAAAGCCAATCAACTACTCACCAACAAAAACAAACACAAACAAAGAGTCCTTACTTGACCAGAAGTGCTGTGTATGTAGTAAACAGGGGGGCCAGGTTTCCTTTATGAGTAAGTATGGCACCAAACAAGTTTTTCATATCTTTTCAAGACTACATTTTTTATGGGAAAAAAAGCTGTCTTAAAATTATTTTATATATCTATTGTATTACAATAGTTTACAAATGAAAATCTGCTATGAAATTTCAATGCTAGATCTGTCTTTAAGAAAAATGTCTATTTGTATTTAAGCAGCTAATATTTCAGAAAAGAGTCCTTTCTATAGAAAGTGATGCAAATCTTTATCTAGAGACATCTAAATTTTTGAAAAGAAAAATTTCCAGAGTTCAAGCATACATAAATAAATGAACACAAGTAGCACAAAACAAGATATCTTATTCTTACAAGACTGTTTTGATGTGTACTTGTGCCACTTTGGGAGAGCACAGGCAAATCATGTTTTTTTAGGAAAGGGTACATTTCTCCCATATACCTTTTCCCTTTTTCACTTGTGTATTCAGGGGAACTCGAGATCTTACATTTCTCATGTACTTCTTTACATGTCAGCTATCACAACAAGCAGCAATGCAAAGCCATGTTCTGTGATTCAGGTAACAAAGATCAAGAGGCACCCCTAAATTTTATGTCCAGATCTCTTCTAAAACTATCATTTGTGCATTCTGCCCCCAATGGAATTCCATTTGGTGTTTCACTTTTCAATTAAAATACCTCAAAGGTTCTGAAATCAGATAATCAACTCATCCATTAAAGAAAAAAAAAGGTAAATTACAACTTACAAAATGTCTTAAAGTCAGCATTCACTCATTGCCCTTGAGCTCTTTGGACACTGTCTTTATATCCCCCCAGCCTCTCCCTTGCCTTGGCAATCTGTTAGTTGAAGAACTAGCAAATTCAAGGATTTAACAACTCTGAGAAAGCCTTTCCATTTAGCTCACTCTATCAGGAGCACAGAGTTCTTTGTGATAGATGACATCATAGTACTGTAATTAAAAAGAGCCTCTCCACAGGACCTGTTTTCCTGTCCCTACACTCAAAAGGTCATCCTATACATGTGCATTGGGCCAGGTAGGATAGACTTTACCCCCACCAACAATGACTAGACTTCTGTATTACTTACTGATGCCCCAAAACATACCAGCTGGGAACACTGCAAAGTACTCTGTGCATGGATGGCCATTATTCAAGAACACATGTTGACTGAAATATTTTAAAAATGAAATGAGAATAATAGTAAATGCAACTTCAGGGAACTGGGTAGGTCACATGTGTCAAAAATGCTTTATAAACTGCACAATTTTTTTCTTTGCCAAAGTACCTTGTTGAAGCCACAACGGGGTTACTTAGAATCTGATCTTTGGATAAGCCTGCATCCAGTAATACATTCCAAGTTGTAAACAATCACATTCCAAATACTTTTGTGGAACACATCCTTTTTTAAATTCAGTAATGCCTGAATTTACCTCCAAGGCAATGTAAGTGTTAAGCACCAGAGTTTGTTTATCCCAGCAACATCGTCCCCCTAAACACTAATGTCCTCCTCTGGTTTTGATGACTAATATAGTAAAGAGGCCCTACGAGAACAACTTGTTTTCTATTCATTTTACCTATCACTCTCAACTCATTCTATTTTTTAAAAAACACCAGAGAGCTCTAGAGAAATGCTGGAGTAGAACACTGAGTTAGGGTTCCAGCTCCAACGTCAATGACCTTGAAATCTTAAAAGGAGATATCAGACTTTGTTTTAAATCTAGAAAATATATATTTATTAATGAACACATTTAAAGTAAAAGGCTACATTTAGGGCTTTCTCCTCCACCTTTTTTAAACAACTACTGCTTTAATTTATCAACAATTCAAAAATGTGAGTTAGCCACTAAAAAAGGAAGAGGCTTAATCACCACCCACCCAAGAGAATCAGAATCTCCAGACTATTAGTCTTGGTATTTTTTCAGCTATACCAGGCTAGGCTGGGAGTTTTTTAATATAAGAGTTTTAATATCTTAAATTTTCTGTATCTTTTTAAAATCTGTTCAGTATTACTAAGAATCACCAATGTGATCAAACAGCCCAATGAAGAACAGGTGAGGAAATAAGGTAGATAATCTAATTCAGAAGTAAATTCCCAGGGAGTTTCTAGGTAAATGCTTTCTTTGCTATTATTTTAAAGAACTCATAATCTTAACAACACTGAACAAATATTCATCTGTTCAGCTATGGGAAGACGAAACCATATAACAGCTCCAACTTAATTCTTCCCTGATGCAGGATACCTAAGACTTTGTGGTGCTAGTTGTTAGTCCCAGTGACTAGGGTGTCCTTTTAGCTTGCTGTGATTCAGGCCCATGTCAACATTACTCAGACCCAGTTGATTTGCTCTGGAAAGATCAGTACCCATGGCTTTCCTCAAACCTGCTCTTGCCACAGTATCAGGCCATGCTACATCAGGGTAATAAGGAACCTGTATGACCTTGTGACCCTCACTCAAGCCAACTATCATCATAATATGGATAATTAAAAAGTCAACTGTCACTTAACTTTTCTAGAATGACTTGGGTGACCTGAAGCGGTCTTAGCTTGCATTCTAGGTTATTCTTCCCCACTAGTATACATTCAAAAAAGTATACAAAGATGTATACTTGCGGGAAAGAGTAATCTAGAATGCAAATTCTGCTCTGGAGACTTTTCAGGAGAATCACTCAGTTCAGTACAAGAAAACTAAAATTTCCCCTCAAATCTGATTCTAATGATCAAATTAAAAACAAACAAAAATAAAACCAAGCCATCCCCTTTCTCCCACATATCTTTCCTTCTGTCATCTTCACAAATGACAGAGAGGAGGATATGGACTTCCTTTGGACTTTTATCCAGGCCCTGCTACTGAACTCAGGTAAATTACTCAAAATGGGAGTGGGGCCGCACCTACTTAACAGGGTTAAAGTCAAGATTAAGTGAGGTGAAGTTCACTTAGCTCTTATCATAGTATATGTACATAGAACATAAAGATGTTCAACAAAATAATTCAATAATTCCCTTTACAAACAATATATACATTTCAAAGCACTACTTTTCCAACTGCAGATGTGTCTACCACCCCTCCTAAGCTATTGGGAGGTAAATGAGATTTATAAATTAAAGAAACTGGCAAGTCTTCCCCCAGGAAATGGTTCTAGAGACATAAAACCTTCACATATGTTAGCATCCTACAGTTAATTATGACATGCAGCAACAATAGCAGCACTAAGGAGACTCCTTGCTATAGCTGCCAATTTTTCTGCATATTTCAGAAATATGGTTTTGCAGATATTCTTTTAAAACTGAGATGCCTTTAGGAGGCCACAAGGCTTCAACTGTACAATATACATGGTACTACACACATTCTCACCAGATAGAGCTTGTTTAGAAATTGGCTCTAACAGAACATAAACATTTTTAACTTAAACAGAATTTTAAATGCTCTACTCTAGATTCAAAATTGTCATTTTGAACATTCAAATGTCTCTTATACCCTGAAAACACACTTATTTAACATAAAATTGAGCACCACTAAGTATAAGCATTATAACTTTTCTGCAACTCAGAAACATATATTCACTATGTAAAAAGAGCTACAAGTGGTTTAAATTCTTGAAAATGAAACACCTATTATCTAAGCCAACTTGGCAGCCAACGGATATCTTAGACCAGTGGTTGTCAAAGTGTGGTCCAGAAACTTCCAGGAGTCCTCAAAAAACCCTTTCAGGAAGAGTCTACAAAGCCACTATTGACATAATAATTTTATCTTCTAAGACATTAATAAACTTTTCACTTTCCAAAGACTACATGACATGTGACACCACTGCTCTGATAGCTAATGAAGTGTATGTTTGTATATTTTTGTGTTTTAACCAATTCTCAGTTTTAATTTCTGGTGTGGAAGTTTCTATAAGCCAACATAAGCAAAAGTTCCTTGAGGTCCAAAATAATTTAAGAGTATCAGGGATCCTCTGACCAAAAAGCTTGAGAACTGCTACCCTAGGAATATGCTCAATATTTTACTGTGTAAGCTTGCTTCATCACAGGCAAAAAAAGAAGAGTTTTCTCCAGAAGGAAACTTCTAAAACAACTCAAGTTTAAATTGTTTTTCAGCAAAACTTCAAAATGGAAACATGAAATGCAGCACCACCTCCGACTGCAGATAAGAAAACATTTTGAAAATAAAGCTTTAAACTTACTAAATACCAGAACGACTTTCAAGAAGTGGGCTTTAAGAATTTTAATCATAACTACAGATCTGGCTTCCTTCTATTTCCTCTCACCTGTGGTACCTATTGTGGTCCTTCAAATATTTTAAGTAAATGTCCCATAATAAATATGCCCTATAGATCTCCCAAAGCATTTCTCCAAAACCAAGCTCACTGACAAAGATACTACTCAGACCAAATCCTCCGCAAGCAAAAGATGCTTGCTGAGGATTTAGTCTGAGTAGTATTTCAGGCTCACTGGCAAACTTAAGGCAGTGTTAGTATCACAGTAGCTGCTGATACTACAACTACAGGTGTGGTGGAGAGACACTTTTCTTCCATTGCCTCCTTTAACAGGAGGAAAAGCCCTTGTAGGCCTCTGATCCCTACTTTCCAGGTCAGCACCTCCTGCTTCACAAACCCAGTTCAGGTAAAGGAGCAGAGATGTAACATTCCTTGCACCTTCTCATCTCCTCTGTTTCACCTTTGACATTCTGGCTTATACTTCCAAATTCATTAAACAGACTTTTCCTGGTGTCTACTATATGCTGAGGCAGGATGCTGTTTATGCTGGATGTGTGTGGTTATATGTTAATTTTCTAAGGAATTGATTAGATATGATACAATAGACTCCAATGGCCCAGAGCTCAGGTGAAGGTCCTTGATGTTTTATGGGATGCTCCCTGCCGCACAAGATGGATCATAGGACTTATCAGGTGAATAAGTATTCACCTTCATTTTCTGTAGTTATTTTAGAGCCTAGCTCTATGATCCTGGATGAGTTACATGCTGAACTTCAGTTTCCTCACTGGTTTAAAAAAAAAAAAAAATTAGAGTACGTGACCTCTAAGGTTCCTTGAACTCAAGACACTTGTATTCAATATTTAATAAAGATAATAGAGTATTTGTTTCTAAGGCACAGGCAAGTCTGCAGTTTATGCTGTAACTCAATTAGCGCCTTTTTTAAAAATAGGAATAAACATTCATGAGGCACACTCCACGAACTATACTGTTGGATTAGTGACTTTGATATGACTTCTCCCTCTCCCCCAAAAGACACTAAATTACCTTATAAACCAAGTCAATGATTTAAAAGGAATCACAGAAACTACAAATCTCTAAGCAAATCATATCTTCAGGTGCAAATAAACCTGGTAATGAATCAGGTCTTTCTCCAAGAAACACTATTAAAGCAATCCACTATGCTCTCCAAATTACTTTATAGCTGTCAAAGATCCCATTTAAAATGCATTTAACCATTTTGAAATTACAGCTTGTCACAAAACTGGGCACTTGCAAAAAGCACACAAAAGAATCAGTAATTCTTCAAAGAAAAAAAGGCTATTAGATAATTCAAAGAAATCGAAGGTCTAACAAATAAGTTGCCCTCTTCAGGTCTTGTTTTTCCTCACCTGTAAAATGAAAGAGTTCAACTAAATTACGGTAATCTTTAAGGATTCCTCCAATCTAATCCTTAAAACAAAAATGTGCATACTAGAAAATAACAGTCCTAACAAACAACTAAGTTTATGGTCAAATTAGTTATAATAGGTCTCATAAATCACTGTTAATCGAAACTTTTCTTAAAGCCCATCATTAACTCAGGATGTCTAATGCATGGTTTCTTAACCATGGCAATGTTGATATTTTGATTATTTCATCATTTTTGCTGTGGGGCTTGTGCACTGTAGAATGTTTAGTGGCATCCTGGCCTCTACTCACTGGATACCAGTAGCACAACTATCCCCAAGTTTTGACAGGCGAAACTCTCTGCCAAATGTTGCCTGAGAAAAATCACTGCAAGTTGAGAACCACTGGTCTATTTAAGAATATAAGGGGATAGAAATATTTACAAATATGGGAAGGTAGCCCAGAAAAAAATAACAAACACCTCTATCAAAATTTTATCAAAAGGTATCTGCCAAAAATATCTGTAATGTGTTCATCATTCTAATTATAAGAATTTAGGAAGAAGAATCCCAAAAATTCTGAATACACTGATACTGTGTTTTTTAAAAAGTAGTTCTATACTACATAGCACATAAATTGACCCATCATAAGGTATATCATTTACATTTATTAAACATGGTGTCTTTAGTTATTCTATATATAGCTAAGCATCACGCTTTCGGTAAGGAACATTATCAGTTCCTTAGATCTAAAAAACATTATTTTACTGTGGAGTACCTATTCTAGGGGGAAAACCCAAAGATAAAGTATAAAGCAAAACCTCTGTGTATAATACCATAAGACCAGTTCAATCAATCACCAACAGATGCTTGAGACTATTTGATGATCTCTACACAATTATAACTCTAATGGTTAATATCACCTACACTGCAGACATTTCAGGTTAATCATTTCAGGTCTTTTAGTTCCAGTAAGCAAAGGAAAATTTTAGAGTCTTATTACTTCAAATGGTTTAATTAGATGTGAATGAAGGTGAAGACTCTGAAACCACCTGAGTGTCAGCTAAGACACTAGCACTGAGTTTGAAAATTCCTTCAACTCAGGAAACCTATTTTTGTTTTGCTGGAGCAGCAGGGGACAGTGAAATAAGCTGAAGATAGGAATTCATGTATCAATTTAAATACAGTAAAATCTTTTAATTAAATGTTGATATTTGTTACACATGGATGAAACACTTCTCAGAATAACCAGAAAATCATTAGAATTATTTGGATAAGAACAGAAACTTGAGTGAGAAAAATATGAAATCACTGTCAATAGTCACATATGATATCCTAACAGGTCCAAATATGCACCTTATCTTGGTGCCTAGGAAATAAGTCATGCAAGTATCAAAATCCACTTTAGCTAAAGAAAACATCTGTGGAAAAAATTTGATAACCAATTCTTTCTAGACTATACTCATAATTCTGAAGGACCAAAGGAGGTGGTATTTAGGACACTGCATTAGCAAACAGTTCTATATAAAACCTTAATTCTGTGCAGCCCCTACCTATGAGTACTTTTCTTACCCACACGAAATTCTCAAAAGAACTTTCCTAGCAAATAAGTGTGATGAAATGTCAAATGGATGTATAATAATAGGTACTGTCTAACGTTTTCAGTGTCAAATATTTATGACTGCCAAGTTCAGAACACCTTCCTGTGAATACTCTGGTATATTCTCTCTCCTCTTCCTCATTCTTCACATGCCACAAGGACCTCAGAACACTGTCTACCCACCTCATAAAAAAAAGTCTCAGATCTATTCTATTGCTACTTCTACATATTCACTGTCTTTTTCCATTCTAGTTCAGGACCTACACACCTTCCTCTACAATGTCCTATCTGGTCATTTTTCGTTTTCCCTCTAGTTATCTTACAGGACACTACTGACATCAAAGGTCCAAAAGAAAGTATAACTGCCTTTGGACCATCAAAGGTCCAAAAGAAAGTATATTTCTCTGCTTAAAACCTCTGCCACCACTTGTGGCTTACAGAAGAAATAAACTATAACTCTACCTTGGTATATGGGGCTCCTCACAATTTAGTTCCAACATTCCTCACCAGCTTGCCTTTTCTCCATTCATGACTATCCCAGATTGCTTCTCTCAGTTCTAATTCAAGCCACATAGGGCTTTATAAGTTCAGAAGATACTTTTTACCATTTGCTTATCTGCTCCTCTGCTGATCCCTTAGCTTCTGAAATGTCCTTCCCCATACATCACCTGCAAAAACTACACCTACTTTAAAATCAGCTCAAATGCCACCATTTTCCCAATTTCTCCTGTCAAATAACAGTCTGCGTCCAGATTTTCTGGGTTCCCACACCACCCTGACATACCTCTACCACTCCATGTTCTACATGATAATATGACCCTACTTATCTCTCTCCTTACTAGATAAGGAACATTTCTGAAGCAGTACTGACCTTTAAATTTTATGCTATGCTCCCCAAATTTGCTTCAAAATAACTGTTTCCTAACAGCACTGTTACTGCTGGCTGCAAAAATGTATGCCCTCTACATAATATGGTGCAGACAGTAGATGCTCCATCAGCATGTAACGTAACACTGCATTATAATGCTGTATTTAACAGTATCTCTGGGCCTCAGAACTGAGGGACTTTGTATCACTCATCTATTATACTGCCATTCTGGAGCAAAAAGTCTAGGACAAGAGATTCTTGATGAATATAAATATCTAACCCAGAGATACACAGCTCCTGGTTTGAAAGAGGGAAAGAAGAAAATAAAAACTAAAATGCATTGAGTCTTCTACATACATCATCTCAATATTCTCACAACTTTTTGAAGTTATTGAAAGAATCAAAGCCCAATGGTCCAAAGATCCCCCCCTCCAAAAAGGCTAGAGCCAAGTACAGTTTAACCCAAGTTTATGCTGTCTGCTAATCCATACTGCCCACCTGATGAACCTTGAGAAGGGAAACAAACTGAAGCCAATGAAAGTGAGGGAAACAAAGGAGAGTGATATACTTACTATTTAAAAGAGAGAGACAAAAAGTTACCAGGAAAAAAACAGTAATAATATTAAAAGCTGCAGCAAATGGAGGCTGAAAGTAGGTCTCTGAATCTTCCAATCAAGGAGGTGTTTCTCGTTCCTTTACTAGATTACACTCATGACCTCATGGCCTCATGACCCTTAACCTTTCACCTTTTCTCCTACCTCAAATATCCCAACAACTTTAATATATTCCATGTACACTTACAACCATATAGGTATGAAAAAAGCAGACTTTAACATTCTGTTCTACAGTGCCTATATTTTTAGCTATCTAGAGCCAAGGAACTAGGACAAATTCTTAGGAATTCAAATCTAAGTCCTTCATGAATGCTCTTGGTCTTTTCTGTTTCTCCACCAAAGTAAATGAGATCTATGGATAGTTAACAATTGGCTTCTCAAAATATAGCACAATTAATGTGTGCTAACTTAACCTGAGAGAAACCACATTATCACAAGAATAAGTGCTGTGGCATCAAGTGGGATTCTCACACTACCAGCAGGCTCTCCAATTACAAAGATTTACCTTTACCTAAATCTATAGCTTATAAAAAGGGATATCTGAATGAACTGGGATGATGGTATAGTACATACAAGCAAGCATCTGCCATCATTCTCATACAGCAAGTTTTCAAGTTGGTATTCCACTCCAAATTAATTATCTGCCTTTGGCATCAAAGTAAGCCAATTGGCAGCCTTTGTAATAAGTTTCCAACAAGGTAAGGATCCTACATGTTCTATAAACGACTCTGAAATGTCTTTATTTGAAAAGGACTTCTTTCTTCTTAAACTAAATTTAAACTACAAGTGCACTGTTTTCAAAGATTTACTGAAAGTCTCATTCACTAACTTAAAAAGATAACACATTTTTCAAATGCTTTTTCTGAAGTCAGAAGTTTTAAATGTTGCATTTTGAACTGATTTGAGAGTTGCAAAAATAGTACAGTACCTGTATATCCCTCATACAGCTTCTCATATCTCATATAAACATAGTATAATTATCAAAACCAGAAAATCAACACCGGTAGAATACTTAACTGGACACTTTCTTTGTTTCTCACAAGTTTTACTACTAATGTTCCTTTTTCTGTTTCAACATTGTATTTAGGCTCCCACATTGCATTCTATTGTCATTTGGTCCTTAGTCTCTGTTTTTGATGGCCTTGACACTTTTGAAGAGCACAGGTCAGTTATTTCGTAGAAATGTCCCTCAATTCGGGTTTGTCTAATTGTTTTCTCATAGTCAGAATGAGGTTATACATTTTGACAATATCACAGCAAAGATGTGTGTCTTTCTGGATGCATAATACCAAGGAGTTTATGTTTCTATATCCTATTTCTGGTGATGTTAACCATGATCACTTGGCTAAGGTGGTATCTATCATGTTTCTCCAATTTAAGGTTACTATCTTTAACTACCTTAGAAGTAATATTTTGATCCTATATATACAAACATGCTGTTTCTCTTCAAATCTTTCACCCACTAACTTTAGCATCCACATGTGGATTCTGCAAAAATTACTATTGTCTTTTGTTTGTTGTGCTTTAGTCTAATGGTGATTTTATTTAGTTCCCCCTTTCCTTCTACATTTATTAACTGGAATCCTTCTTTAGGTTAAGAGCTGTCTCTTCTCTCCCATTTATTTACTCAATTATTTCAGTATAAATTCATGGGCATTTATTTTAACCTATGGGTTAGTTTCAGTGCTACCATTATTTCTTTTTGTTGCTCAAATTGCTCCAGCTTTTGAAGCTGCCCCCGGAACTCTTCTTTTCAGGTTGAGTTTGATTAGCCCCCATCCTTTTCTGAGTCCTTAAGAGATCAGAAGTTTTTAGGAACAAATGTTCCTTAGACTATTTTACATTCCTAAGCACTGAATTCAAGAGGACCATTATATACCAGTTAGGGAAAAAATAAAATACTCTAACTTCTCAGTAGTGCAAAGTGGTAAATCCTTACATTCTATCACAATTAGTATTATATTCCAGACACTATAACCATTAACAAAAGCTGGGTAGGGTCTAAGCAAGTGGGAGCTCTGAATTTCATAAGTGTATTTTTTTTAGAAAGTACTCTCTAATGTAATGCCTCTACTAACAGAAAACTGCTGTGTTCTAAAGACATATTTGATCCTCAAACATTTTGTGGCCAGAGGTAAAAATGACAGGAGGAATGATGTAGATTCCAGTTAGTCAGACAAAGTGTTCTCTACAACATAAATATAAAATTATATAATTTCTACTCCCTGGTATTCTGAGGGAACGGGACAAAATTTCAAACTCTGGAACAATCTGGAGATAATTTGCCCAGGAAAAAGGGTACAAGAGCCAAGGATGAATGGATGTTCCCAAGTAAGTAGCCTATGTTGGAGGTAAGTAGCAAAGTAACTGTTCCTTCTGACTTTACAGAGCCCTCTTCACAGCTCTAAAAGAACTACACACTAGTGGTATCTCCAAAATTACTCCACTTGCTTACAGGTACATGATCATCTGCCATTCAAACAACAAAAAAAAAGAGGGCTAGAAAGAGTAAAAGGTGCTAAGGTTTGCTGACTTAGCCACTTTTTTTGCCTAAGATAAATTTTAATGAGGTACAATTTAGATACAACAAAATGCACAGTGGTTTTAAGAGTATAGTTTAACTTTTGACACATGTACACAGCAGTGTAATCACTATCCCCAATCAAGGTTCCTTTGTGTCCCTTCCCAGATAATCCCACTCCCAGCTCCTGGAGGCCACCGATTTGTTTTCTGTCACTATGGATTAAATTTGTGTTTCCTGGAGTTTCACATAAATGAAATCAGATGGCATATATTCTTTATTTTGTGTATGACTATTTTCATTGAGTAGAATATTTCTAAGATTCACCCATGTTGCTGTGTCTTTTATTTACCAAGACTCCTGCTGATGGACATTTGGGCTGTTTCCAGTTTTCAGCTATCATGAATAAAGCTGCTTTGAACATTCAAATACAAGTCTGTGTGTGGACATGTTCTCATTTCTCTTGGCTAAAATACCTACAGCAAGTGTACATTTAACGTTCTAACAAACTGTCAAACTCTTTTTCAATGACTGAACTGTTTTACATTTCCTCCAGCAAAGTATGGGCATTCCAACTGCTCCACATCCTCAACAACACTTGGCAGGGGCAGTTTTAATTTGAGCCATTCTAGTGGGTGTATAGTAGTATCTCAATGTGGTTTTAAGTTGCAATTCCCCAATGACTAATGATGGTTGAGCCAACTTTCCGTCTAGGATGTACTTTTATACAAGTGTAGTTGATGGCTTACAAGGAACAATACGTTTTTACAATTATTTGTGTAGACCAAGAAGATTCCAATATGATTACTGTTGAAGCTGGGCAATGGGCAGGAAGACTGTTGTCTTTACTTCTGGGTTTAAATTGTATCCATTAAAAAAAAAGTTAAAATAAATAAACCAGAAGTTTGCTAGGTTGCACACCCAGAGAATGTCTTAATTGAAGTACAAGGACTCAGAAAGAAGAGAATGAAAGTAAAAAGACAACTACTGGCTAATTTAGGCACAGAGTAATGGAATAAAGCCTTTTTGACTCTCAGCTGAACAGCTTTTCAAGAACCTACTATTGACTAACTTTTAAAAATTATCCTCTGACCCAAATGAGGAAGACTGTGTATATTATACATAAAGGTTTGTGAAAATCAGCAGACAGGTGACAAGACAGCTATCATGGAGAGGATAGCTAAAGGGATATGTAGCACTTTGGATGACAATGAAAATCTGAATGGGTTCGGTGAACTGGAATAACAAATTTGAAATCAGAAAACTGGATTTTACACGACAGCAATATTTATGGAGATAATCTGCTTGCTGTATTTCTTAATCTGAGTGTAACTGGCCTAGTGAAGAGTGACAGATGTTAAGAAAACAAAATTTTCACTTTATTTCTTTTATTAATTTGTAGAATGACTTGTAACAAATAATCACAGCCTTTAACCTCAGTTTTCCCAACTGTTACAGAGAATACCTGTCCTATATTCCTTTCAATATGGTTGAGGATAAAATGTTGGAACCAGCTAAACAAACACTTGGGGGACAAAGTATAGAAGAGCTATGTTGGCCTTCACATTCACATATATTCATAAAGCAAATTCAAGTTTTAAAAACTTTGGTTTTAGTAAAAAGAGGAGAATATTTCTCCAAATTTTTACTAATATATGCCCCAGAGGGTTGATGCTACATAAATACTCCAACAAGAAAAAAAGACAAACTTTAATTGCCATACTACATTCATTGAGCACCACCAGTAATTCATGAGTAAATTTTCCAGATAAGTGAACCTGCCTAGTACCAAATAGTTTTTTAAAAATTAGTCTTTAAAATTGTACTTAATAATATTCTACATGGAAAATAGTTTAACTTTCCTCTGATTCTTTAGGCTGTTATTACAGTGAGAATCCCTGGAGAAGTATGTAGAGCTGCTCCACACCTGTATAGCAAATGCCACTGTTTTCATGGTATGCATCAATGAGATTGTCCTATAGTTATGCCATTTGTTACCCTTGGAGCTCTCCATTGTTTCTGCTGTTAAAAGCCATCCACATCCACACCTCATTCTGAGAGACTAGAATGCACTTCAAAAAACCATGCTAGAACTGACTATAATTGTTACATATTACAATGCATTTAATTTGTGACTACCAATTCAGCATCTTCTCTGGGTATCTTTTAAAGAAATTTACTCTTGTAACTGCATTAAATCCATCAATCATAATAATTTAAAACTTCCACACTCAACTGTTCTAAATAGATAAGCTACAGACATGTTATCTCAATATGTATGTTCATCCTAAACTTAAAATCTAATGAAGAAAACTTTAAGAAGACACACAAACACATCAATATCATGTTCATTCTACAGATATGAAATATTGTCTCAAGGGAGTGACAAATACAGCTAACTGAGACCAAAACCCTTCCATGCAAACAGCAGCTAGGAAATATATTTTTGATCGGTACAGACATGGCTGAAGACATTATCAGACTAACCATTAAAATCTTAATCCCAGAAGAGGTATTTCCTACCCAACAAATGACCCATATTCTCCTGAAAAGAACCAGCAAATTTAATTCCTAATTTTACAAAAGCACAAAACTCCAAATAATATTCCTTAATTATCATTTTAACTTACTTGTTGTGAATAACAACAGAACTAGCGTCATTCAAACTTTTCAGCTACTGAAGAATATGATGAGCTCCCTGCTGATTAGATTTTGGCAAAAATGAACTACTCCATACAGTTAAGAAAAAATATTAACATGTTTTAAAATAGAAAAGTGATAAGGAGAGCAAGTGGTTTAATTGTGGGAGGAGGTACAGCATACAACAATTTCCCCCATTAATTTTCTGAGTGGTGAGTAGCTATCTACAGTCCAATATCCACAGGCTGCAATGACTATTCTGGACAAGGGAGCTGACAACCAAAGTCTTTCATGAAGCACCTAAGCTCCTGAAAAGCTCATCTGTGGATCAACAGGACCTTGCCTGAAACCCCTATTCTGTCTGTGGCATAGCTGCACTTGGAAGAAAGGAAATCCACAGTGCTGGGGATGGGGGGTAGGGGAGGTGGGGGTAGGGTGGTAACTGGATGACCAGAGCTTACTGCTCACTTCTGTTCCTTATCAGGAAGGATGGGGATTCAAATTTATACACATTTAAGGGTCTACTAAGTGCAAAAGTGACATCATACTAAATGTAATAAACTGAAAAGAAAATAAGAGAGACCATGAAGTACAACAGGATAAATATCAAAAAAGTACAGATCAGTTTCATGCAAAGAGAAAAATAGATCCAATTGATGTGATGAAAAAAAAAACTCTGAGGAAGAAGAGGTTTCAAGTGGACTATAAGGAATAAATAAGATTTTCAAACTTTCATAAGGTAACTTTACAGAAACCTAGAGTAGTTATCAAGTAGTGTTTGACAAGGTGCAAATACATGTTTCTGGTAGAAATAAATATAAGAAACATATCTCATAGTATCATCTTTAAGGTTCACAATAGAGAGTTAAAACACTAAAAACCTAAAAGTCCTACATTAAATCTGCATAACTGTTTTTACCCAGTGATTCAACATTTGCTCACACAATCTTTGGTTTTGCTTGTTTTCCCTTCTTATAGTCACTGAATTTCAAGCTTTCATAGTTTTCTTTCTACATTGTGTGTTCCATCTTTCTCACCATCGAACTAAAGCATGAGGACTGGTGCTTTTTCTTTTGAGGTGAGATGGGGTGGAATTCTTTCTGTTACCCTAAAAGAAGTTATGGTTATTTTTCTTTTTTTTCTAGTAATAAAAGTTAGTTCCAAAACGTGCTTAAGTACCTATGATAAAATGTCTGAGTTAGTAACCAAAAGGGTAATGAGTTTAGACATTTCATACATCACAATTCCTAGGGCAATCTTACTGTAGCTGCACAATAAGTAATAAATGCCATCTAGGAATGGTAATACTGGTATCTCTTGCTTTTTGAAAATTTGTATTATGCCACTTCACTTTTACGAAAGACCTACATTAGTACCTATTACTTAGTAACATTTAAAAAATCCAAAGACAATTTCACTTTTATAAAGAAAGTGAAAACCACATTCAGGGTATGTTTTATAGCAGCCCTTACAGAGGCAGCGCACACCCTGAGAGTGGGCCCACCAAGCCCCTTCCCTGGAAACTACACTCAGCATCAAGCTACCAGCGTCCTGAACTGTATTTATGAGCATCTGTGCTTTATCTCCATTTATTTTGTACATCATTAGCAAGATGTGTCCTAAGGTATCATAAAGCCTAAGAGAGCTTGTAAAGGTGTACGCTTGGCATAAAATTGGACACTGTTAAGTGTTTTGATCATGGTATATGAAATAAAGACACTGTGTGCTCTTGTGTTGAATTTACATACATCCACTATTCATACTATTAACATGCAGAAAGAATCTTCTGAACTGCCGAAGTTACTATTGGTTCTGCTAGTAGCAAAGTGATCTCTCTTTGATTTCCAGGCATCCAGTAATGGATAAAATAAAATGGATTGTTGCCTGACTAGGTTGATGGCTGTACAAAGTGTGTTCTGTTATCTTATACTTAAGGAGAAATCTGTCTTTTTAGTGTGACTACACTGTGAATACATTATTTCTACTTTATACAGGCTGTGTATTTATCATATTGTTCCTGCCTTTACTATATGTTAGTGTTATTTTAGGTTATGTTACTTGGTATGATTTGGTAGATTACTTTTGAGTCTGGAGTCCCTCAAAAATTTTTCCATATAAGCTAATGGTGATTGTTTCTTTGTTTTATGCCATTTCAAATTATGGAAGGTTTCATAGGAACATTCTACTCTGAGATAGCAGGAGAAACCTATACAGAGATTGGTGACTGCAGAGGTTGAGTATGATCAATACTCTCTCCCCTTTGCTTAGTTTCAAAGTAATTTTTTTCATAATATTGAAAAATTTCCTTTATTTTACAGACGAGTAAACAGGCTTAGAAAAAAAGAGCAATTTCTACAAGAATCTGGGTTTAATTTGCCTCCACATAGCAGCAACCAGGTAAATGGCTAAACAAGACTCCTAAAATTTTTTCCCAGTTCAACAGAAGGGCCAATGCAAAAGAAAAAGGAAGCTCTTATTCCTCTATTCCAAGCTTTCCAATGTTCTCTTAATTTTTCCAGGTGTCAAAGGGAAAATTTTATCCTCCAATTTCTAACACCAAGTAAAATCTCAACAATGTTAATGTGCGTCACCATTTCAGAAAGGTTAAAATATGGGAAACTGATGTACCAAAACAGGCAAAACAGGGTATTTGATTTACTCCTATGGATCACTTAACACTTGCCCAGAAGAGTTTTCATTACAAAAGATGAAGTGCTTAAAAATAAAACTGAATTAATTTTAAAATATTCTAATATTCTAGTCGTGAAGTCAGATTTGACCCCCCTCCCAATCCCAATCCAAAATAGTTAACTTTCATTAATACTCATCCTAAAGCTTCAGGCGGGCGGCTGACATTACCACACATCTATCCATTGCCTTAAAAAATAAAAAATTTAAAAGTGATCCACGAAAAGGAGTCTCCTTAAAACACTCTGCATTTTGTTCTGTTTTGGGACTCAAGGAGAAAAAGGAAGCAAAAACATGGATTAGTGGAAGGAATTATGGAACAGGTACAGTAATAAATTTTCCCAGAAAAATACTAGACTTGTGTCCATGGGGCATATTTATTCACTGTGCTAAGTGCTGAGGAAATAAAGATAAAGAACACTATCTGGATCTGAAGTAAATTGTTCAGTAATTCTAAACATGGCTGGATGGTGTCTTTCTTAGAAGATTTTGTGAATGATAAAAACTATTGAGCTACACAGAAAAAAGTACACACACGAGTAAATGTCTGCATGTAATTTCATAAGATCTGTAGATCCCAACGGTTATGACCGGTTCAGCAAATGCCAGTTTATATAAAAACAAACAAGAACAGGGATGATAAGCTAAGTTTCTATCTGTGAGTTGCAGAATTTCAGGATGTTACTGTTATTCTTCTCTTATCAACTATGAGAACTTAAATTTAGCATTTAAGTTGGATCCTGCCTTGAACAACATCCAAAATCTTAGCTAAATTAAAATGATTGAAAGTGGCCACAAATGCCATCCAATCTTTTTTTCCCCTCCAGTTACGGTTACCCAAATTACTTCCATGAAGGTGCGATATCCATGTCCAAGAATCATTCCATCTCTCCCTCACCAACTCAGTCCCATCACTGCCTTTTCTCTCAGAGGAGTTAATGTACAGTTTCTAATTTTTAACTTGCTTATCCCATTTGTAAGTAGAGTTTTAGCTTGTGTACCTAATTTACCTAATGAAATTTTAAGTATTTTGTGATCGAAAATAGTTTTCAGTTATTCATTTTTGAAATTTGAGTGTGTAAAATACTATCTTGACCATTAAGACTACCAATGTCTAGTATTACAGGATTGAGAGATGCTGTGTTACTTTTCTCCTGTGACACCTTGAACAAGAGCTCTGTCTTCAAAATCTACACTTTTAAGTCTTCCCAGAATGGAGATGTTTTGTAATATGTTCTCATATGAGGGAATAAGTCTTTATATAAAGATTTGTTCAATCTCCTTCATAGATAAATCTACTGGGCCCAATGTGAAAACATGAATATTAAAAGAGTCTGGTGATACCTCAAGCAGGTTCCTGAGCGAAAAGGCAGACTAAAATAAGATGGGGCTTGGGTAAGATGAGTTCCACAGGCTTGTGTAGCAAAGCCTTAACTTACATGTATACTTAACTTATACATGTATATATGTACAAATATGTGTGTATGTATAATGAAATAATCCTAGATCAGGGCAAAGGCAGATCCCAAAAGCAGAGATATGGCCTTTCTTAGAGGCCTCCAAATGAAATCTCAATCTGCCTGATAAGAGTGAAGTCTACCCTTTCCCACCAATCAGCTTTCCTTCCAGAAATCACCAGTGTCACCTTTCCTCAACTTCATCTCAGACACATCATATTACATACCTTTCCAGACAGACAGGAACACATACATGCCTGCCCACACCCCTCATGTAACTCCACACATACACATCCCTCATGTACACATGCTCTTCAAACACACACCTTAATACTAACAAAATAAACACAGATATACCATCCAAATAAACTAGTACTGCTAACGTCACCCAAAAGAGACACACTCATATATATACTTTCCTTCTGTTACCTACCTAGGAAAATTGCCAACACCTAAATATATTATATGTAACCCAATCATATCCTTTCAAAATACAAACACAGACTCCATTCACACCCTGCAAAGCACATAACAACTCCCTGTTCCAACCACTATCACCATTGAAATAGATCGTGCTGGTTTTAAAAATCTGTCTAAATCCTTTGTGACTTTTCCCTTAAAAAAAAAATAAAATAAAATAAAAACAAAACAACTGGGGAGCCAATTTTCTTCTCAACTGTGGGCTGCACTTAATGACATGCATCGAAGAAAGAGAACATGACTTATGTGATTTGAGCTAAAATATAAAGGCGTTGTGGTTTCCTCCCTTGCTTTCTCTTGGACCACTGGGGCAAGCCAGCAGTTAGTCATGTTATGAGGACATTTACAAAGCCCTAAGGAGAGGTTCATTTGGTGAGCGACTAAGACCTTCTGCTTTGCCTGCCAACACCCAGCAAAGAACTAAGGTTTTCAGCAAGTCATGTAGGTTACCTTGAAAGCAGATCCTACAGCCCCAGTCAAGCCTACAGTCAAGACTGCAACCCCACCCAACATCTTGCTACAACCTCAATGGCGACCCTGAGCCCAAACTATTCCTAAATTCTTAACTCTTAAAAAAGGTGTGAGAATCAGATAAAGGTAGTCAAAAAGTACAAACTTCCAGTTATAAGATTAATTAATGAGGTGTAACAAAATAGGATGAATAAAGTTAATTGTCGAATGCTGTTAAGAGTAAATCCTAAAAGTTCTCACCACAAGGGGCAAAAAAAAAAATTGGGGGGGACCTATATGAGGTGATAAATGTTAACTAAACTTACTGTGGTAATCACTTCACAATATATGTTCACTATGCTGTACACCTTAAACCTATGCAGTGTCGATTATATATCAATGAAACTGAGAAAAATACTGAGAGAAAAGGTAATTATTTAAGTTGACATTATGGGGGATAATTTGTTACACAGCAATTCATAACTCATAACACACATTTCTTGAACATACAATTTCTTAAAAATAAAATATAGAAAAACATCTAGAAAATAGGGCACATGTTCTAGGTTATGATACATCTACTATTTTCTACAAAACATCCTGATCATATCTACTCTAGAGGGAATGGTTAATTTGAGGAAGCGAGAAGTGAAGCTTAATTAATATGTAACCCAGCTCTGACCTCAAAGCCAACTCTTCAGACACTCAATCAAATATTGTCAATAATATTTATTATTCCTTTAAACTAGGACTCAGCAAACTTTTTCTGTAAAAGACCAGATAGTAACTATTTCAGCTTTGTAGGCCAACAGGCAAAATCAAGATTGTGTAGACACTTACATAATATTTAAAAACATTAAAACTATTCTGAGCTTCTAGTCTGTAAAAGTACTGATAGTGGCCCACAGTTTGCAGACTAGAGTCCCAAACTACAAAAAGAATACAGTCTCTAATTTTATAACTAAAGCAAATCTAAAGCTTTCAGTCTCTGTTATTTCAATGGACTTCCCCATAGGTTGCATATTACACAAAACTTAACAGCAACAAAACTTATAAGTAGAATAGGTGCTTTTCCTATTAGAGCAAGGCTAGCCATTTCAAAGTTAACACTATCTCAACACCAGAGTTCTAAGCCAGACACACATTCCTGTCAAACTGAAAGAAATACACATTTGTTTCAGACAGAATATTAGGGGCAAGACGGTGATGGTGGTAATGTTCTAGCAAATATATTTATCATTAAATAAATAAGGGGTCTGAGTAGCAAATATGACATACTGGTTACCCAATACAGCAAGGAATCACGCAATTCACCTTCAACTATTGCCTTGGCTTTAAAATTCCACAAGTTACAGGTTTCCTAATTTATTTAAGTGTGTGCAGCTCTGTAAACTCAACTTATTTGGAGCAACAGAAGCTTAGAATGAAGTTAATCATTAAATTAACCCCCCTAACAATATAAAAGGAGACCTCTAATGCCTAGTCCTTACACTCTAACTAGCTGCTCAACCTTTACCCAGCCGTTTGTTTTCTCTGGGATTTAGATTCCACATGATGGAGCTAAATTATATCTGAATCCTTTGAATGGAAAAAATTCATGACTAATACATACTTAAAACAAATATGAAGAAGCCTAAAATAATTTAATTCTGTCTACTTAACTGATATTAGGCAGTAGATAAGCAGTGCTCTTATACTAAAAAAGAGGCAAGAAAATAAAAATAAATTAAGGTCTGGAAAATGCTCCATTTGCTTACTTTCTCATATTAGGAAAATCCTCTTTTCTAAGAAGTCAGTGAAATATTTAGACTCCTTATATGATTTGCTTTATGACAGTTATTTTGTGTCTGTCCCTGAAATTATAGACCCATTAATCTCCTCAGAATTCTTTTCCCCCCAATAAAAGCTTCCTGTTAAATGTTATCTTTTTAGGTGAAAACATCACTGTAAGTACTTAAAATCATTCCCGTGGCCTAATCAATGACCCTGAAATCCCCCACAGGAAAAAATAACAGGATCAAACTACATCTGCCACAAATGGATAGCTGGATACTCCCTATGCAATTCTATAAAGTTTTGCACTCACCTGGGTAGATGGCCACCTGCCTAGTGGCTGACTGCATTTAGGTAAGACCTCATTGCCTTATGTTTAACATCTGGTGACAAGTAAGGATCTACTCTGAATTCAAGTTCACTATAAATTGAGATACTGTTTTTAAGTCTTCAATATTGTAGATGTACTAAGCTTAAAGTTGTGAATGTACACACTTAGCAAAAATTCTTTAAAAACTGAAAAGTATTAAGTACCTTAGGAAAAGTCAGTGTTCTAAGATAATTTATATTTTCTTAAATTTATTTAAGAAATGTAGTGCTGTGCCATGGCTAATCATTTCCTCATCAATAAATATTACTTTGTTACTTTAATTGGGGTTGAAGAGAGAAATAAAAAATGTCTAAATGTTTCAAAGTAAGGAGTGGATGTGAAACTCATATTTAAATGGGCTGATTTGGTACTTAAAAAATCTAACCATTATTCTCTTCACTGTGTTCCACAAAGGGTGAGGCAGCAGTTTGCAAAATTTTTAATCGCAGATTAAATATATATTAAAAAATCAATGCTAATGAAAAACAAATGCAGAAAATTAAGACTAGGGAAAAAGAATATACAGCATTACTGCTATAATTAACTGAACTTCAATTTTTGGCTGAGTTTCCCAGAGCTTCTGGGTACTTTTGAAAACCACTAGGGTAAGAGCCTCTGTTTTGAGCTACTTGATCCTTAAGGAAAAGAGTTTAGGGGCAAGTGGACAAAGTATTCTAATTTTCCTTTAATATAAGTTTTGGGGGTAAGGGGAGAGGCAGATCTTCAACAGAATCAGTTCAAAAAGAAATTTTTTCAGGGCCTAGACACTAGCAACCAGATGCTGAGGTAGGTGCTGAGGCATGACAACAAGTAAGGCACTTAAAACAGGCCATCTACCCCCTTATGGGGTGAACAGTAGAGCCAGATGTAGGCAAAGTCTCATTTTTTTTTTTTTTTTAATTTGGAGAGCCCAACTCAGCATAAGTACAAGTACTAAACTGAACCCTTTAAGTTCTACATGTGACAGGCCATGTAAGATGATCTTCACCTGGAAATTTTCGCAAGAGGTGCCCACCAGGATTACAGAAAGGTCTTCGGGATGCTGTGCTTTTCGGTGAGCTTAACCACTAAATAGATTGAGGCTTCCTGCAAGGTCAAGTCATTAGCAAAGAACACTGATAAATCCCTGTACATTTTATCCCCTGGACAATTCAAAACAGGAGTAATTAATGAAGAAAAAAATTGAAGCATGGTTATCTTTTTTCCTGGTTTAGGTGTTAGGACGTCTTTTTTTCAGCTGTGAGAAAAGTCCAGACAAAAAAATAGTAGGTAACCATGTTTGCTATTGGTTCTTCCACTTCTATTTAGTCCAATTTCTTCCATTTTGCAGATGACAAATATGAAATGCAGATGCTTCATGATTTGCTAAAAGCTTTACTGTTAGTGTCTTTAAACTCCTGGGTACAGTGGGCTTACCTTTTTTTTTTTTATTACATAACACACTGCCTTCCTTATAAAATTCACATAAATATCCTGAAAGTTATATTCCTAGATATGTGAAAATATATTCCTAAGTATTAGAAATTTGTCCTAAGACTCATCTGCTATTAATAAGCATCAAAGAATTAATGAACAATTGGTTTCCTTGCCAATTTTGAATTTAAAAAGGTATGGATTATCTTCATCTCATAAAAAATAGCCACCCAGAAAAGTCATAACATACCTTACTTATATCAATAAATTTTGCTACCATTTGATAACAATTCCTCTAAAATAACTGCTCTTTTAAATCACTGTTTCTCCTCCACAGAATTTCTTACACTGACTCCTTACCATCCATCCTGCAAAGCCCAGGGATGACAAATACCCAGCACAAATTCTATCCCTTCCAAACCCAGAACAAACATGGTAGAGCCCAAATGGGGCTGAAGAATCTTCAAAATTACACTTCAGTTCCATATCTCTTCCATGTTAGCCTGTACCCTAATGCCAAATTCATCCTTTAAAATACTGAGTTGATGCTAAGATCTTCAATGTCTTTCAACTACCTATGCAGTAAAAACCCAAAGTCCACAACATAACACCAATCTAATGCCTGCCTTTTCCCAGCCTGGCCACTATACCTTAAACAAATAAGTCTGGCTACTGATCGTCCTCACCCCTAACACTGACAAACCATTCCCTCCCTCCTTACTTCTACCTGTTTCCAACCCTTCCATGACTGCTCCTGCCTACCACAGTATCTCCAGCCTCAGAAGTCTCTGAGTTACTTACTATTAGCTCTCCTATTTATTTGGTTCTATAGACACACATAGCTAATGGAATTTTTATCCAGTTACCTTACACATTCATACATTCATTCATTCATTCGTTCGACATATGTTATATCTCATATGCTAGAAATATGGTGTGAAAGAAAAGGTAATCTCTGCTCTTAAAGAGCTTGGTCTAAATAGGGAGACAAAACAGCAAATAATCGCACACAAAAAGAAAATTACAACTTGAGAGAAGTGTTCCAAAGAATAGGAATATCAAAGGCATATTCAAAAAGAGGGGCTTTGGGAAAAGGAAGTTAACCTGAGATGGAGGGAGGAAGAGTAGAGGACTAGCAGTCTCAGGTAAAGGAAACACAGAAAATGGCCCTGTGGTAGGAAGAAAAACTGTATGGTTGTTGAGAATGGGCACCACAATAGAGGCAGAAAGGGCAGGCAGGGAGCCAAACTGGCACTATTATTTAGGGATCACAAATTCAGCTGCTATAAATCCTCTATACTGTCTACTAAAGTACTATGTAGTCTGAAACCTAATGAAACTCACTTGCTGAATGAAAAGTTACATGTGTCAGTAGAAATATGCTGAAATACTGAACAAAATACACATAAGTTGCTAAAAAAGTTAAGTAGCTTGGCAGATAATTCTAATAGATACACATCAATGATTCTCAACCACATTTACCCTAAGATCAGTGATTCCTATGTGACTGAATATCAGAATCAACTGAAACTTTAAAAAATAATGATGCTCTGGCCCTGCCAAAACTGTTATTGATTTAATGGCTCTGAGATGGGGCCCACCTAGGCAAAGGTATTTTAAAAAGCTCCCCAGGAGACTCTAATGTGAATTCAGGATAGAGAACCATTTGTCTTAGGGACATCTGTCCTAACTTCTCAGAAATAGCTGTGTTCCTCAGAGGCCTTTCTAACACCTAGACAATGTCTTTTCCTGGTCCCTTCTAGAGCCCCCAAAGACTAAATCCCAGGAAAAATACTCATTCTTTTCACGTACTTCCAAACAAGCAAGTTGGTAACAAAAATGAAGTAGAGGTGGAATGAGATATTGTTGGGTTAGAATAAAACCACCCTGACTGCAAGCATTTCAATCTTGAATACTCTAGTTAAAACTCTAATTTGTGGGAGAGGGATAAAAAATTAAGGTGGCAGACAATACAAGAATATGACTGACTTTTGTCCAAGAAAGACACTTCCCCTCATCACCAGCAAAAAAGGAAATAGAACAGGGAAAAGGGGAAATCACTTGATTCATGTTCATTTGTGTCTCAGACAAAAAGCTTTGAGAAATTGAGAACATGAATCAGCAGGGTCTCAAGAAACTGGAAGAGAGGAGTGCATTCAAAATGGTTCCTAAAGTTGCCATGAGTTACCTGAGTGATAACTCAAATACAAGTCTAATACAGGTCAACTATTAAAATTGCCTGAATTTAAGTAGACAGACTTCGGCTATAGCTTGTCTTTTGTTATGTAAGAAAACTGCTAGTCAATGGTATCTGTAATAATAGGATTCTACCTCAATACTGTTTATATACAAAAGTAATGTTTATAATTCAAAATTAAATGCATCTTATGAATAATTTTAGATTTCAATGGCTGCTTTGGATTATCTGTGCATGTCTCCTCAGTATTAGGTCAACGTGCAAAGCATAAAGGAGCTTTTAGGTCATTAAGTAAGCAGTTTTACATACTTAAAAAAAATCAGGATTTTTACTGAAATTGATCTCAGAAGATGCAATTTTCACCTCTGTTATAAAACTAAGCCCATTCTAAGAACAATTACAAGCAACACAATAAGACAAATTTGCTCTGTCCAAGAACTTTTCATTCTAATATGAACCTGTAAATAAATCATATGATCCAGTCACCATTATTTAAAGTCATCTTCCATTTAGAGTCTCACATCAAAAGCAGACATACCTTTCATTACCCACCTCACTTAATGCCCACAATCTCTCCCCTGTTCCTTTGACCAGAATATATAGAGCTGATGTGAGAATGGATTATTGGGGTTCTTAATGCCTTTACTTGGTGAACTAAGGGTTGAACACTTGACACTGTGCCCATACTATGTAACACATGTGGAATTGCCAGCTTAATATAAAGTGTCTTTAAGAAGCCTTGAATGAATGAAATAAAAAATGTTTGCTCAGAAAATGCCTTTCGCTTCCACACTACTAGAATTAGTTTGAAACTAGAAGTTTCAAATATACATGAAATGTTTTTTCTTTAAATCCAAGAACAAAAATGTTCCATTCCACCTTTTGATGACATAATTTAAAACACATTTCATTCAGATTTTTATTTCCTTCTCAAAACAGTTACACTTTGGGGGGGGGGAGGGGAACCGACTTAAAGATATCATCCAATAGAAGTCCTTCTTTTAACAATGGCTGCATTCTTGGACATGTGTTATATTTCAACATCACCTCACAGCAACAGTATGTTTTGTATTTAAAAAATTAATATAAATCTTAGGATTGGCAAAAATGAGGCAAAATTACTTAATCATGCATCACGCATCTTTTTCAAGTACATTTCTCTTTCTGTGGCATGTAACAGTTATTTATAAACTCGGCAATTTAACACTCCTAAAAACATTTCCCTCACCTTTAGTATTTCATGCAATTGAAGTAGCTTATAACACAAAACATTAAATTAAATTACTACTTCATACTAAAATTTTGTTTAAGTAATGAGCCTGGACTAAGTTCAATACCAAACAAATGAAAGATACAATTCCCTTTTGGAGATTATGACTTAAACCTATAAACAACACAAAATATTCAGGGCACACAAAATAAAATATTTGATATAAGCTAAATAGGGCATTCGGTGGACTGGTGAATAAAAAGGCAAAAGATAAATGGCAGTATGTTGCAATAAATACTTCTAGAATAGCTGAATACTTCTTGTTGTTATAGAAATCTACTTATTTCAAACCTCTGGGGTTTACTGAAATGAGAAAGCTGACAAGTGGATTTAAGGCATTTCAGAAATAAATGCAATTAGAAAGAAGGCTTGAATGCAAGAATAGAAATCTTGAAGTGGATCTCTGTGTATAAATCTATATGGTCTACAGAAGGCAAAGGCGTGTGAACACATGAGAGGAACATAATATAATCTGTTCAAGAAAGGGAGTTTGTGAATTATCAGTGTGCACAAATACTTGAATGAAAAAATCTCATTTTCATTTCTTCTTTGGGTGGTATACATGGCTAAGTTACTGAAGTGGGAATTTAATTACTGAACAGAGTTCTTAGTTTTACTTTCAAAAGTATGTAACCTGTTTTTCTCTCCAACTTCATAATTTTAACAATACATTGCCACTGTTCATTCATCAGCTGGTCTTTTTTTAAAATAGGTAATATGCATTTTCAAAGTGGTTAAAGATCTTTCTCACAGTAACACTAATGTTCAATAACAAACTTAAAGATATGACTTATTTAAATAATAACTAGAAAATAATTTGAATAAAAAAGTCATGTTTCCAAAGAAATTAAATCAGCTTAACCTTAGTCCTCCACCAAATCTGCAAAGGCAAAGCCTGAAGAAGAGGTCCACAGTTGAGGGCAATCAATTTCAGTATCACCACTACCAACCCACCACCCTGCTTTTTTCTATCCTCATTTTTAAAATGGGAGTAATATTAAGTATCTTCATGGCTACTGTAAAGACAAAAATCATCTATAAAATGCCTTGTACCACACCTGACATATACACATAATAGTCACTCAATAAATGGTTATTATCCCACCTCCTGCTGTGAGCAAAGTAGAGCTCACTGGAGATACTTACTATACAAACTTCCCCACCTGTAGTACTGTCCGTTTCTCACAAAGAATAGCACAATTTATTCTTAATTTCACAATCCATTCCCAAGTAGTACTGGAGCTTCTAGACATTCTCTAGACTTACCTTTAGTTAGAGTACTCTTTCTGTACCCCAAGTCAACCTATAGTGTCATTCTTATTAATTATATCCTGAAGCCTCACTTCTTTCACTGATTCCAGAAATATTTACTAAAACATATGCAAGGCCTTATTTATTAACCTCTCTGACAAAAGAAATGACAGCTAGAAACCTCTCAACAATTCAAACTTAGAATGTTTTGTCTTGCTACATTTCACATTTCTATTTTGTTGCTTTCTCACCTTCAACACAGTTGTTCATACATTCTCAAACAATTCTCTCAAAACAAATTCCCAAAAAGAAAATTGTGAGAGGCCCAGAGATGGTTTAAGACCTAATGACAACAAGGCAATTTTGTTTAGGTCTTTTGGGTATATACCTTCGTTAAAGCTCTATCTATACACTTTAATTTTACCTACCTACCTACCTAATTTTTTAAAAGACCTGTTGACTTATTCTCTAGTTATGAGGCTAGGTACTGTGGGACAAAAGAGGGAATATAAGTTTGCCCTGGGAGATGAATAAAGAAAATGACTAGGGAGTCTTCAGTGAATCAGATGAACAAAGAGAACACCCCTAAGAGAGCAAAATATATATACAGGGAGAGACAAACAATTAGGTGTAGGGAATTTCAAATGATTTGTCAAAGCACATCATCACCAGTGATAGAAAGGATTGCAGAAATTCACTAAGTATTTTGGTTATGAGAAAACTAAAAGCATATGCTGGGGAGGTGATGTCTCAAGTATAAAGAACATCTTTTCGTTTTGCATTTGTAAATTCACATGAGAACTGATTATATCATAATCACAGCCCACAGCCTTTCTCAGCCTGAACCACAGAACAGAGAAAATAATTTCACTGATTATTTCTCAATTCTACCAAGGACATATGTAACTGGTATGGTTTTAACTGCATAGGGGAGAAGGTAATTTACTATTTCGACGGAAGCCTTAGAGCAATAGAGCTTAACTTTCTCAAAATCAGTTAAGAAAGGCTGTTGGGTTTAAACTGTCTTTGCAGTTATCTTAGTACTGAACACAGAATGTGCTGCTGACCCCAAGAATGAATGTACTTGTTGAGATAGACTCTTATAGGCTAACTAGGCTCAAATTTATCAAGAGCCTAGTAGCCATTGCTAACCAGGGGCCTGTCACACAAGCCTTGCTTCAGAAAGAAGCCTTCACTGAACTCCCTGCCTGAACTGTGTTCTTATAGTCTGAGCCAATCCTCATAAAGGAGTCCCTAGAATCATGTTTCAACAGGACTAAAACTTTCCCCATCCAATTGGAGATGCACAGCTATATCTCAACTAGCACATAAACAACCAATCAAAGCAGCTCCATTCCAACCAATCAGGACAATGCCTTTGGACCAATAAAATTATAGGAATTTGGAATCCTCATTTGCATGAGGACAGGCCAATCAGGGACTAGGGCTGGGGATTTCCCTCTATTTAAGTCAGCTCCCCTCTTGACTCTGAGAGTTCAATGTCCCTTTCTAACAAAGCCAGAACTGTGTTTCCCCAAGAGCAGAGCAGACAGAGAGAGCAAAGCTGTCTGATAACTGAGCTCTAACACTACTGAGCTGATCCACAGCCATTCTGTATCACATCTAAGCTGTTTGTACTGAATAGTTTCCTTCTTCACCATATCCCAAACTGGAAATTCCTACTGGCTCTGAATTGGTGCCAACGACCATCCACTGACAATATATATAACTCAGCCTGAGGTTTGTGCCCTTATATGAAAGCTAGTAAATGGTAAAAGAATTGCTATCACTGTTATATCTTTTTCTCAGAGGTGAAAAGGGGGAAAGCAATAGGATATGCTATCTTCTAGTCTTTAAAATAGTTGCAAATAACTTAATTGCTAAGCATCTCAGATTGGATATTTAAAATAAAGCTTTCTGAAAAAATTTCAACCTACAAAGCTGGATTTAAAGCTAGAAAGAACTGCTGAGATCTAACAAGTATAAGCCTTTCACTGTACAGATTAGAAAACAAAAGCCAGGGAAGGTTTAGGTAATTTGTCCAGAGTCACATGCATAAGTGCTCATGCAGAAGCCGCACTGAGCTCAAGATTTTCCAGGCACTCTTCATTTCTGTTCACTACTTCTCCTCTTTCAACTGACATACCCCACTTTAGAACAAAAGAACTTCATAATGAGTAATAATTAGCAATGTAGTGACAGGGAAAAGAAAGGATTACTTTATAATGCTTCCCAAATTCGCTATTTATATTCACTTAAACACACATTATGATTACTAGGCTTATCTGGTTGTAGTTCAATGTCAAATTTTTAAAGTCTGAAATACTTTTAAATTTGTTTACTATATGTATTACTGACAATGTTTTTGTAAATGAGAAACTGATTACTATCAGTAGAAATATTCTCTAATGTGCTAAGAACATCTAGCTTAGCTTGCAGATAGACAAAATTAAAGTTTAAATTACAAATTCCATCTCTGAGGTTGCTTTAAGAAGATATTTTACAAATTCAACTTTAACAACACCTTTGCTTTACCAGAAGGAATAAGCAATATTTGAATTTATTTGTCTCAAACCAATTTATTTTCATTGTGCTACAGGTTTTAATAGTAATTATTACTTATCTTTTGCCATGACCTATTTAAAAACTTTAAAGTATATAAAGTATATTCTATACACCCAGAACAAAAACCTAAGTACATTTTATATTTAAGGAAAATGAGCAATCAACTTTAGCCCAGATGACAAATTCCAGACCAGCAAATAGCAAAAATTAAAAATGATTCAGCCAATTTGTCAACCTGTGATGAGAGGCCATCTCAATATTTATCTACAGAAACTAATGTAAAAAGAGGATTCTCGCCATGTCCCATGAAATCACTTCTTAGGTGACCAGGACTATATATGCACCTCGCCAGCTAAAAACGCCAAAATCTACATGGGAAAGTGACAGTGGTTTAACTCTTGCCATTCTCAAAAGATTCAGAATGGTTCAAATCAATCCTTACGCAGTTATACTAAAAATGTGAGACGATAGTAATCCAACAATTTTTTCTATATTGCACCAAATGGGATTCTATTATTTGTTAGATTTACCTTTTTATACATATTTATGCTCAAATGGAGTAGAGTAGCCCTGAGATCCATGTAAGTTTCCTGTTCAAATAGAATTCCTTCCCCAAACACCATCCTTTCCTGTCCTAAAGACAGTGTCATAATTAAATCATACAGTGAAAATGTAGCCAGTGAAAGTAACATCAGCTTTGAGAAGAAAATTTTAAAAAGGAAGTTTAAGTCCAGTCACCTGCTTGTTGAATATCCATATTTCTTCAAGAGCCTGTAAAACATGCTTTCAGGTTTGTGATTGAGACAAAACATCCAAATGAGCTTGGTGGCCCTATCCACTCATTTTACTATCGTTGATAAGAAGACAGTATCCGAGACTGCCTGTATAGCTAGGTGCTGCTCTGCTAACAATAGCCTAACCAAAAGCTCAGCAGACCCATCACCATAGAAAGCTTGAAAACCATTACTTGAAATCTGTTTCTGACAAACTCCAAGACAATGGTTGTTTAGAAGATACAGTACACTTATGACAATAGGTTTCCACATTTTCACATCTGTGTATCAACTATGTTGTAAAAAAAAAAAAAAAAGTATTAAGTCAAATGTCTGCAGAAGCAGGTGCTCCCCATCTATAAGATGAACTTCCACATAACTGTATACAATGCAAAACAAAGGAGACATCTTCCAAAAAAGGCACAGCTAATTCTCTGATGGGAATGACCTTGCAGAGCTTAACATGTTACTCTACCAACACCCCAAATGCCACATACACTTTCTCCCTCACAGAATTCTCATTTAAGAAACTTTTCAGTGAAGCAACAACTCCTATTAACACCCCCACTCCCATCTTATCAAGTTTAGATATGTTGTTTTACAGGCCAAAATATGCATAGCATACACTCCTTAGTTCACACTATTGGGCACTGCGAAGTTATTTCAGGCCCCTCTAGTTTCTGATCTTCATTATCAGTCACTTATATCATCTGCAGTTCACACATGTTTACACATGCCCCAAAGACAGATCTGTTCTGCAAAAGGAAGATTCATAAAAGATGGCTGGTACAAAGTGGTGTTTAGAAAAAGTACTCAAATAGTCTCTTTGACTTGTATTCATCTTGAAATCCACTTGAGAAGTTTGCTTTCAATTAAGTGTTATCACTGTGCTGCCTTTGCATATGAAGATGATGACTGGAACAAGTTCAACCCGAATGCCATAATTAAGTATTTAGTTTGCATTTTTTCCTTCCTCCATGAGTTTCTTCTTTTTCTTTTTTTAAAAAAAGAATTTACTCAAGATCTACTTTGCACTTTTATCATTTATTACTAGTGAGCAGATGGCAAACAAATTCAAAATCAAGATATATAAGTATGAAGGGAAGAAAAAATGACAAAAGTTTGACACCTCTCAAGCTAGAATTACACTGTTGTAACTGACCTCCAGGTGGCAATTTTTAAAAAGCTTGCTGCAACAATAAAGTTTACAATAAAAAATTACAAAAGGAAAAAATTAGAGCCTTTTTATTTCTTTTGCTATGAGTCTGAAACAGAATGAGGACAGACAACAGGGCTCAAATTGTGACACTGGTTCCCTACTAGCCTGCATTTCTAATAATAATCTGACTGCATTTGGTGTTAGTTTTACCACATACATATAGTGTATCTCAATTACGCTTTATTACTTGCTCTTCAAGTGAATGTCCTGCACAGGCCTAGGGTGAAAGTATTTCTTGCTTTTCAATATAAAATTATATGAAAACCAAATGTTTCACGCAAAATTTATAATGCATTTTGAAGGTTTTGGGGCAAAAAAATATATAGATACTATAAGCTGTTTTTCCATTTTTCAGTAAGAATAGTTTTAGAAACAGGCTAATAAAGGCTCAGCTCATAGTGTATACACATCATTCTTTCACTGGTAAAATTGCCTTCTTAAAAAATGCACTTCCATTAGAAGAAGAAAACAATAAATTGTACTTCATCAAAATAAAAACTTTTGCTCTTCAAAAGACATTAATAAAAAATTGAAAAAGGCAAATATACTTAATAAAGGACATATAGCCAGAATATAGAAATACCTCTAAAAAGGCAGACAACCCAAATTTAAAAATAGATAAAATAAATGAATAGACATATGACTAAAGAAGATATACAAATGGCTAATAAAAACAAGAAAAAAATGCTGAACATCCTAAGTCATTTGAGAAATACAAATTAAAACCACAATGAGGTTCCATAATACACCCACTAAAAAGGCTATAATCAAAAAGACAATACCAAGTGTTGGAGAGGGCATGGAGAAATTGGAATCCTCATATATTGCTGGTGGTAATATAAAGTAGTTCGACCACTTTGGAAACAGTCTGACATTTTCTTAAAAAGCTAAACATACAATTATGATACAAGTTAGCAATCCACACCTAAGCTATCTACTTAAGAGAAACAACAACACATGTCCACAGAAATGTTTATAGCTGCATTATTCATAACAACCACAAGTTGGAAACAATCCTAATCCATTACCCGGTGAATACAGAAAATACGGTAATACTACACAACAATAATGTCACAGGGCAGTCAAACCGCAAAAAAAGTATGATAACTGAAAGAAGCCAAATGACATCCAGGCAACTGAATGATTCCATTGACATGAAATTTCTAGAGACTAAAAGGATATAAACAGTTGCCTGCAGAGTGATGACTGATGGCAAACAGGCACAAAGGCATTTTTTAAGGTGTTAAGTTCTAAAACTGGTATATGGTGATGGCTGTACAACTATGTAAGTTTGCTAAAACTCACTGAATTGTTTTGATGAGTAAATTGTATAGTAAATTATAATGTAATAAAGCTGTTAAAAGTAAAAACTAACAATCCAATTTTCTAGAAATATTTAATGTAGAAGCTAAATTTACTTTTCAAAATAATCTCGTATTTTATTATTTACCAATACACGATTATGTTTCCAAACATAAAATGTATTAGGATTAAAGGAAAACGTAAGATAGAGCAGTTTCCCCTTTAAAGTATGTTGTTCAGAAATTTCTAACAGCTCACATACTCCAATCTTATATGTAGGGTCAAAAAAAAAAAAAAAATCAATGCGCTACCCAGTAACTGTACTCTTGGACACTATCCTAGAGGAACAAAAATGTACAGTCACACAAAATCCTGTACATGAGTGTTTATAGCAGCTTTATTTGTTTATAACCAAAAACCAAAAATAACATAAATGATTGAACCTAAGTGGGTGAACATTAAAACGGTAGGTAGTACATCCATACCATGGTATATACCACTTGGCAATAAAAAAGAATGAACTACTGATATATATGATGCTTGAATGGATCTCAAAAGAATTGAGGGGGGGGGAACAATCTCAAAGCTTGCATGTATGATTCCATTTACATAACATCCTTGAAATGACAAAATTATAGTGACAGAGAACAAATTAGTAGTTGCCAAAGAGGTTGGTGATGGGGGAGGTAACTGTGGCTATAAGAGTAACAAGAGAGATTCTTATGATGGGATATTCTGTATCTTGTGATGTTTATATATCATGGGATAACATTACATAAAACTAGATATGCATTCTCAAATTCTCCACTGTTTGCCTCCTCCCCACACAAGTCCAAGGAAAACTAGAGGAAATCAGAATAGTCTGTGGATTATCAATTTCCTGGGTGTGACACTGCACTACAGTCATGCAAGATGTTACCTATTTTTAGAGTTAAAAAAAAATCGACATATTATATATGCACTACTACTTCTATGGTATACCAATGTATCACATATTCTGAAACTTCATTATGTTTAAGGCCTGCAGTACATTATTCTTTTTATGGGACACAAACCTTTTCCTGAGCAGTAGACCTAAAAAGAGTTGTGATTAAAATCAATCATTAACTATTGATTCCTAAACACCAAAGGAAAAGAGTAGAAAAGAGATTCAGCACTCACAACTTCTATATCAATTTTCACAGAACACAAGAACAATCTCATTAATCAGAAAAATGTTTTCTCCAGTGTGGTACAGATGGAGCCATGCCTTCAAGACTACAAGACACACAACACAAACAGGCACACCTTTTGTTATGAATTCTGTATTAACCAAGCAAGTTCAAATCACTAACCTCGGTTCTTAGCACCTTGACACGTAACAAGGTACATCTGACAGGAAACCTGAGCATCCAGTTAGTGGAAAGAATTATCACAATAAACTGTTATGTCCGATTTCATTTTTCATCGGTTAACTCCACTTAAACCTGAAAAACTCAGTACCTTGAATAATATCATGACCTACTGATGGCACCCAGAAAGTCTTCAAATGGAATGGACAGCTGCCAGAAAAAGGAGGGTTAAGGGTGGAGATGGGGAAGACTTCCTCTCTATTTCCAAGAAGCAATTCTAAAGGAGCCATTTGAAAAACCATAATACTGCCTGACAGTTATAATAGAAAGAAAAGCAAGGGCAAGATGGGGTCCTCAACCTTTTTGGCACCAGAGACCGGCACTCCTATCAGAATCTATCTAATGCCTGATGATATAAGGTGGAGCTGAGGTGGTGATGCTAGTGCTGGGGAGTGGCTGCAAATACAGATGAAGCTTCACTTGCTGGCCTGCCGCTCACCTCTTGCTCCACGGTCCAGTTCCTAACAGGCCACAGGACCAGTACAGATCCATGGCTCAGGGTTTGGGGATCCCTGTTATAGTCCTTTTTACACTTTGAACTAATCAGACAACTAAAGACAAAGGATAGAAAACATGAGAAGAGTTTATAAAGCAATCAAAAGAAAGGATTTTGTCAAAGTTCAAATTATAGCTCAGGGAAGTATGTCCAGAAGATTAAACCCTCTCAACATTCCCAAAACAGTTAACAGATACAGAAGGATTTAAAATTGCATATGAAAAGATACACCATGTTTGAGGATTGGAAAATTCAATATTGTTAAGAAGTCAATTCTCCTCAAAAGGATCTCTAGTTGTGTTAGCTAAGATAGTAGCCACTAGTGACCAGACTATTTGCATTTTAAGTTAAATTAAAATCAAATATAATTTTAAATTAATTTTCTTAGTCTTATTATTCACATACTGAATAGTCAACAGTGACGTCATTGGTGGCCACCATATACTGGACAGTATAGATACAAAACTTAACTATCACAGGAAATTCTATTGCTCCTGGACAGTGCTGATCTATCAATGCAATCCCATCAAAATCTCAGCAAGTTTCAAAGAAACTGACATGTTGATTCTACAAGTTAAATGAAAAACTAGATCTAGTAGTCAATTTTGAAAAAGAAATACCAAGTTGAATATTGACGCTACCTAATTACATGATTTACGTTGACAACTTCTAGTATTTAAAGACATCGGCACTCTCAAAAGGGCAGATTCATAGAATCAATGGAACAAAACAGAGTCCAGAAACATCCAAACTATACAGTCATCTGATTTTCAACAAAGACACCAAATATAGTTTCATAGAGAAAAGAGTTTTTCAACAAATGGTACAGAAAAAACTGGAACATCCCTATGTAAAAATTAAGGACCTTGATCCATACCTTTCTTCATAAATAATAATTTATTCAAAAATGGATCATACACCTAGTGGTAAAACTTATTATAAAACTTCTACAAAAACATAAAAACAAAACTATGTATCTGGTTTAAGCAAAGATTCCTTGGATAAAACATGAACCATATAAAAAAATTATTGGGTTTCATAAAATTAAGTTTCTGCTTTTTAAAATTTTATTAAGAAATAACTGACATCACTATAAGTTTAAGAGGTACAGCATGATGGTTTGATTTGCATATATTGTGAAATGATTACAATAGGTTTAGTTAATATCTATTATCTCATATAGACAACAAAAAAAAAGAGAAAGAAAGAAAGAAAAGAGAGGGAGGGGAGGGGAGGAGAGGAGGAAGAGAGGAGGAGAGGGGAGGGGAGGAAGAGAGGAGGAGAGGGGAAGGGAGGAGAGAGGAGAAGAGAGGAGGAGAGGGGAGGGGAGAAGAGAGAGGGAGGGAGGGAAGGAGGGAGAAAGGACGGACGGATGAACGGACGAATGAAAGATTCTTCCTTGTGAGGAGAACTCAGGATCTACTCTTAACTTTCCTATATATCAAACAGCAGGGTTAACTACAGTGGTCATGTATACATACATTACATCTCTAGTACTTATCTTAACACGGAAAGCTTATACCTTTGACCACCTTCCTCCAATTCCCTTTCTCTTTGAAAGACACTATTAAGAAAATGAAAAACCACAGACTAAAACATTTACAAAATACTATCGTATGGGAAAAAAACTGTTATCCAGAATACATGCAAAACTTTAAAACCTCAATAATAAACAACAAAATTTTAAAATGGGCCCCCCAAAATTAAAGTTACCAACAAAAAGATATATGGATGACTTACATAAGCACATGAAAAGAGGCTTGTCATCAGGGAAATGCAAATTAAAACTACAATGAGATACCACCTACTATACCAGCTATTTAAAAAAGACAAAACAGTAATTGTCAATACCAAGTACCGAAGATGCACAGAAACTGGAATTCCTATACTTCTGATGGGAATGCACTTTTTAGGATAAAAATATTAATTTTACTGTATTTAAATATTTCAAATCTGACTTTTAAAAAATTCATTTTTTTCTTAAGTATTTTCTCTAAAGTATTTTAACATTTCAGTTTTCAAGAACTCTTCTCCATTTATGTACTTCTAAATGGTCTGAGAACTTCATATATATATAACCAGCTTCCTCAATCCTTAACTCTAAAACAAAGTGACCTCATGTCCCACATTACAAGACAATCTGTTTCAAAGGTATAGCAATGTACAACCAATCAAATAAACTTCAAAAAGGATAAAACATGTAAAGCATTCCATCTGTGTCAAAGTACTCCAGGGGCAAGAAAGGATTCTAAAAACAAAGGAAATCTTACAAAGGGAAAGGAAGTGCTAGGGATGTGGTACAGATGGTAACTTAAAAAACGAATCACCAACCCATACTCACACATACTTCCCACTAGAGGATTTGAAATCGGGTGGGAAGAGAAACATGATAAGAGAAAGTAAGTTCACACCCTGAAGTCCCTCATATCAAATAAGAAATTTACCTATCAAACATCAAATCATAAGTTTCCTAAAACAACATATAAGCAATGAAAGTCTAAGATAGTTATATAGTTATAAAAGAGGATATTTCAAAGAAGTGTTTGTATGGAGAAAAATGAGAGCTAGAAATTGAAAAGAAACAGTTTTTATTTCATTATGAAATACACATGTGCCTAAGTTCTGAACCTTAGAGGTAAAGAAACCCTACAATATAGAGCACAGCAGTAGTCTTACTGCATAGAGTTCAGAGTAATACCTTTAGTCATCTTCCTAATATTGTTTGTCACAAAAGTAGTATAATAGTATGAGAAGAGGACAAGGCTGGTCCAGTAGTCTATTCTAGGCTCTAATACTACTAATCTGGCTCCATGACCTTGACCTTGGGTCAGTTACTGAACCTCACTGGATTCTAGTTTTCGTGGGTACAATGGTCAGATAAAATTATTTCTAAGAGCCAATCTAAAAAAATTTTTCCAGGAAAAATAAAAAATTTTCCCAAGGGCAATTCAAAAGATCTTAGCTCTTCTATGGCAAATTTCTTATTTTATAAATGCAGATTTAACAGTATCTTATTTTATACAATTGTATATTATTTTCCAGTAGGATGTGAGCTTTAAATAGAAAGCAAAATGCTGCTCAACAAACCTTAAGCACAATAAACATGAAGAAAACATTAAGGCCCATCATAATCAAATTGCTGCAAATCAGTGATAAAAAGAAATTTTTAAAAGCAGCCAGAGAAAAAACACGTTTTGTAGAAGGAGCAAATATAAGAATGGCAATAGATTGCTCATCTGAAATAATGTAACCCAGAAGACAATGGAAATTGCAACAAAAAGAATAAAATATCTAGGAATAAATCTAACAAAACATGTGAAGGATCTATATAATGAAAACTATAAGGCTCTATTAAAAGAAATCGAAGATACAAAGAAATGGAAAGATATTCCGTGTTCTTGGATTGGAAGAATCAATATAGTTAAAATGACCTTATTACACTTAAAATATTATATAGATTTAATGCAATCCCCATCAAAATCCCATCGGCATTTTTTAAAGAAATAGAACAAAAAAATCATCAGATTTGTATGGAAGTACAAAAGATCCCAAATTGCCAAAGCAATCCTGAGAAAAAAGAACAAGACTGGAGGCATCATTCTGCCCGACTTCAAATTATACTACAAAACAACAGTAATCAAAACGGCATGGTATTGGCAGCAAAACAGACACATGGACCAGTGGAACAGAATCAAGAGTCCAGAAGTAAAGCCATATTTATGGTCAAATAATTTTCGACAAAAAGCCAAAAACACACAGTGGAGAAAGGATAGCCTCTTCAATAAATGGTTCTGGGAAAACTGGAGAGCCACCTGCAAAAGAATGAAACTAGAATGTTGTCGGCTATCACCACACACCAAAATTAACTCAAAATAGATTAAGGACCTGAATGTAAGACCTGAAACAATAAAATGCATAGAAGAAAACATAGGAACGAAACTCAAGGACCTTGGACTTACAGAAGATTTTATGAATTTGACCTCAAAGGCAAGGAAAGCAAAAGCAAACATAAATGAATGGGGCTACATCAAACTAAAAAGCTTCTGCTCAGCAAAAGAAACTGTTAACAAGGTAAAGAGACAATCATTCGAATGGGAAAATAGATTTGCAGGCAACGCCTCTGATAAGGGCCTAATATCCAAAATATACAAAGAACTCATACAACTCAATAACAAAAAAACAAATGATCCAATCAAAAAATGGGCAAAGGACCTGAACAGACACTTCTCCCTAGAGGACATACAAACATATGAAAAGACGCTCAACATTGCTAGCTATTAGAGAAATGCAAATCAAAACCACAATGAGATACCATCTCACACCTGTTACAATAGCTATAATCAACAGGACAAATAATAACAAATGCTGGAGAGGATGTAGAGAAAAAGGAACACTCATACACTGCTGGTGAAACTGCAAATTGGTACAGCCACTATGGAAAACAGTATGGAGGTTCCTCAAAGAACTAAGAATTGATCTACCATATGATCCAACAATCCCTCCACTGGATGTTTACTACAAATACTTGACAATCCATATCCGAAAATATATTTGCACACCAATGTTCATAGTAGCATTATTCAAAGTGGCCAGGACATGGAAGCAACTTAAGTGTCCTACGATAGATGATTAGCTAAAGAAGCTGTGGTACATATATACAATGGAATATTGTATAAGAAGAAATGAAATACTGCCCTTTGCAACAACATGGATGGACTTCAAGATAATCATGTTAAGCAAAATAAGCCAAACAGAAAAGTTGAAAATCACATTATATCACTTATATGTGGGTCATAAGCAACAAATGAACAGGACAAATAAACAGAGACTCACAGACATGGACAATAGACTAGTGGTTACCAGAGGTGAGGGGAAAGGGGAAGGGGGAGGTAGATAGGGGGAAATTTTTTTAATCATTTAATTAAAATAAAAATTAAAAAATTAAAAATTAAAAAAAAAAAGGCAATGTAATATCTTTAAGGTACTAAAATAAAAAACTTAACCTAAAATTATATACCTATTGAAACCCATTTCAAAACAAAGGCAAGAAACTGGGGGCCTCATACATTGTTGATGGGAATGTAAAATGGTGTAGCACTTTGGAAAACTGGTGAACCTCAAAAGGTTACCATTTGGCCCAGCAAGTCCAATCCTAGGTATAGATCGAAGAGAAAGTAAAACATCTGTCTACACAAAAACGTACACAAATGTTTATGACAGCATTACTCCTAGCCAAAAGGTGGGAAAATGCAAAACACTCATCAACTAATGAATGAATAAACAAAATACAGTATATGTATACAAGGGACTATTATTTGGCTATAACAAGAATGAAGCATTGATACATGCTACAACATACACATTTCCAAGGTGAGCCTTGGAAACATATTAGTGAAAGAAACCAGTTAAAGGCCACGTTAAGTGTATGATTCCACTGATATCAAATACCTAGAATAGGCAAATTTTAGAGACAAAAAGTTATTAGTGGTTCCCTAGGACTGGGGATGGGTGTGGGGGGTGGGGGGTGGGGGGTTGGGGAACCTTGGAGGGTGACAGCTAAAAAGTATGGGATTTCTTTTGGGGTTGATGAAATGTAGTGATGGTTCACAACACTGTGAATATACTAAACATCAATGAATTACATACTTTAAACAGATGAACTCTACGAAAAGTGACTTGTATCTTAATAAAGCTGTTACCTGAAGGGCAAAATAAAAACTTTTGTGACATTTAAAAAAAAAAATTACCACCAGAGCTGTACATATAAGAAAAGTTAAAAGAAGTCCTTTAGGCAGAAGAAGGAAAATATTACCATATGGAAATCTGGATCAACACAAAGGAATAAAGAATACCAGAAATGGCAAATATGTGGAAAACTATAAAAGACTTTATTATATTTTGAAATCTCCTTAAAAAAATGACTACTTAAAGCAAACATTATAATATATTGTGTGTGGGGGGGGACGGGTTACAACATACAACATAGGTCTCATTTACTTGATAAAATCACTGGATTGGAAACACATCGAACTTTCAGTGATAGCAAAACAAAACTAAAAATTACATTATAAAAATTATATTGGTTACTGAGACAAAGTAATATACTCATACCAATTTTCTGTGATTGTTATAAAATTAATTCTGAAAACATTGTACACCTTTCAAAACCAAAAGAGGATCACAATGATTATCAAGTTATCTTTAGTTGATTTAACTATTAGGATTAAGTCTAATACTAAATTTTTTGAAAGTTCCCCCATCTAGGGATCAATCCAGTTGCTATGTACTAAATTTATTCACTTTTGTAAAATACATTTGTTTGTAAATATTTTTTTAAAACGACACTGATTTTACAAGTTTCATCTTTTGTAACATCTATTTGTATTCATCTAAATGTAACATCTATCTAGAAACCAATCTTGTGGTTCAGCATTTATCTCTCTTCAGAGAGAATTTATTTATTCTCAAAGTTTATGTTCCAGTAAGTGCTCATCAATAGCTAATAGGTTAATTTAAAATATAACAAATTCTCTTTTTACCGAAACATCCTAATTCATGAGAAATATTATTTTTCATGAAATTCGGTCAAAGAGTTCTGAAAATACTAATAAACAATTCTTATGTTTCATCTATAAAAGAATATCAGCTGAAAGGGAATGATTGCCCAGAACTTCACTCCTGAAAAATAGACAAAATTCCAGTATCTAAATTAATCAGTTCAAAAAATTCTGTAGTTCACCTCTTGAAAATCCTTTACTAAAAATTCTGTAGTTCACCTCTTGAAAATCCTTTACTAAGAGAATTACAACCATTCTGATCCCAATTCAGCTGCAAAATTTCTTTAAAAAGTATAGTCTTCATAGTATGGACCTGCCGAGTTAATCCACCTTTTCCTCCTTAAACCATATCCTTAGTCTAGAAAGGTATTCTCTTGGTCTCTAGTCACTGTTTTACAAACCTTTTCAAGACAGCTGTTTCTAAAACCTTAAGCTAGAAAGGACAGAACAGAATTGAATTGAAAGAGGAAGGCATTCGTAATTCTCCTAAGATGAACAGACACTGCTTCAGAAGAATTCCATTTTGCAATCAACTGCTATCTCAGCTGTGAACAGAAAAGCAGGTATAAACTTGATAGGCAAATAATTAAGGGACTGATCTTAAAAGACTACAAAGAGTAATATTAAGAACTAGAGAAAGTAAACTAGTATGGCATTATTTCCAAGTCATCTACCAAGTGTTTTTTTTTTTTTTTACTTAAGTCTAGTTAATATCTGTCTTCATACACAGTTCAAATTTTTCTCATGATGAAGTACTTTTAAAATCTACTCTTAGCAAAAGTCAGATATGCAAGGGAACCCCCCTTTTCTGTCTGATTGTTATAGACGGATGTCTAAATTGAAGTCTATATGTTGGGTAGCTGTACAAACAGTAATGCCATTATCAGAGGCAAAAAACTAGAGAGAAACAATAGGCAATAAATACTGTGAAGCTGGAAGATTCTAGTCAAGCGCAACTCTGCTATATAAACTTGGGTTAGGAATGTAAGCTCTAAGTCTCATTTCGTTATTTGTAAAATGGAGATGTATCTATGTATACATCATAACCTCTTAAGGGTTAAATGAAACAAAGCATGAAAATGGGCTTAACATGTGCCTGCTCTATGTTAAGTACCCATTAAATGTTGTCCCTTATAAGCATTATTACTGGGTTGAAGTCTTTCATGAGCTGTGTCCCACTGTTTTTCCTGTTACATAATAAAGCTCCTCTGGGTAGGTGTTACACTGTGAGTACCTAGCTCACTCAGTAAACAGTTGTTCAAGAAATGCTAAGCATGAAAAATATCCAATGTATACCTGTTCTATTAGAATCAAGCTTTGCCTTGGGAAATAACACCAGTATTAACTATTTCAGTAATACATACTTCAAATAAAAAAAAAAAGAGGACCAGTCATTCTTTTATATAATGATATAACAAGAACTAAGGTTAATATCCCTAGGGCTATAGTACACCTGTCTGTACTTAAAAAAAAAAACACAAAAAACAAAAACAAAAACAAAAAAACATCACCTTCCATACCAGGTGTTCTGAGGGGACGCTCTTATCTTAAACATCCTTAATAGGAGATTAACTGAATCTAGGTGTTTGTTTTGGTCAGTCTGCAATGAATTTAATTTCTTAGACTGGGAATCATACACAAGGTTTGTTACTCACCCATAAAAGAAGGATTTCAAAACAAAAACATTAACTTAAATCAGAAAACTTCAGCTACACAAAGTCTACAATGCCAAAGGTTTTAACAGATAAAGCTTTCCTATTCAGGGAGTCTGAAAGGTATAAATATCTACTGATTTATCTTGTGGGTAGAGGGGTGAGACATTACAAATTATTTTCTATGTTTTAAGACAATTTGACATCGTAATACTCAAGAGTCATTTTACTATTTATTATAAACTGCCCAAAATGACATAGATCGGCTATTTTAGAACTAAGACACAGAAATCACATAATTCTGGGAATTTCAGAAATTTTCAAATATTAATTGCAAACCATAGTTTTAAATCCAAACCGAGCATAGACATTTATACATAAACATTCTTACAATGTGATATTTTAAAGTTTTTATTCACAATATAATTGCAGGAGCAGAAATTATATAGCAATACTTTTAAGAAATCCTAGATGTTGAGGTCCCTCCTGCCAAAACAGAAATCTTTGCAACATGATTAACGTCAAATTTCATCTCAAAATTCAATCAGGATAGCTACATTCCACAATCCTCATAATAGCCCTTCAATAAAGAAAAAATCACCAATGCAGAATTTTGTATTGCTAAGATTCACTAAGATCAGAAATGGTTAATTTCTTCATTGAGGATTCTGATGTGTTCTTTGTATGAGACTGATAGTCCTAAATCTATAGTAAAGACTGGGTAGACAGGAAGAGAGACATTGTCAGATAAATCATGCTGAGACAAAGGGAAAAAAATCTAAAAAGGCAGAGAAAACTAAAAGGCAACCAAGGGGCTACCTACCTACTTTCCCCATCATCACTTCTGTTCTAAGAAACAAAATATAATTCCCCTTTTATAAATACGTTTTACTGATGCATACCAAAAGTACTTGTCAAAATGAGCTGACAGTTTACTATCATACATTTTATCTCAGGGTACACTGGATGTCATGTTACTTCCTCAACTTTCTTAATTGGAAAAGAAACTGGAAATAAAGCCAGCAATGCATAGCAGTGAAAGCAGAATCGACATATTAGAACACAGAGACTGCACACCTAATGATATATGCTCCAGCTGACTCTACTTAGGAGACAAGTACCTTCCACTGCATCCCTGCCTTGGGGGAGTCAATCATTCACAAATTCACTGACTCTCACCACTGATTTTGATGGTGGCAGGTAATGGTCTTTCAAAGAACTGTGTGATTTTCTGACTAAGTCAAGCAATGAACAGTACAGTTCAAAGAATCTAATTTTAAAGCAGTAGGCATATACTGCATGTTCTCAGCCCATTTTTGTGGATATATTTAACCAAGAGACTGAATGAGAAACACTCAATTTTATAAAGAGAAACATCACAAGCAAAACAATCAACTAATCTATACAGGCTTGTGTTAACTTTTACACCACAGGTGATCTAACGAGGCTAATAATCTCAGGATGATTCTGAGCAAGGTAAACTATCCAACTGACATTACAATCACCCTCTTCTAATTCAAATGGCCCTGGAAGAGGATGATGTGCTCTCTCCTGAGATAATAAAGGTGGAAGGGAAAGAATCAAAAGAATGCATTTAAAACACTTTGGTACCAAACTAATTTGTCCATTTAATTATGTCACCATCCTATCCTACTAAGTAGGTATGAAATTCACTAAGTTACTTCACTTTTCTGAGTCTCAGCTTCTTCGACTGTGAAAAGTCAGAATAATAACTACCTTTCAGGATTGCTTTGAGTATTACCTTGGGAAAATAAACATAAAACTGGCATGCAAAATGTAAAGTACTATACAAATATTTAGTATTTGAGGATATCATCTTAAGACTTAGGTCTAAATGTCCAAGCGCCTGGTGCAATATTTTGCATATGACTGCTCAAAATATTTGTCCATCATTCAGTCATAATTTAAAAGTAAGGGCCCAAACTTTAATTCTGAAAAAAAGATTATCTCATGTACTATTTATACGTTTATTCACTAGTAATATTATAAAAGAATCAGTCACGTCTTCAGAATGACACACATACAGTACACACACTATTGCAAAAACATTATCAATAGTCATATGTTGCTTACAGTATATATTCTGTGTGAGATCCTGTGCCTAGTATATTACACATTCACTCATTTAATCTTTATAATACCCACCTATGGAGGTTATTATCCATAATGAAAACCTAAGGCACAAGTTCTAGTAACATGCCCAAGGTCACAAGGTTAGCAAATGACAAAGCTGATGTTACAACAACTTAGATCTGACACCAAAGACCTGGCTCTCAACTACTACTACTACTTTCCAATATGGTAGCCACTAGCCAACATGTGGCTAGTGAAACATGGCTGGTTTGAATTGAGTTGTGCTATAATTGTAAAATGCATACCAGATTTTGAAGACCTACCATGGAAAAAAAAATGTAAGACGTCTCACTGCAATTTTCTACTGATAATGTTGATGATAACATTTTGGATATAATGGAATAAATAATACGGTATTCTTAAAATTCATTTCACCTGCTTTATATTCTTACTGTGGCTACTGAACAGTTTAAATTTACATGTGGCTTGCACAAGATAATACTCATATTGGACAGCACTGGTTTAAAACATCATACAGCATTACCTTATAATACAAAAGCATAAAACAATTCAAAATTTACAAACACATTTTAGAGTACAAATACTTTCCAATGTTAATAGATGTTTTAATACTAAATTAGTGTAATCAATATAAACAAAACTTTAAAATCCCTTAATGTAAAAATATAGTTCCGCTTATTTAAATTTCAATATTCCACAATCAGATCATTTTTCAAACTGTTCTATTATGGAAATTGGTCTTCTCAACTACAAAAGTAATTCATCCTAATTATAGAAAAGCACACACAAAAGAATCCATCGTCTGACCACTCAGCATTAGTATTTTGATCAGTCGTTACTTCTAGGTGTGTATATTAGATTAAATGGTATGAAATATTAAAGTGGGATCGTACTGGTCATCATTTTGTAACTTGCTTTTTTTCTATCACGACATTTTCTTTTATTACAGATTATTTCTATAATTTTTAACTTTTTACTTTGAAATAATTATAGATTCACAAGAAGTTGCAAAAACAGTACAAGATCCCATATATCCTTCATCCAGTTTCCTTGAAATGGCTGCATCTGGATTATAGTACAATATCAAAACCAGGAAAATGACATTGGTACATGTGTGTACATAGTTCTATGCCACCTTATCACACATGCAAGATTCACTTAACCAGGACCACAATCAAGATAAAAATTGATTTCATCACCAGAGATCTCCCTCTTTGGTACCCCCTTTATAGTCACATCCACCCCTTTACCACGCCCTAACCCTGGCAACCACTAATGTATTCTTTCTGTAATTCTGTCCTTTCAGGAATGTTAATAGTATCCTATAGTCTGTGACCTTTGGAGATTGGCTTTTTTCAATCAGAATGCCCTTGAGATTCATAATAGCTGCATCAATAGTTTGTTCATTTTTACCCAAGTAGTACTTTGTGGTGCAGATGTACCCTTCACCTACTAAAGGACATTTGGGTTGTTTCCAGTTTTAGGCTATTATAAATAAAGCTGCTACAAACCTGTAAGTTTCACATTTTTATGTAAGTTTTTTCTCTGGGACAAATACCCAAAGTGCAACTGCTAGGTCATATGGTTAAGTACATGTTTAGTTTTGTAAGAAATTGCCAAACTATTTTCCAGAGTGGTTGTACCATTCTACATTCCCATCCCCAATGTATGAGAGATCTCAAAACATTTTTAAGATTTGCAAAATATTCATGGCTACCCATACTTTTTACAATTCCATGCTGATTCCTATGTAAGTAATTTTCACTTCTGTTGTTATAATGATCCAATTAATACACTTGTACTTATGCAGAAATTTTTATATGTAAATCACAAATCCCTGTAAGTTAAATTATTGGGTCAAAGCGTACAAATATTTTAAAGGCATCTGATACCAACTACCATAATGACCTTCGGAAAATTTAAATCTACTAACACACCCACCAAAGGTTTACAATATTTATTTCCTACCTCACTAAAATTTCTTTTAATCTTTAAAATCTAACTTGCCAAAAAATGTTATCTTGTTTTATATTTATGTGAGTAATGGGGAAGTTATATACTTCTCTTCTTCCTCAACTTAATTTGCAGTTCTTTTATGGATTATCTGTTCGTATTATTTGCCGAGATTTTACTGGAATGTTGGTTTATTTTTAAGACCTGGTTCTGTCTAACATGTTACAAAGAAACATGTTTTTAAAATACATCTATCTGAAATCCAGTGCAGTATCAGAATTATAAGACAAGAGCTGATTTTAGAACATAAAAAGGTTATGAGTTTAGCTGATATGGTCCAATTTATAAACATTACCATACTTCATATAATGTATTTATTAATTAAGGAATCACCTCTAGTGCCAGCTCTAGATTAAAAACATGGTTCCTAGAATGATCACTTACTTCTGTTATATTCACTATGAAATGCCAAAACATAATTTTCCATAACAAACATCAAAATCTTTGGCTTCATTAGGAAGTTTGGCTGGATGGACATTCTTTAGGAGAATATATGAGTTCTAAACCAGTTATTCTCAAAGTGTGTTTCCCAGACCAACATCAACTTCACCTGGGAACTTGGTGAAATGGAAATTCTCAGGCCCTACGCCAAACATACATAACCGAAAATTCAGCAATGTATTTCGACAAGCCTTCCAGATGGTTCTGATGCATGCTGAAGTTTTGAGAACCACCAAGCTAAACAAATTTAGTATGAAAACATTAAATCTAGGTTACCTTCTATACTTAATGGTTCTTTAAAAAAGAACTTGGGAGAAGTTAATTATGTTATGGATATTAAGAATTCAATGACATATTTTCATTCTTTCCCAAATTAAAACAATCCAAAAAATTAGAAACTGGATTTTATCTTTATTTTCTAAAAATAGAAATCCTAAAACCATTAAACCATGAAGTGGTCACAAAAATTTCCTTTAGAAAAATCCAAAATGAACCATATAAATTAACAGGTCAGAATATAGCTTTCAAATTGAGAGACCAGATCTGTTTCACCTTACATACTGCCTTATTTCCCCACTCCCACATGGAACTACCTACCACCACCTACATCATTTTGAAAATTCCACTAACTAGCATATTAAAACACAGCACCTGGAAAACTATACAGTTACTCAAATATCTGTGGTCTAGTAAACAAAAAAAATTGCTCAATAAATAAAAATAATTCTGGATGGCACGATTATGGGTCACCTGTTTTTTTGTTTGTTTGTCCCCAAATTTTCTGTATTACCTTAATAACTAAAGGACAAAGTCAGCGACCAAATATAATAGGAAATTAACCTAACAAAACATCAGTATTTTTAAAATTTTACCAGCCTTCACTGATAATCTTTCTTCAACTATGTGGTAAAAATTTACAAGATGCTAGGGTAATAACAGATAAACCAAACTCCTGCTTTCAAAAAATGTATTATAGTTCAAAATTAGGACTGAATAAATAATGACTATTAACCCAGTAACTATGATATATCATACTAAACTATTGTAGCTATGTTCAGTGAACCAACTTCCTTCATGTAACAGACCCTGCAGATGTGTTAGCTTTCGCCAATCACAGTATCCCAACCTCCAGGCAACAAAGATTGGTCCAGAAATTGAGCAAGAGATAGGTGTCTTGATTCCTGCAGTTCTTTTGATTTTAAGTTCAAATGGTATTCTTCTCATTAATGGTTATGTGAACCAGTAAATTCATTTTTAATTTTGTTTTGACTTAAGGTAGTTTGAGTTAAAGTCCTATTTCTTGCAATCTTGAATATTTCTGCTGCACTTAAGATACTAAACAACTTTTATTTTTGTTAAAGAATGAAGAGAACAGTGTATAAACCTCATAACCTACATATGAAACCTGACCTGTTCTTAGAAAGCAGTCAATAGGTTTGTTTTCTCCCTTTGGCTAACCACTGTGCCCTTTGTCTTTTAAAACCCAATACACTGATGAAACTGGCATCATACATAACCCTTGACCCTCTCAAAAGGCTATCAAAGTTTCATCTTAAGTTGTACGGCTAATGCCCTTATAAAGAAAAATGTTTTGAGTAAGTTTTAAGATGTGTTTTTTTTTTTACCTCTCTTCCAGTAGTTTTTTCCCCCCAACAGAAGGATAAACTACATAAGTATTTCTAAACTGACAGGGAGAAAAGGAGAGGAAGAATATCTAATCCTATTAAAAAATAAAAATATCACCATTTACTTTGTGATTTCAAATATTTATGATTTCTGTGTAACACAGTTTATCTGTATTGCGTTTACTGAGAATTCACCTTTTACACTACAGTCTGTATCAATCACTGCATGGAACTAAAAATACAGCTAAATAAATGAAGTGAATGAGTCCAGACTTCAACAAAAATAATCCAAACTATGAAACAAGATAGTAATGTACACCACGTAGAGGGTACAACTATCAAGTTATGTGTATGTTGACCCAACAGAACTTACAAAATGAACAGCATAACATTTCTAACACCCAAAATGTTCTAAAGCCATTTAAAAACTATCTTTAAGTGCCAGCTTACAAGCACACCCACCATCCTGGTCCTTATTGCACCTCAAAATTGGATTTGCACAACATGATTGATCCTCTGTTTTTTTTTAAGCAGACTTTTCAATATGACTATTGGCTGCTTAAATCACCAAATGGACAACCAAAAAAAAATTAAAAATCACCCCTTTTGTTATTTAGGTAAATATCCTAAAGCCCTGAGGCCAGGAAGCACTTTAAATGCACTGCCTACAGTTTCTAAGGCTACATGTCTGTGTTTAATTTCTAGTATATGTTTAGACCAGAAAAATAACAAAACTACTTTTAAGGACATATTTCATAAAGACAACTTCCTCTAATCCAATAATATTACACACACAAGATGCAAGCCCTTATATGAAAGTTTATTAGAACTCTTAACTGGAAGTTTTAAAGGAGACTCCAATTGAAATCCAAATCTTTTATTCTATATAGATTTACTGAAACTCTGTCAAGTGGGAGACACTATAACAGACACAAGAAAATAAAGCAATGAAAAGAAAGATCCCACCTTCAACAAAGGTGAAAACATAACAAAGGTGTTCCAATGGAAATACAATGCAACTGTTATAATGAGGTATATACATCAATGGCGAGTGATGAAAGGGCTTCCTGAAACACCCAGAAGGACCAACAGGAGTCAGCCAGGCCACAAAAGGAAGAAAAGTATTTCAGAAGAAAAATCTCTAGGAAAAGGATGTGTGAAGGTATGGAAATGAAACATCATGGTCTATGCTTGGAAAACCCCAAGCAGTTTAGTATGAAATACATACATACGCTAAGCACAGAGGGTAGACGGGTGGTGGCAGGGTGCTTCCAGAAATTCTAAAGAAAGAAAGTAAATTCTAAAGAAATAAGAGAAGCTCCTTGTGCTTGGAATTTGAACTGTATCCTATCCTAAAGACAATGAGAACCAGGAGATAATTAAGTTGTTCAAGTGGAGAGGTCCAAGAACCAGTTGGATTTTTAGTCACAGTTATGAGTAATAGAAGGGGTGAGAGGTGGTTAATAAACGTTTGGGAATTACCAGCCCATGGGGAGAAGTGGAAAGGTGTAGATAACATCTGAAGAGTAAACAGTTAATAGGGAGGTAGGGGAGGTGAAGAACTAAGAACTTGAATCAGCCTGTATAGCAAACCCGCCATTCAAGAATGATAAAGACACAGCTTAAACTCCTGCCTGAGTGAGACCTTCCCCAATGTACTCCCATAGACGGTCTCTACTCCCTCTAAAAAGCACATTCTCTACCATGTACTCATTCATTCCATGTCCACCATGAAGTCCATTCACATCACTGGGTGCTTTACACCACTGGTTATCTTTTTTATGGTCTTACCTTTTCAACAAGTCTGTCGGGTTCCTTGAAAGCAGGAATTCTGTATTTAACTAATGCCTTGAAATATAAATGACTGATGAACAATACTACCAATGAGAGGCAAAATTTGCTCCACTTATGCACTCTATAAAGTTCCACACACCAGGTTTTATTCTTTCCACCTAATGTATGGATTAATGCTGCGGGAGATAGCTGAGTTAAAGTATGTAGGTAATGAAAAGGCCAGAAGAGATCATCTATCTATAATGTATAAGGGTCTGCAGGCAAAGGGGTGAACTCTAAGATACTCCGAATTAAACAGCACTGGTAAAATAAACAAGAACCACACACAACAACTGAGATGGACCTCTCAAACCTAACAGTGAGTGAAAGAAGCCAGATCCAAAAGTATACATATTATATGACTCCGCTTATATTAAGTTCGAAAACAAGAAAAATCATTCCTGATGTTAGAAGTCAGGAAAGCAGCTTAGGGGAAGTGACTGCAGAGTAAATAAGGGTTCTACTAATGTTCTGCTTCTTAATCTAGGTGCTGGTTACACAGGTGTGCTCACTTTGTGAAAGTTCATCAAGTCTTATAACTTATTTGCACACTTCTCTGTATGTATGCTACAGTTCAAAATGTTTACTTAAAAATAAACAGGGGGAAAAAAAAAAAAGAAAGGGAGCATCAGTGATGGGGAGTATAAAAGGACAATACCACAAAGAGAAAAGGCCCTGGTGATGGGGCAAAGAGAAAATGAGAGCCAGAAAGATTGCAGAATGTTTTAGTTCAAGTTGGACAGGAGACATTTAGAGACCTAATTATCACCTAAAATACTAATGAACTGAATTAGTGCTGATAGCTACTTTGGTAAACTACAGCCACTTAAGAAAGTTTTTATCACTCTTAAAATCTCTTTAGCATCTGTGGAAGCACATAATAAATGTATGCCACGTGAATAAATAATACATAAGTGAATCCATCCAGAAACTCCAACCCTAGCAACTAATAGGACATTCTTGCAAGTTAACTGGCCTGGCTTTTAGTCTACGACAAGCAAATAAGAAAAGTTGAGTAGCCTGTGCAAAGGCTCCAATTCTAAACCATCCCCAACCAAATGAGCTACATGGCACAGGTAAACATACAAAAATAACTATCGCCTTGTTCCAAAAAAAAAAAAAAAAAAAAAAAAAAAAAGCAGCATTAGTGTTTCCTAAAAAGGCAAATGTGTTATCTCAATAGTCTATAAAGGAGTCACTATCCCCAGTTCTCTCTAAAGTTCCTTATCCTGCTCTAAATTCTTAGTAGCACTTACTGATAGTATCTTATTTTTTTGTTTACCTGTTTATTTTCTCTTCCTCTCTATAGCATTTTGTGAGAAAAAGGACCTTGCCTGTCTTTACAGCACTGTACACCCAGAGCCCAGATGGCTTTATGCTCAATAAAAACTTGTCAAATAACCACAACTACTCAGGTAATTTACTTTACGGTCACCCCATATACAAGATCAAGTCAGTACCAATAAATCAGTTAGTCCGATGTAATAGCAAACACAAAATAATCACTCTGTTTCTGGGTAAGAGTGACTGATCCAGTTTTTGTACCAGTTTTGAGACTGAAAGGTTTGATAATGTTTGATGATTTGGAAGACAGGTAATTTTTCGATGTAGTTTATGGAAAACTTTTAAGAAAGACACACACTACATTAAAACCAATGTGACCTAATACCTACTCCCTCTGCTTCCTGGAGTTTTCCTATCTGAAAAGTATTACGTGATGATGCGCTTTCGAAGCTATCAGCAAAGATCAAAACTTTGATGTTATCATTATGTGTTTTCCCCTAAAACTTTTAAAGTACTTCATGACTACTGAGATTTTGAATTGTCAAGGTATCTGAATTTAACAGGATAAAAAATCCAAAGTTATAACCATAAAGAATCAGGGAACAAGGAAAACAATTTACACACAGAATGAGTACCAACTTTCAATTCAATAATCTAAGTATCGAATTTTTTATTTAAGTACACAACCTTATTACAACTCTAAAGTAAATTCCTCACTTTTTTTGGTAACATTTCTAAAAAAGAACACCTTTCAGAGGAACGGTATTCAAATAAACAGGGATTAAACAAAACCAACACCATTGTAAAATCTGGAGTTGAAGACTACCAAGTTCTAAATCCATGGTAATTATCCAAAGCAAAAAATTTCCAGTTTTTCAAGTGAGTATACCAAAAGTAAAATATATCATCAAATCTAAAAGTACTTTGCCCAACACTGAAGGACTTCACCTTAACAATGGTTAGATAAATTTACAAATTTGTGGGAGTTTTTTTTTTCCTTTTCTTTTAAAAGCTGGTATCCTCTTTCATGAAACTGGCAAACTGGCAAAGTATATACACACACACACACACACACACACACACACACAACTTTAGCTATCACCTAGGAAGGGATAGTGTTTCTTCTCTACCCATTGCAACCGTACATAAACACTCTATTTTTTTTACCTTGAAAGACTTATGTCAGCATGATAGGTGGAAAGGCAACCTTTACAGCTGCAGGTGACTCCTCCGTGCTCTAGTGTTAAAGGCTTAAAAGTATATCACACAACAGGCATGAGGAAATCACATGTGATAGAAATGTTCTAAATTGGTTTACAGTGATAGTTGCATCTGACCTTCCTTTCATTCTGCATTATGCTGCTCCAAAAAGAATAAAGACCTTCTGAACCACTTTCATGATTCTACCTGCAGAATTAAATATATCTGGTACACATGGCAATAACAGTGAAGAGTTGGCAGGTGGTTTTGTAGAAATCAATTCCCCTTGTCTAGAAGAAACAGGGGGAGGAGGACTCCTAAGTGATCCCCCAAGCCAGACTGCTCGGACCTTCCACAGCTCTTTATACCTCTCTTAGGGCCTCTATAACTTATAGTTATTTCAAGACATGTCTTACCAACTTTTAACACCCTCCTTCCATTCTTTAATGTCTTAAGCAGTATCGATCACATCCTGGGAATTTAATAAATGTTCTTTAGATAAATAAGAATATTTTCCTAATCAAATTGAGGATTATCAATTCTATCCTTAGAGGATAAATACAGTTGTATTTTACTGGACTACCACTAATTCAAAGCTGACTTCCTTGGTTGACTGGTAGATGGCAACAATAATAGCAAGAATGATGAACTAACCTCAAAATGACCACTGGATGACCAACCAGCCAGGCTGTTATAATACCAAACACCAGCTCAGAACAATAAAACCATATTTCTACACCAAGTCAACAAGTTAGAAAAACTATTATTTAAAAATTATTCTGAAGTAAATTTTTGCCCATTTCCAGCATCCAAAACTCAACAAATTTTCTGCTGCCATCAATTATGCATAATTATCTATCTGATTAAAAGTATGCAAGGAAGAAAATGTTAAATTTTTGAGATACCGAAAAAATTACAAGAAAAAGGCCCAGGAAAAAAAACATAGCAGTAATGAGATCACAGAGAAATTAACCAATACACTGGATAGGACAGGATGAAAACCTATGAATTCACCTTTCCACATGAAGCCAATTCACAGAATAAGTAAGTCAAAATGTCATGTCTTTCAATTAATGACAACTTCTATATTAGATCTAAAAACACCCAAATATTGACAATAACCAAAATGAAACAAATTTAGGCTATTATCATGAGTTGGTAAGAATTTAAGTCCTTAGATCTCTGAAATCTGTGTTCAAAGCCTACTCAATGGACATCAAAAAATTACTGAAAATCTTTAAAGAAAGGTGAGTATCCTGTTCCTGAATAGACTTTTAAAATATTTTTGTAGACTTTAACACTGTTAATATTTTAAAATATTAATAACAATGTTTATTTAAAAAACTGAATTTCAGTCATCTGTGACAAAAACTTTAAGCATTATAGATGATTATTGATGAGTCAGATTTTTAATGCACGTAGAAACTGAAATGCATTTCATTAAGTGTGATAATCGTTCCCAGCAATACATCAGATGTAAACTTTTGAATTTGGTGTTAAGTTTCTTTTCACCAGTAAAATTCTAAAGTTCTTTGGACTTTCCTAGTCATTTACTTGAACATCATCTACGGTAACACTCAAAGCAAAACCACAATAAAGAGTGTTGGCCTCTGAGGGATTCTACATGTAAAAAAAAAAATTACTCATAAACAAAATACAATAGGTATTGCTTTAAATAACACACATTTCTAAACCTCTGTGCCATTTGATGGAATTCCCTGTTTTAGAAAGCAAAACATCTTTAAGCTCCCAGTGTTTTTTAACCTTAACTAAATAAATCTATAACAAAAAAATTGACATGACTTTACTTTTAAAACTATTTATGGTGAAATAGCTTCATTTCTTGAGTATTTTTATTCAAAGGTCTCATTACTCAAAAAGAAGTAGTGGAATTCACAGAACTGTTCCATCAGTAATTGGACCCATTCATCTCAACAGTTATAGTCTTTAGGTTGCCCAATATCCTATTTAATCCCAGGTATAAAAAAAGCAATGAAATCTTAACAGGACATATTCACTTATTCAAAGAACAATATCCAGTTTAAACTATGAAGCACTACTACAGTCAACGGAATGCCAATTCAAAAACAAGTACCTGATAAAAGGACTTTTGGCAAAGTTAAGTCTTCAAGGATCCACTAGGAATTCACTCATTTTGTCTCCCTTTCACATACATACCCTAATGACTGTCCCTTAAATAACATCAAAAACAGTTTAACTTCAAACTGTAACATCACCAAAACAAATTCAAGATATAAGTCAAAAGATGACTGGAAAACTACAAAATCAGCTTTGACATTTCATTCTAGTAATAGCTAAATGTTAAATCTGGCGTGCAATTCGTTTTGATGCCAGATGCAGTCTACTGCCTTTACCAAAATAAAAATAAATTCTTTCAACATTCTTTTCATTATAATGAAGTTTTAAATACAAACTTCAGTAAGTCACACTATTCATGTCACCATTTTGCAAAATCGTCTTCCATTATTGCTCTGCATAAGCTAATTAGGAGGGGGGGAAAAAAAAAAAAAAGCCAAACTGACAGGTCACCCTTCCAAAAAAAATGCACTTTATAAAACCCCAACATTTATTTTCAAGTGCAATAACAGACATTTGAAGCTCAAGACAGGAAAAGCACAACCAATGTTACTGTACAACCGCCACTGAATTTCTCAGAGAAGAGGAAAATAATTCAAGACAGGCAAATTAAAAACATTCTGCCCATGGCAAAAATAAAAGGTCTCATGTCCGACAATCCATAGCAAGAGTACTGCTTCCTCTCTTTGTGAGCCATTACAGACAAGTGTTAAAATACAATTCCAGTGTCTGTATGAAATAAGACGAAAACCTGGGAAAATTCCTTCCCATAAATCATTTATTGAAAATGAGACTTTGCATCCAACACGAAATAAACCCAAAACCACACCATCACCCACCCCACAAATGCAGAAAAAGCTGTAATCAACAAGTTGGAAAAAGGACAAAAAGTATAGCTCAATACTCATTCCCCTTTGAAAAAAAAGTCCTTTAACAAAAGGTAACACAGATCTTAAAGTACCTGGTGGAGGTGCCTTTCCTCACATCGCAGATGCTGCATTTAAAGGCTTCGGCGCTGTTTCTGAAGGTGCAGACACTACAATCCCAAAAGCCTTCGTCTGCGGCAGGTTTCGCTTGTCTTTTTGGCCTTCGGAATGAGGGAAAGGGGAAAAGAGAGAGCAGGAGAAAGGAGAAAGACAGCAAATCACAGGCGCTAGTGAGCCGTCGTAATTTTGCAGGAATCCAGCGCTGGAAACTTCGCACTGGCGACCACCCACCCACCTTTTCGGGGACTAGAAGAGGGACCAGGAGAGGGGACAGCGCGCTCCCCTCGGCACCCTGCAACCTCTGGGCCCGAGCCGCGTAGCCTCGCACAGCAGGCGGCGGCGCCCTGGGAAGGGCCGCGGCGAGCGCAGGAAGCGGGCGGACTTGTGGACTTGAGCGTGGGGCTGGGGCGAGGGGGGGTGGGGACAAGGGAGCGGCGGGCCGGATCTGGAGCGGGCGCGCAGGGGCAGCCCGAGGCCGGCGGCGGGGAGTGGGCCGGTTCTTTCCCTCTCCCCTCCCATGCTCGCGCCCTCCCTCCCTCCCTCCCCACCTGGTTAAATCTCCCTTTGTCTGGGAGGAGTGGCGGCGGCGGAGAGAGGCTGAGGAGGAGCCGCCATGGCTGCGGCGCGCACGGCCGCCGGCCCCCAGCCGGAGCGACACCGCCTCCCGCCGCCCCCGCCATCGCCGCCGCCGCCGCCGCCTACCCCCGCCCCCGGATCTCCATCTTAGCTGCGCCTCCCCCCGCCCGGGTGGCTCCGGGGCCTAGTCGTCGCCGGCCCCCGCCCGCCTCCAGCCCTCCCTCCCCTTCCGCCCCCTCAGCTCTGAGCAGGTACCTGGTCGGGCTCTTCTTGTCGCCCATGGTCATGGATGGGCTGTACCCCCGCCCCCTCCAAAACCAAAACCGGCGCCGCTCGGAGGAGAAAAGCCGTCCGGGGAGTCGTCCCGGACCGACCCCCCCTCCCTCCCCCGCGCCCGCCCGCCCTCAGCCGCTGGGGCTCGAGCTCCGGCCGCCGCCGACGCCGCCGCCGCCGCTGCCAGTCTCCGGACGAGACTAGTCCCCGCCAGCGCCGCCTCCGCCGAGTGACTGACGAGAGGCGGGGCCCGGCGCCGCGCGTCACGCGCAGTACGGCCAATGGGAAGGCGGTGGCCTGCGCCGCCGGGGGGGGGGGAGGTGGCGGGGGTGGGGCGCGGGGGAGGGCGTGGCGTGGCGGACGTGGGCCGGGCCGTCGATGTGCGTGCCCTGGAGTGGGTGCACGCTGGGGGCGCGCGTGCCTGCCGGTGGCCTTGCGGCCGGGTGCAGCGGAGCGTGCGAGCCCGGCGGAGCGCACGTGTCCCATTCCCGGGAGCCGACGATGGGCTTCGGGCCCCGCACGGCCGCCTGGTGAGGCTGCCCGGGGACCCCGGCCCAACACCGCCCCGGGGGTTAGTAGTTCCGCGCAGTCTGCGCGCGCCCTTGAGATTTGCAACAGCTGCGCCTGTAGCAACCTCTCGAGGCTTGCAATGCCACAGGAGCCGGTAGGGCATCTTTGGCCTGGGTTCCCCGGGCCCTTCTGCACCTCTGCCACGCGGAGCTTTGTATCAGCTTGTCTTGAAGTCCCCGCCTCCAGCCCTAAACCGTTTCCCAGGCCCCTGACGCAGGAGGGAACTGTGCAGAAAGGGTGTGGCACAAGTAAGGGTTCCCCAATGCTGGACACAACTCCTGCGCGCTAACTTCCTCCACCCGCAGCCTAAATAGGGCGTTTCCCCAGGGAAATCTCTGTTGGAATCTTAGCAGCCACGTGCCCGCAGTCAAACCTTAGGCCTCACCTCCGTCTCCAAAATGAGGCTAATAACCCTCCTCCTAGGGCTGTTTGGAAAATGCAGAGACGTAATTCACGAAGAGCTCGTAGATCAGTGCTTGGCACTTCAGAAGGACTAATACAAAATACTGGATTGAGAACTGTCGTAATGGCCTAGGTAGTACACCACTTCCCCCCTCCCCCCATTTAGAAGAATCTAGAAGGCAAAGAACATGCAGTACCCTTTATTTTCTGCTCTACTCCAGGAATGATTGCTGAATTGACTTGAACATGACTCAGGGCCTCTGCCCTCAAGCACTGAGGAGTTGTGGTAGTGGGAGGACCCCCGATGATTAGGTAAAAGGCTTGACTGGGCTGAAGCCCTGGATGGGGTAGGGACAGGGTTAAAGAATGCTGCTAGAAGTTGGGGTGGAGTGGAGAGAGGGATTTAGAGGGAAGATAATACAGGCCCTCAGCATCTACCATGATAGACCCCGTTTAAGTACAAACACAAAGTGGGTTATTATCAGGACTGCTCCACGGAAGGGAAGGGGAAGCATACTGAGACTGAGTGCCCAGGGAGCAGGAAGTCCTAGGATCAGCCCAGGGATCAGATGCCAGAGAATAAAAGAGGGAGGGAATGTGTCAACTATAAGGTTGATCAGCACACGCTGTCCTTTCCAGGCAGGCACACCCTAGAAGGCCAGAAGGGACAACACTGTTTAGCAAGGGTCAGCAACACCCCCACCACCACTCTCAGTGCTGCCCCTTCCTTTTCAGGAAGGGAGGGAGAAAAGGAAGAAGAGGAAGAGGGAGGCATGGGGCTGGGGTGGAGAGCCAAAGGGGCCAGAGAAAGTCAAGGGGCATGCATATAGCCATGGCCCAGTGCCCACAGCCTTGGCCTCTGGTGTCTGGCATGTTCCCAGGACTCCACTCCTGGTGTGAAGGTACTGAAAGGAAAGGATCATTAACAAATCTCAGCTGGGAGAGTGGCCTCTGGAGAGGAAACTGGGTAGCTGGGAGCCACAGGTAGTGAGAAGGAGACTTTATCATTGTTATTTACATAGAGTAAAATGCACAAATAATTTTGCAGTTCTGTGAGTTTATATCTACTACACCTTGGTATCCACCATCCAGATCAATATAGAGAACATTTTCATCCTCCCAGTGAGTTATTCCCCTCTCTGTTACCAAAGATTAGCTTTGCCAATTTGCGAATGTCATGTACATGGGTCATATGGTATGTACTCATGTGGCTGGCACTTTTTTCTCAATGTAATCCTTGTGATATTCATCTATATTGTTGCCTGTATCAGTAGTTCATTTGTGTTTGCTTAGTTAGGTGTGTAGAATTCCTTGCAAGTACAAGGAATTTAGTCATTCATAGGTGACTGAGTTTTTTAGTGTATTTTTTGTATCTTTGACCTGTTTTATCTTTTCAAGAAAAGATAAAGTTTAAAAAATGTTTTTAAGAAAAAAGAAGTTCCAGTTTAGAGAACTAATTTCTAGGACTGTATCAGATCCACACATCACTATGTGATTGTAACTGCAGAGGCTCTAATTTCATTCCCATGTTGGAGGTAAGTATCTACTGAAACCTTCCTTTAAGTTAAAGGAGCCAGACAAGACTACTTTTGGAGCAGTGTGCTATAGAATAGTACAGCTCTAGGCAGAGCAGCACACTATGATTCTAGAGCCATGGTTTCAACCTGAGCTGGGCCAGAACAAACCTTCCCCCACCGTGTTGCCTTAAACCAGTGTGGCATGAAGGCATGAGTATGAGTTGACAGAGAGCCCGTACCCTGCTCTTCCATTTCTTATCTTGAACTTCCATTTCATGTTTCATTTGAAGGGTTTCACTGATTTAAAAAATATTTGAAATCCATGGTTTTAGAATAGCTAGCTGCTAGTTAGAAGCACTCCCCAAGAAATATCTCATGTCAATGAATTCACAAATTAAAAGACCACATTCTGCCTCCCTTCCCCTCTACTTCAGTCACCCTGGCTTCTTTGTTATTCCTGGAACAGTCACCCTTTCACCACAGGGCTTTTGCACTTGCTGTTCTGTCTGCCTGAAATGTCCTTTCCCTAGGTAATCACACTTTCAACTGCCTCACTTCCTTTAGGTCTTTGTTCAAAAGTCTAGTTCTCAGATTTTCCCTGGTCACCCAATGTGAAATTTTCATACATCAGCGCAAAACCTGGTGCCTCATGTCCCTCTTTACTGCTTTACTTTTATCTCCTTAGCAGTTATCACTATCTAGCATACCATGTTGTTTACTTATCTTGTTTAGCAGATATTGCCCCAGGAGAATATAAGCTGCATAACAGCAAGGATCTTTTTCTTTTTGCCCTGCCCCCCACAAACACACTTATCTATAAGTGCCTAGAACAGTGCCTAGTAAACATGTGTTAAAGAGAATTTTTTTCATTTAGCAATAGCAATTTATCGAGCAGCAACTTAATGCCTTGCCCCATTCCAGGGACTGGAAGATCTTTTGGAGTTTACATTCTAATTGAGAAGCCAGATTTTATACAATTAATTACTCATGATTGAAAATTGCTGCAAAGACAAAGTATAGGATGCAAGTTCAGAGGGTACTAAGGAAGAGAGGGAGTCTCTGAATAAGTTAAGATTGCCTAGAAGAGAAGGAAAATTGTTCAGGGATATGGTGCTTTGGAGGAGCCAAATGCAAGCAACTATTACCAGAGCGCTGGAAGAGAAAGAGATAAGGCTGGAGAGAAAGGCTCTGGCTAGATCCTGTATGGCAGGATAGGCTTAGTTGGGAGTTGGTTTCTCTGTCATGAATTCATGGAAGCCATTGTCCATGTGAGAAACCTCTAAACCTGTAAAGAATTTTTATAAGAGTTTGAGCCCAAATTGACAATAATTGCTGGAAACAAGATTTCAAATGTTCTAGAGTAGTAGTCCCCAACCTTTTTGGCACCAGGGACCAGTGCTCATATGAGAATATAATGCCTGATGATCTGAGGTGGAGCTGAGGTGGTGATGCTAGCGCTGGGGAGTGGCTGCAAATACAGATGAAACTTTACTGCCAGCCTGCCGCTCACCCCCTGCTGTGTGGCCAGGTTTCTAACAGGCCATGGACTGGTACCAGTCCGCAACCTGGGGGTTGGAGACCCCTGCTCTAGAGAATAATAGTTTGCAATTTCTTTTCTGTGTTTGGAATTAAGGAGGGAACATAAGTAAGATTACAGGTGGGTGGGAGAAAGCAAGGCAGGGATTGAATTACAGGATAGTTAAGATTATGTGCTCTCTTGAGGGTGGTTAGCGCTTCCAGGGGTTTTACTTCTGGCGTTTCAAAGATGTGTTAACCTAGATGCACAAGAACAATGGACTGGCAAGTTTAAAATCCTCTCACTAAAGAAGTTATAGGCCTGAGTCATGACTGCCCATCAAGACCTATTCAATTAGGAATTTACAATTTATTATAGCACCACTTTTTTCATCTACACAACTGATGAGTTTACCAATAATATTTGTCTACCTAGGACTGTCTTCAGTCTGCCTTAATGAATGAGATGCTGGGAGAATACAGGCCCCTTAAAGAGAGGAGGGATTGAAAGGATTTTTAAACTGGCCCTAGAGATGGATCAGGATGGGCAGCTTACATGGGCTTCCCTCCTTTCTTTTGCTCAAGAAAGAAGTAAAAACTATTGGTGCCTGCCAAAAGAAGGTTCTGGATTGTTATTAACTCAGCTTCCTCCTGCATTTAAATTTGCAAGTGCTACTCCCAGGCAGAAAACCTAAATACTCACTAAGACTGGGACTTTGAACCTTAGGAATACCCAATAAAGTTATTATAAACAAGAGAAAAAGCCTTTCTGCAAATATCTCAGGGTTTACCCGACCCCACCCATGTTTTACTTTCTTATGGTCTGAGTTCCAAACTGTGGTTCAGGGTGGGGTTTTCACCAATCTGCAGTGAAATGAGAAAACCAAGTGATAAATGTATGCATACTTTCTTACATTCAAGTAAATTACCAATAGTTGATTCTTGGCAAAGACATTTTTATTCGAAGATTATGTCCTTCCAGTTTTTTTCTTTCTTTGGAATGTTGGGTAGTTTAAGTGCCCCCTTCTTGGTGGTGTAATGGCAATAGTAGATGACAGTTGCTTTTCTTAAAATGTTCTCTCTGGGCCAAATCACAAGTTGACAATTCTGTGTTGGCTTCCTAACCTTCTCTTTTCTTACCAATTTTATTCTTCAAGTTTTAAGAATACCAAGATCTAAATGATTTTAACGAAATATTTAGAGCTAGTGTTACTGAGGGGAAGAGAAGGGAGAAAACAATATCATATGGTGGCTGAAAAAGCCACTCAAGAAGGACAAAATCTTGGAAAGTTTAAGATTTTGATTCCAATTGCTAAGATTTAATGCCCTACTTAGCACTGAATGTTCCTTCAGGGTGTTAAGAGACAACATTGCTTCTTGAAGCAACTAACTACCAGGAGTGTCTTAGGAACTAGGGAGAACCTAGCTCATTTTATTTAAAGTCTCAGGCTTATGCTGGTATTACTGGGGACATCTGCAGAGAGATACTGAAGAAAGGATTGACTTCTAAAGAAGCAGCCCTGAAGTCAAAGAGAGATGGAGCTTCCTTGACCATTTGTATTTGAACCTTAACCAGATTTAGCAACCAGCCACAAAGTCACGTGTGCATGTGCTTATCATAGATGTGAAGTTTTATTGATCTGCTTTTTGCACAGTGGGAAATATCAGAGTTAAATTGTCCTGTGTTATACCTACACCATTTATAAAAATTAATTAAAAATAGATCATAGACAAAAGTGTAAAACCTAATACTATAAAACTCCCAGAAAAAAATGTAGAAGAAAACCTTTCTGGACTTCGGTAGACAAAGATTTCTTAGATATGATACAAAAACAAACTAATAAAAAACAAAAGTTATACTCTGTAAAAGAAAAAGTTGGTATCTTGGATTTCATAAAAATGAAAAACTTCTGCTCTTTGAAAGACACTTAAGAAAATGAAGTCAAGCTGAAGATGGAAGAAAATATTTGCAAAACGTATCTGATGCAGGAATCATATTGAGAATATATGAAGAATTTTACTATACAAGAAGACAAGCAAACTAAAGAAGACATGACCTAAAGATGTAAATGGACAGTTCACCAAAAAAGATGTACGAATGGTTAATAAGCACATGAAAAGATGCTCAACATCATTAGTCATTAGGAAAATGCAAATTAAGACCATAACGAGATACCATTGCATATAAAAATGGCTTAAATAAAATCCTACAATTGCAAGTGTTGGGAAGGATGTGGAGTGACCCTCACACAGTGCCAGTGGGAAAACGGTCTGGCAATTTCTTTTCTTGTCTTTTTTGTTCTGTCTTGTTTTGTTTTGTTTTGTTTCACTACTGTTAATTCAATCATTTTTATTTTTTAAATATTTTTTATTTTTTAATTACAGTTTACATACAATATTATGTTCTTTTCTGGTGTACAACATAGTGATTAGATATTTATATAACTTATAAAATGATCACCTCAATAAATCTAGTATATGACACTATACATAGTTATTACAATATTATATTTCCTATGCTACACTTTAGATCCCATGACTAAATTTCTACCAATTTGTACTCCTTAATCCCTTCACCTTTTTGCATATCCTTCCAACCCTCCTCCCAGCTGGCAATCATCAAAATGTTCTCTGCATCCATGAGCCTGCCTCTGTCCTGTTTATTCTGCTTTCTAGATTCCACATATAAGAGAAGTCATGTGGTATTTGGCTTTCTCTATTTGACTTATTTCAACAAGCTAATACCCTCTAGGTCCATCTACGCTGCCACAGAGGGCAAGATTTCATTCCTTCCCATGGCTGAGCAATATTCCATTGTATGTATGTAGCAGCTCTTCTCTATCTATCCGTCCACTGATGGACACCCAGGTTGCCTCTATATCCTGGCCGCTGCAAATAGTGCTGCAAAGATCATATGAATGCAAATGTCCTCCCAGACTAGTGAGTGGGGTTTCTTTGGATGAACACTCGGAAGTGGAGCCACTGGGTCTTTCTTTGCCACTTGTTATAGCCTTTGTTTTAAAATCAATTTTGTCTGGTACAAATATTGCTACTCCAGCTTTTGGTTTGTTTGTTTTCATTTTCATATCTTTTCTGATCCCTTTATTTTCAGTCTGTGTGTGTCTTTTGATCTGAAGTGAATCTCTTAGAGGCAGCATATGTAATGGTCTTGTTTTCTTCAGCCACACTATGTCTTTTGATTGGAGCACTTAATCTATTTACATTTAAAGTAATTATTGATAGAATGTAGTTATTTCCATTTTATTATTCATATTTTTTAACTTTTTTTCTTCTTCTTAAAGAAGTCCCTTTAACATTTCTTGTAATACTGATTTGATGGAGATAAACTCCTTTAGCTTTTTCTCATCTGGGAAGCGCTATCTGTCCTTCGATTCTAAATGATAGCTTTGTTGGGTAAAGTAATCTTGATTGTAGGTCCTGGGTTTTCATCACTTTGAATATTTTGTGCCAATCCCTTCTGGCCTGCAAAGTTTCTATTGAAAAATCAACTGATAGTCTTATGGGAGCTCCCTTGTAGGTAAATAACTGCTTTTATCTTTCTGCTTTTAAGATTCTCTCTTTGTCTTTAACCTTTGGCATTTGAATTATGACATGTCTTGGTGTGGGCCTCTGGGTTTATCTTGTTTGAGACTGCACTTCCGGGCTTTGTATGTCTATTTCCTTCACCAAGTTGGGAAGTTTTCCATCATCATTTCTTGAACTAGGTATTCAATTCTTTGCTCTCTCTCTTCTCCTTCTGGTACCTATATGATGTGAAAGGTTTGTATGCTTGATGTTGTCCCAGAGACCTTAAACTATCCTCAATTTGGCAGGGGTGGGATTTTTATTTTCTTTTTGCTGTTCTAATTGGGTGTTTTCTGCTACCTTATCATTCAAATCACTGATTCAGTCCTTTGCTTCATCAAATCTACTGTTGATTCCTTCTAATGTATTCTTCATTTCAGTTATTGTATTCTTCATTTCTGGCTGGTTCTTTTTTATGGTTTCTATCTCCATTTTTATGTTTTCTATCTCTTTTTTGAAGTTCTCATTGAGATCGTTGAGCATCTTTATAACCAGTGTTTTGAACTCTGCATCTGGTAGATTGCTTGTCTCCATTTTGTTTAGTTCTTTTTCTGAAGCTTTGTTCTATTCTTTCATTTGGGACATGTTTCTTTGCCTTCTCATTTTGGCTGCCTCCCTGTTTTGTTTTTACATATTAGGTAGAGCTGCTATGTCTCCTGGTCTTAGTAATGTAGCCATATGTAGCAGGTGTCCTGTGGGGCCCAGTAGTACAGTCTTCCTGGTCACCTGATCTTGGTGTCCCTTTTGGGGGTTGTGTATGCCCTCATCTAGTAATTAAGCCTTGATTGCTATTGGCACACCAATGGGAGGGATTGACTCTTGGGCTGATTGGTTGTGAAGACTGGCCATGACTGAAGGAGCTGAAGTGGAGGGGCTGACCCTATGGAGCAGGATTTGCTTTAGCAGGGCTCTGGTACCTACTGAGTCTGCCCTTTTGGTGTGTTGTTTTTGGAGGTGTTTGCATGCTGCTCTGGTGTGGTCTAAAACTAGCCACCAGGTGTGTTGGCTCTAGGGCCTCTTGGGAGGGCTCAGTTGCAGGCCAAGTTTGGCCACTGCCTGTGCTCTGCCTGGGGCCATTTGGTATGAGCTGCAAAGTGATCTGCAATATTTTCCAATTGTGCTGGGTTTTGAGACTCTTGTGAAAGGCTGAGCTGCAAACTAAGACTGATGCCTCTAGTGCCAGGCTTGGGGCCACTTAGCAAGAAGTATGGGGCATGCTGAGGCCAGATGTTTCTTGTTTGGGGTTTGTGAACCTTTGAAAGATTTTAGGAAAGTCTGTAGCATGAGCCAAGACAGGCCATTTGTATGGAGAAGCCACTGGAAGCAGCTTGGGTGGGCTGGCAAGTTGGATGGGGCAGGGTCTCAGGGAAATATCAGAGTGGAAGTGTTAGCCACATTGATGGAAACTCAGATATGGTGACTATCTGGTGCTGCATGCTGGGTCAAGTGAGGGCTCAGTGAAGGAACAATGGCTTCTGCCATCACTTTTATCTGGGAGAAAGCTGCCCCTCAATGCCTTGCTTTGAAGCCAGACAATTCAGTTTTCCCCTGTATGTCCTTGGCACCTTTCAAGCTGTTGCCCAGCACTGGACCTCAGAGTGAGTCTATTTGTGAGTAAGTTCATGTGCAGGCCCTTTAAGAGGAATGCTCAGGATTCTAGCAGCCCTTCGTCTCACTCAGCCACAATCTCTGATCGTTTCCACAGCCAGATGTTATAGGGACTTCTCTTCCTGGCACTAGAATCCTTGGCTCAGGAGCCTAGAATGGGGCTGGGACTCCTTGCTCCTCAGGGAGGACTTCTGCTGCTGAGATACCCCTCCTGATTTTTAATCACCACACATAGGTATGGAACCAACTAGTTCTGTATCTTTGCCCTCCCACCTGTCTTGAAGTGGCTTCTTCTTTATATCCTTAGTTATAGGACTTCTGTTGAGTTAGACTAGACTGCAGGTGATTCTCAGTGATGGTTGTTCTGTAGTTTAGTTGTAATTTTGACATGGTCATGGGAGAAGGCAAGCACAGTGTTTACCTACTCCACCATCTTGATTGGAACTAGTTTGGCAATTTCTTATAAAGTTAAACATACACTTAATTGTCTGAGTCAACAATCTTACTTCTAGAAATTTACCAAGAGAAATAAAGACATATGTTCACACAATAATCTGTACGCAGATATTTATAGCAGTTTTATTTATAATCACCAAAAGTCGGAAACAACCCAAATGCCCTTCAGCTGGTAAATGATAAACAAAGAGTGGTCCATCCACACCATGAAAGAAAAAGGAAGAAACTACTGATGTGTCCAGGACAGACAAATCTCAAATTCATTATCCTAAGTGAAATAAGCCAGTCTCAAAAGGTCACATACTATGTGATTCTACTTATGTGACATTCTGAAAAAGGAAAAATTATAGGGATGGAGAACAGATCAGTGGTTACCAGGGGTGAGGGGTAGAGGGAGGATTTGATTGCAAAGGGAGGAGCAGCAAAAGGGAATTTGGGGAGGTGTTAGAAGTCATTTACATCTTGATTGTAGAGGTGATTACAAAACAAAATGTGTTTGTCAAAACTCAGAACTATATGCCAAAAAGGGTAAGTTTTATTGTACATAAATTGCACTTTAATAAATCTGACTTTTGATCATTCTGGATTCATGAATTCTCCAAGCCCCCACATTCCATATTGCCTGCCGCATTCCTATTACTATTAATTGTAATAACCACAAAATCTCACATTTTATGATTTAGCTGTGTGCCTAGCACTGTGGTTAATCCTGTGCTTTTCTGAGTGTTCTTCTTTTCACTATTTACCCAATTACTCAGACCATAAATTTTGGAGTCATTCCTGATTTTCTCTCTTTCTTATGCCTCACATCCAATCCATCAGCAAATCCTTTGTGCTTGACCTATGTATACTGAATCTGATCACTTCTCATTATCTCTATTTCTATCACTCCATTCCAAGCTAGGATCATCTTTCAGCCTCTTAGCTGGCCTCTCTACTTCTCCTACTCCTTGAATCTGTCAGTATATGCTATACTATGCTATAGTTATGACTCCCAAATATTCAAGATTTATCTGTACAAAGGTTAATTTCTCACTGAAGTGACATGCCCTCTACAAACCAGGTACAGTTCTGTCCCACATCTCCTGCTCCTGGAACCCAGGCTAAGGGAGCAACGTCCACCTGAACATTGTTGCTCACTGAGACAGAAGGAGAAGGAGCTCTGGAGAGCCTCACAATGGCAATTAACTGCTTGGTCTGGAAGTGACACTTGCAACTTCTGTTCACAGCTCACTGATCAGAGTTGCATGTCCCCATTCAGCAACAGGAAGTATACCCACCATGTGCCTGGGAGGTGGAGAGAAGGAAATATTTGGCCGTTAGCTTTGTGTTACTATGATTTTTTTGAAGTCTTCTCCAAACAGTCAGAGGAATCCTTTTAAGATGCATATGACAAAGACACTCCCCTGATTGAAATTCTTTAATAACTTTCATAACACTTAACTTCAAATCCAGAATCTCAACCCTGGCCTTCAAGGCCTGCTGGCTTCATCCACTCCTAACAGCTCTAGGCACACTGGCCTCTTGTAGTTTTCTGCTAAGCCTGGCTACTCCTTAGGGCCTCTCTACCTGTTCTCCCCCAGAAATTTCCATGGCTGCATCTCTCATCACCTAGGTGTCTGCTAGATGCCCCCTCTTCTGAAAAGACTTCCGTAAGACAACTTACATGGCATAAGCTCCAGTATCCTGCTTTATTTTCTTTTGCATCCTTATCATGACCTGGCATTACATGTTGTATTATTTGTTTTTGCCTGAATCTTTCACTAGAATTTAATTTCTATCAGGACAATGACTTTGCTTTGTTCCATTCTATATCTCTAGTGGCTAGAACAGTGTAGGAAATGTTTCTACACATAGTAGGAACACAGAAATTATTTGTAGAATGAATGAAGCACTTTTACACCTGTTACCCCATTGAAACCCCAAATGACCCAGTGAGTAAAAACTATTATTACCTTATTTGATAGATGAGAAAACTGAATCAGTGAAATTATTTTCCCAGTCAGGGACAGTCTGAATTCATGCTCAACATTTGACATCAATTCCATCCTGAATTTCTCTCTTCACTAGGCTACTTCTAAAGCACAAATGTCATTGAAAAAGAACCAATTGCTTTTGGAAGGTGCCTGAGAAATGTGTGCAAATGTGGAAGTTTAAGTGGTCCTTTCTAACAGAGGATCCCAGGGTCCTCTTAAAGACAGGGAGGTTTTCTAGTCTTCATACACTTAGTTTATAGGCCCATATTACTATGAGTTCTTGCCAAAGCAGACAAACCACATGTGCGAGAACCCAGGGAATGAATGATATACTTGGGCATTACTCTAGTTTGACCTAAGGAATATGCAGAGTGAAAAATTCCTTATGATAGTATGATTTCTTCCATTGATTCAACAATAACTATCAATGCCTTGAGCCCAGAAATTGCTTTACCAGCAGCTTGTTCTTGATACTTGAATTTCCAGCCTCAGAATCAGAGTCATAGAATTTTGAGGGTGGAAAAAAGAGTCAAGATAACCCATCTGATTCTGTCTTTTTAATTCAGAGGCAAAAACCTGAGGACATGGAGATAACCTGGGGCTTTCACACACATTGTTGCCTTTGATCATCACAGCCATCCTTGCTGTGAGTGACCATCTCCTCCTTCTAAGGATGAAGATGCTTGCTGAGGCTCAGGCAGGGCACATGTGTGGCCCAAGGCCATAGAACCCTGAGCGAGTTTTAAATCCTAGCCTCAAAAACTACTTTTCTGATTACAGGTTCTTTCTACTATTACCACATATAGAATCCCTAGAACCCAAATATCCTGGAATTTGTTAATTAAGAATTAGATTAAGACAGAGGCTCACCCATAGGAATATCTAATTTGTCATGGACTGAATTATATCCCCTTTAAATTCATTAAGCCCTAACCCCCGATTCCTCAGACTGGCTTTGTTTGGAGACAGGGCCTTTATAGTGGTGATTAAGTTAAAATGAGGCTCTTAGGGTAGGCCCTAACCCAATCTGACTGGTGTCCTGATAAGAAGAGGAAGAGGCACCAAGGATGTGCAGGCACAGAGGAAAGACCATGTGAAGACACAGAGAGAAGGTGGCCAAGGAGAGGGGCCTCAGGAGAAACAAACCCTGCTGGTCCCTTGATCTTAAACTTTCAGTCTTCACAATTGTAAGACAATGAATTTCTGTTGCTTAAGCCATCCAGTCTGTGGTATTTGTTACGGCAGCCTGAGCAGACTAATACACATATCATGAGTTTGTGTGTAGCTAAAGAGCGGCTTTTGGTTAAATAACAAAAATCAACATATAGAGTGTTTACTTGGGCGAGGTGCTGAACACTTTAGCTGTTTTAACTCAATAAATGTTGACAGTAAGCTTGTGAGGTAGGTTCTATGATGGAGTTCCTTTTATAAATAAGGAAACTAAGACAAAGAAAAGTCACTTGCTCTAAGCTAAACATTTTGAAAGTGGCATAGCTGGGATTTAAACTCAAGGGGTCTGGGCTCCCAAACCCATTCTCTAATGAATCTAGTTAGGTTAGTTATCATCATTCATATTTTTCAGATGAGAAAACTGAGACTCAGACACTTACCCAACATCTCACAGTCAGGGTGGGGCAGAACCAGAATTTCAAGTTCTTTGTACTTCATCACAAACTGAATCTCTGGAACTCAAGAGTCCTGACAGTCAGTAATTGAAGGAAGGTAAAGGGCTCATCCAGAGGGGTAAGAGCAAAAATCTATGTACACACAAAATGAGTTTGCATGGTCGTCTGATATAGGAGGTTGGATCACTTGAAGGGTGAGGGAAGATGATAAAATTAAGCCAGAACCTAGAAAGGCTAGGAAGAGGGGAACAGATGAGGACAAAGCTTTTAGAAACACCATGTCCCTCTCCTCTCTTCTTTGGATCCTCTCCGCTCTGTTGCTACTGCCCATGGATGGAGAGGTCAAGTAATTTGCCCAGGTCATACAACTAGGAAGGTAGTTTGCAGAATTCATTCAGTTCTCCTTGACTCCAAAGTCCACTCTCTTCCTACTTTTACTTTTAATTTTGAAAGCTATTTATGAGGCACCTAATATGTGCCAGATACCAGGTGCTGACAGTATTGGGAAAAAGTATATGGCAGGCTTTGGCCTCTACAATGCACAGTCTGGGAGAAATGGGCACATAAGCAGATCATGACAGCAAGATGTTCAGGGCTGTAGTTGTCAGGTGATCACAATTGTCCCTCAGTGTTCTTTTGTCTTCTGGTATCATTCCCTTTCCCAAGCAGTTTATTGAGCCTGTGTTCTCTGTCCTAAGGGAGAAATGTGATAGAGTAGAAGTAAAAAGGCCTTTCAGTCTCTGCCTCTTGTGTTCCATCATCTCAACCTTTCAAAGTTCCCACAGGGGAACTTAGGGGAGGTGAGTGACAGACCAATGTTTGGAAGAAGCAGGTAGAGGGGTGTGCTTTTTCCAGACAAGAAAAGTCTTCCCAGGTGCTGTGGGAGGGAGAGAAGGTAAGAAGTTACTGAGATGGTTAGGGCTGAGAGCCAAAGAGCAGAGTGGTTCGTCTATAAACAGGGCCCCGGAAAATGGCAAGACCTCAGAGCAAGAGTGATAGGGGTTGTATCTATGCAGACAAAGCCTAGGCTGCCTTGCAGAGATTCCAGGGAACCAGCATGGAGTGGGCATTATCAAGATGACTCCAGGACCTAAAGGGGTCATGAAGAGAAAATCAGTCCTATGGCAACTTGTGATGAACAGATGCCCTGAGACCAGACAGACACCTTCTTCAGTACCTTGACACTAGAGAGTCTAGAACTTAGATACGACACTGGATAAAGGGGAAATGACAAACTGGCTGAGATTGAGTCAGAGTGGGAGTTCAAAATAAAAATAAAGGGGGAGAGATGAAAATAAGAAAAAATATTTCTGGCATACTTGAAATTCACACCTGCTATGTTGTACCAGAGTCAAACCAAGGTGTGTGAAAAAGTACTGGCCAGCCAGGATTGCTCAGGGAGACAAGTCAGGGAGGGCATCCCAGGCCCAGTGCACCATACATGCAATAACCTTAAGGAGTAGTGGCTCATGGACCACAGGAAATCAGTGTGCTGGAATAGTTGAGGAAAGAGTCCAGAGAGGTCAATCCCATCTTAAAATAGCTTACAAACTATGCAGCTTGGTTGGATTTTATCTTGAAGACAAGGGTTTTGTATGGACACATTTTAATCAAGAGAGTTTCAGAATTAGTACTGAGTTTATAAATCTCTGGTGGTGGCTTGGGTCAGGACCAGAAAAGGGGCAGAAGACCAGTAAAAATGGCAAAGAATAAAAAAAGAACAAGGAGAGAGTTAGTGGAAAGAAAGAACGAGAGATTTTCAACAGTAGCATCTCCTGGAAATGATTTATGATTGGACTTCAGGAGTAAGGGGAGCATCAAGAATGATGCCTAGGTTTCTGACTTGGGTGGATGAGTCAATCGAGGTGACATCAACAGAGATAGAGTCATAGGAGGGAAGGCTGTTTAGAGATGGAGATATTGAGTTGAAGCGTAAATATGATGAATTTGATGTGTCACTTAGGATGCTTTTGGCTGCAAGTATGAACAACCATAAAACAAAACAAAATAAAAACCCATGAAACAATGAGAAAATGTATTATCTGACATAATTGGAAGGCCCTCTCCCATATAAGACACAATCAGTTAGTCATTAGGAATGCAGATTCTTTCTCTTATTGTATTCAACATATTCCTCAGTAGTGGCAAATGCTTGTCACTACTCCAGTATTACAAGGCACAACATCTAGAGGAGAAAAAGGAACCATCTTTCATGTGTCTTTTAAAGAGGAAGAAAAACCTTTCCTAGACATTCCTAGCAATCTTTTCCATCATGTGTTACTGGCAGAAACGGGTCATGGTTCCACTCCTTAAGCAATCATGAGTTTTGGCTAATCATGACCATTGGAGAATCCACCATCACTGCCTCTACAAGATGACTGTGGCACATGCAAATAGAAATATCTTGAAACACTTGGAAATGAAGATCAGAGGACAGATTTTGGCTGAATATATCATAGAGGTACTGTGAGAGGAGGGCTGTGAATGACAGACTGCAGGTACAGGAGCAGAGAGAAGGAAAAGGGGGCCAAACACAGAACTCTGGAGACCACTTCTATTTAAGGAGCTACCTGAAGAAGAGAAATTACAGTGTATAGTTGAGAACCTGACTCTGGATTCAAATGGATCTAAACAGGAATTCCAGTTCTGCTACTTATTAGCTATGTGACCTAGGGTGAGGATCCCTTTACGACTTTCCTTGTCTATAAAATGGAACTACTAAGTCTTACCTCCTAGGGTTTCTGTGAATCGTTGATAAGAAAATGCACACAAAGTCTCCCATGACCTCAGCCCCACAGCAGTTTCTCATAGCTGTTGGTGAAAAGAAGACCAGCCTACAGAGGATTTGAGGAGTAATGGGGAAAGCTGGGGAATAATCACAATGGGATGGTGTCATTGAAAACGCAGGGTGAGAGGATTTCAAGGAGGAAAGAGTGGGCAATTATGTCATCTGCTAAAGAGAGGTCAGTTCAGAAGTGGACTTAAAAGTGCCCTTTGGATTTAGCAATTAGAAGGTCACTGGTACCCTTGACAAGAGCACTTTGAGTGGAGTGCTGGGGCTGGGAGCCAGGAAGCAGGGGGTCAACAGTCAAGACCGGAATACAAGTTGCCTGGCTGACAACATCAGCGTCTTTTTCACTATGCCAGGAGCTACTTCATTTTGAAAATTCCTGTTTTAAGTCATGCCTCAAAAATATTCATTTGGAAAGCAGTAAACAGTAGGATTCTACAATCTGTGAATGTAATGGCTCCTTTTCATCATTTTTAATTTTTTGTGTGTGTGGATAAAACGAAGGTGGCTGGTTCCTTTTATTAGAAATATGTTACATTCTTTTGGAGGGTTTGTTTACATTACCATTTTATTGCTATATGGCTCTTTTTTATATAACATATTTTGCAACCATAAAAACAAACAAACAAAACAAATAAAACCCAAACAACATGTGTACTTTGAATTTAAAAAGTTCAAATCCTTTACTCTGCACTTTTTGGAAGCAAAGTGTGAAACTAGGAAAACCTAGAAAACTGTGCAATTTGGCAAATCCTCCCTTAATAAATGATAGCAGTTGCTTTTGAGACCAGTTTGGATCATGTTTGTCAGGGCTGTCATTAAAAAATTAATATTTTTGCTATTGCTGAATGTCTCTAAGTAATCCAAATGCGGGCAGTGGCTGAGCACGGTCAATTTCGTGACCTCCTTCCTGCTACCCACCTCCCCCTCCTGGCTGTCTCAACTCCCCAGTGGATGATCCCTCAGCACTAGCAACACTGCAGCTGCTACTGTTTCTTGATTCTGGCAAGGAAAGTGGGCTTGGGGCCAAGTCTACTGTCCAGAGCTCTCTGTGGAAGATGCTAGAAGAGAGCACCAAATACTTTCTCACTCTCAGTGACCCACATTCATCACTTCTGCCAAACATCTGGATTGCAACACACAGAGTTCAAAGGTCCAGAGTGTGTGTCTACACCTGGCCTAGCTGTTTAAATAGAGCTGACCTCAAACCAAACACTGGGTCTTGATATTGTTACTTATGCAGAGGGTTGGATACCAAATATAAATATTAACTTCAGCATCTTCTCCCCACAGGCCTTTGTGACTAAAGGATGCATATTAGCCATCTACCCAAAAAAGCTACCCAAGTTGCATAAAAAGCCGCCCAACTTCTCTCTGAGTCCTGAACTCTTTTCCCAAGCAGGCTGATTTTTTTTCCTGACAACTAGTTTAAATGTATATTTACTTCAATAGTGTCACAGTTCCTTTCCACTGTGGAGCTCACTGTAGCCTCTTGCATTTCGAGTCATCAGGTGATGGGTGCACTGCAGAGATGGTGTTTCCCATTCTCGGGAGAAGCTGTGAGTGAGCACCATATGTTATTAAGACCTCTTAGAATTCAGTGCCAGGAATGGAACCACAGTCAGGAAAAAGCAAGGTAAAATGGCAACATGACGTGGAAATGAGTTCACAGTTCTCAGCAGCTCTGAGTCATTCTTCCTCGGTGAAGTCAGCTAAGGAAGATAGGTGAGTGAGTGAGTGAGTGAGTGTGTGTGTGTGTGTGTGTTGCAGGTGTGTCTGAGAGCAGCCAGGGGCAGAACAGTTGTAGAAGTACAAGGAAAAGGTAGATTGTGAGATTCCTGGGCACAGGACTGGACCTAGTTTTTCTGTTTCTAGAGGGAGGCCTGAAGATAGAACATAATTTAATTTCCACAAACATTTATTAACAAACTGTAACTATTATTCAATGTAATAAGTGCTAGAAGACAGGAGTATGTGCAAAATACTATGGGATAAAGAGAAGAAAAGACTATCCTTGACTAAGATACTTAATAAAAGTTTCACAGAGAAAGAAACATTTGAATGGGATCATTCAATCATTCCTTCATTCAACAAATATTTATGGAGCCTCATGTGTCAGCACCGTACTGGGCACTAAGCAGATGACAGACATTATTCCCATTACGGAGCTCACTCTTTTGTGAAGCTTGACTTCATGTTTACTGGGTACCAGGCTCTGGGAGGTGCCCTCCTGGAGATAATATTACCTGTTGAAAAAGATGAGATAATTAGACAAATCACTTCAAAAATGTGCCATGGGTATTATGATCAAGGAAGAATAGGACACTATGAGATGATTAGTTCAATGGTTCTCAACCCTGGGACAATTCTGCCCCTCACACCTGGTAGGCATTTGGCCATATCTGGACACATTTTTGGTTGTTGCAACTGAGGGAAGAGGGTGATCAGCATCTAGTATGAAGAGGACAGGGATACTTCTAAACATTCTACAATGCCCAGGACAGCCCCCACAATAAAGAATTATCCAGCCTCAGGTGTCAATAATAGGGAGGTTGAGAAACTCCAATTTAGTCCTAGGCTCAAGGAATGCTTTGAGGAAGAAGTATATTTTGAGAAATGGAGGATGCTAAGAATTCAGAATGCTGGGGAATAGAGGTCAAGCATTTAATTAGAGAAAATAATGGAGGGAGAAAAGAGTTCCTGGGAGCTCAAGCTAAGGATGCAAAAGAAGGTAAAGGGAAGATGGCAGGAAATGAAACACAAATTACAGCCTGTACTCAGTGTGACTAGAGGGTCTTCTGTACCATGTTATGAAGTGTGGACTTTATTTGGAGAGCACGATGGCTAACACAACCTTCCCACCCACTTGTCTCTCACACACAACTACTTACCACCTTGGAAAATTTTAAATCCAGTGATATGATTCAACTTGTTTTTAGAAAATTCACTCTAACAGCAATGAAGATGGTTGAAGAGAGGAGAGATGATAAATGGAAGCTATGGCAGTGAACATGGAAAAGCTGCAACAGACTTGTGAGAATAGAGAAATTTTTATACTTGGTGATTAATTGGATGCTGAGGGAGAAGGAATTGCTTAGGATAACTCTGAGTTTTCCAGCTGAGGGCTAGTGTAAGTGGTGAGGTGTATTATAGAAGTAATTTTTAGGGGACAGGGGACTTTAAATATGATGTTGATGGTTCTGTGGATATATCCAATTGGACATATTCTATTTGCAGAGAGAATGGTGGGTCTGGTGCTGATGAAAGATCCGTGCTGCAGGCATGGAAATGGGGATCACTAAGGCTCACAGGTAGTAACCAAAGTCTTGAAAATAGAGAAGGCATTCAGGATAAATGCTTAGCAGGAAATGAGAAGGCAGAAGGCAGAATGTTGGGGTTCATACACAGTTAAGGGGCAAAAAGAGAAGAGACCACAGAGGAGGGGCTAGAGTGGTAAAAAAGTGTAATGACTCATGCCAAGGGAGGGACTCACTTTATGAATAAGGAAGTGGTCAAGCTCTCCAGTGGAGGAGAGGTTAAGCAGTATGCAAAATTAGATAAAGCTGTTGGACATGTCAGTCAAGAGGTCATTGGTGACCTTTTCAAGAGCAGTTTCACTGTAACGATGAGTGTGGAATTTATTTAAAATCACTTGATTACCCAAATGTAGGGGAAGGAAATGGGAACCTAATATCTATATATCTGGGCAGAATTTGAATAGCCAGGCTTGGCAAACAGAAAAAGAGTATATCAGTTAAGTAGCAGAAAACCAAATCAACCAAACAAAATAAGTCAAATCATAAGAATAGTTTTCATGTACTAAAAAAGAAGGTTTGGAGGCAACCAGCCCCAGGATCAATTTGGCAGCTTAGCAATGTTATTAAGAATCTGGACTCTGTTTTCCTGCTTCGCCATCTTAAACATGTTGACTTTTGTCCTTACTCTTATGATCACAAAATGGCAGCTGCAGTTCCAAGCCTTACATCCTCAGATGACAGTACCTAAAGTAGAAAGGAAGAGGGCAGGGACCAAAATGAGGCTCACCTGACACTTCTTACTCCTTTTCTTAGGAGATTTTCGCTTATACCTCATTGGCCATAATTCAATCACATGCCATCCCCTAGTTAAAGGTAAATGACTGCCATAATTGCTTTTCACCAATCATGATCCCTTCTCTGGGGCTAGGCACAAGTTAGAAGGAGACTGTTAGTCGGGGTGGCAACCAGCACTGTCTATCATAGGAAACCATCCTTTCAGAGCCATGGGGAATGGGGTGAATAAAAGACCTTATAGAATGGGACAAGCCATTGGAAAGCTTTGAAAAGAAGGATTAAATTTTAAAGTTGATATTCACAACAGAGACATTATAACATCTACCATTTATTGAGTGCCAATTTGGGGCAGAAGGCTGATCGTTTTGCAGATCCTATATCATACACTCAACAACACCAAGATGTAGGTAATAATTATGATGATGGTGCTGGTGATAAAATATACTTATTGAGTACTTATTGTGTGCCAGGCACTTTACATTCATTATCTCAATTACTCCTCAAAACGAGTGAGATAGATAGATGCTGTTAATATTTCTGTTTTATAGAGGAGAAAACTAAAGTGTGTGGAGGTTCAATAATTTGCCCAAAGTCCCTCAGCTAGTAGCAGCCAACCATGGGCTGCCTTATTCCAAAGTCAGTGCACACACTGACTACACTCTACTATCTTATCAGATAAAATAAAAAGAAGCCACTGGGAAGTTTTGTTATATTCAGAAGTGGAAGCAATTGTATGTAAGAATGGAAAATTTGCTATTATGAGCATTCTGTTTACTAGTGTCCTGAGCTTTCAGCATTTCATTTTCCTCACAACTTTGCAACTAAAGCACATCCAACAGACAGCTCATTTCTTCCAGCTTTGCATGCTTGTTAACAAGCTCACTGGCCTTACATTGCACTTCTGGGATCTGGAGAACAAGGTAGTTAACTGTGCTCATGGGCTAAGTGCACATTGTGATAACCAGAACTTCTTCCTGGTGGGAGTAGTGACACAGATGAAGTTTTGGATACCAGAATCACATTCTGAGGGCATTCACATGAAGAAAAGAGAGGGCCTCCAACAAAAGATGACAAAAACTGTCTCAGGTGTTCAACTAGTTATCAACTGGAATTTAGGTTCACATCTTGCAACATGAGAAGAAGAGCCAGCATTTCTGGGGACTATGTTCTTGGCTCTATGCTCAGCATTTTACATGCATCATTTCACTGAACCTTACAATGAGGTTATGCAGAAGAAATTTTTATTATCTCTGTTTTGCAGCTGAGGAAAATGAGGCTTGGAGTGTTTAAGCGATTTGCTTAAGATTATACAGCTAGCTAGTGGCAGAGGTGAGATCTGAACCCACCCCTATCTGTCTTTCCAGACTGATCATTTTTAACCTATGCTTTACTGTCTAGGTACTCCCTATGTACTGCTATGCATAAATTTTTACAGGTATTAAATGAACCTGGGGTAGGGGCAGGAGGAGGGGGTTCCTGAAACTCACAATCTTTCTGTTGCTTTAAAATCCTATTTCTGTTCCAAATATATTCCAAATGTGTATATTTCAGGATTAGCATACATACATAATGAAAATCATGGCAGCATGTTGCAGTTATCTTAACAGCACCTAGAAGCAAAAGTAAAGATACTATAAATAAGATGTAACACCTAAGCTGCACTCATAGCATCCTGGGGGTTGAGTGGATGGTCTTTCAGTTTCTTCAGAAGGAAAGAGCTCTAAGGCAAATCATCCTTTCTTGGGGTTAATATTGGTCTGCTCTAGTCTGGGTCTTCACCGAGTAATTTTGCTGAGTTCTAGTTTCTTTCCTCACCATTCCTCAAATGGCTAAGATTGTCTCTTGGGGCTGGGATAGAGAGGTGGGAGACAAGCTGGGAAGTGTCAAAGAGAAGATTCCACCCTTCCATCAACATGCGGAAACCCAGTTCCAACCAGCAATATCAACCCCTCTCTCCCTTAAGAATGACTTACAGAATTTGGATTCCTCTTGCCAGTATAGAGACTAGAGGTATTATCCAGAAATGGCATTATCATAAGTCGTAATCAAAATCTAAAGCAGGAAAATCTGAGGTGATATTATATCTATTCTACACTGCCCCTAGCCCACAGTGCCCCTATAAGGACCCTTGGTTGTGAATTAGAATATGGCCCTTCTTCCTTCGAGTGAGACAACCTGGTGTCAAGCTACATGCCTTGGTGAGTTGGGGGCAGCCTCGATTTCAGCCCTCATTGTGCAAAGTACAATGAGATATGGCAGCCCTGACCCAGGTCTTGTCTCAGATTCCCAGAATATTTTCCAGTGCTTGAAAGCAGAAAGCTGCGGGATACATTCTCATCCAGCTTAAAGGGAAAGAAGGAAAACTCTGAGAACTTCTTCTTTTTTTTTTTTTTTTGATTGTCGAATTACTTAAATCCTGCAGCACAGCCTGGAAAGACTCAATTAAGAGGGACTGTAGGAAAATTTGGAACCACGAAAAGCCCAAGGCCATGTTCAAAAAGCTTTCAAAAATTGTTGCATGGAACAATTTTGTTTAGTTCACAAAATTGTCATTGACTCTTCCAGCACCTCTCTTCTTAGCTTCATCTCTCAGACTTAGTCAGGACTCCTCACAGCACAAGAGGAAGGAAAATACAGTGCCTAAGAGGGCTGGGCTGTGGATTTAGGTTCAGAATTGTCCATAGTATTTTGGAGCTCTGTGACTTTGAGCAAACTACTTACATACTCTGAGTTCTAGTTTCCTCACAGGATTATTATAGTGGATAAATGGGATAATGATGTATAAAGCACTTTACATTATGTTTGCCTCTTGGAAAGTGAACAGTGATGACAGCTATTATTAACCCAGGTAGTGCTGAAAGAAAGAACCAAGGATTGTCAGCCCATCTGACTCCCCCTTTTCTTCTTACCTCAATATCCAGATGGGTTATGGCCATCATAGTAAGAACCATTAGAAATATATATGACTAGAAGTGGATATGACCAACTTTCTCTTTTTACTTATCTTCTATACAAGAGGCACTGAGCTAAGAATGATGTGAAAATGAATAAAAAATTTTCCTACCTTTAAGAAATTCATATATTGGTTTAAAAAAAAGGATGACAGAGAGGCATCTGCTATTATCAGTTCAGAAAATATTCGGAAGGTACCTATCATTTTTTCCCTGCCCCATATGTCACCTGAAAAGGCTAACCCTCCATGTCTGGTGAACCCTGACTCATCCTGGGTACAGCTAACTGAACCAGAGCTAGACTTCTGACCATACCAAGCCAATTTAATTTTCCCCTGAGGATTTAAAATAGAGTGAAATAAATTCAGATTCAGGATGGTTAGTCATAATGGTGCGTACAGAATTAAAAGTGATGGAATTCTCAGCCTTGGGCATGCCTATTAGTAAGCAGAGAATTCCAGACGAAAGCAATGATGAGAGGCCAGGTGGCTCTAGAGAGAGATGAGAAAAAGAGATGGAAGCAGTAGACTTTTTTGGTTCCTAATAGCCTTTCAGTTCCTATGAGACTCAGAGACCCTTTCCTCAATGGTGATTCATGAGTCTTTTCTTCTGATAAACCCCTTTTACGTGAGCAATCAATGCTCCTGGTTCCTCAGAAGCACTGAGTAAGTGGGATCCACTGATTGTATATAAAAAGTTGCCAAAGGCCATTCAGATATGATTTCTTTAATCTGCCTCTTGAAAGCCTGATTAGATTAACTATTTGATTTTTAATCCAAACAATTGTTTGGCAATTGGTACCATTTGAGCAAATCCAGAAAACAGGAGTATCACCACCTTTAACCACCATGTTATGTGATGGTACACCTTTAGCAAGCATTCTCTGAAAAACACATACTTCTGGGGAAATAAAAATTTTGAAGTTGTATATTAAAGAGAAGTGTAATTAAAATTCTTTTAGACTTTTTTAGGCCTGCCTTGTGATTTCAGGGTGGAGAGACAACTGCTTGCTTTTAGGTCTTGGGCTTCTAGGTATGTACTTATTTTCATGGCTAGCTTAAGGGAAACTTTATACCAGTACCACCCAGTTGTGTAAAAGAGGGACAGCTGCTCAACAATCCAAACACAGTTTTTATGCAAAAGATCTTTTTTAAAAACATAATTACTTTTACCCAACCACCCTTTTGGAATATCCTGTGCTTGCAACATTATTTTGCCATTGCCAAAGCCTCTAAAATTTAATTCAGAAAAGTCTATGAAAGAGGAATTGTATTTGAGGAATATGTATATTGCCTGTACATCAATTGGCATCTTGGGACTGCTCTGGAGCACAAAAGTCAAAGTTTAGTGATGCGTGGAGTTGTCGTCCTAATGCTAAGTATTGATTAGTAGCTTCAGAAACAACCAGCCAGCACTCAGTCTTTACCATCTAGACACCAGGATCTCCAAGGAGTGTCTTTCCCAGAGAGCCTTGAAAAACAATGCATGAAACATTCAAGCCTACAATACAGAGAGGCACTAAGATAGTGAATGATTGCTTCAGCAGGATAAGTGGAAAATGGTAAATAATATCACGCAACATCTGCATAGCTATAATACCTGGTAGGAAAGTACTGAAAACCAGTATATATGGTATACATATAAACATATTAGTTTTCTGTTACTGCCATAACAAATTACCCCAAATTTAGTGACTAAAAATAACACAAATTTTTATCTTACACCTCTGTAGATCCAAAGTCCCGGTTAGCTGGACTTGTTTCTCTGATCTGGGTTTCACAAGGCCAAAATCAAGGTGTTAGCAGGACTGTATTCCTTTCTGGAGACTTCCCAAGTGAGTCACTTTCAAACTCCTTCAGGTTTTTGGCTAAATTCAGTTCCTTACAGGTGTAGGACAGGGTCTCAGTTTCTTTGCTGGCTGTCAGCCGGGGCTATTCTCTGCTCCTGGAGGCTGCCTGCATTCATTCTCATGCTTTACCCATTGACCCCTGCCTCCCAGGAATGGTGGAGTTCCCTTTGCACTTGGAATCTCTCTAACTTCTGCTGAATCTTTCCTACCATCAGCCAGAAAACATTTTCTGCTTTCAAGGGTTCATGTGATTAGAATGAGCCTAGTTGGACTATCCAGGATAATCTCTATTTTTTAAAGTTTGTAACCTTAATTACATCTGCAAAGTCCCTTTTGCCAAGTGACAACATATTCACAGGTTCCAAGAATTAGAATGTGGACATTTGGGGGAGCCTATTATTTGTCCCTCTACAACATACATATATTTTTATATCCTGAAAAGCAGAGTTGTAGCCAGAATGCTGATGGGGTCTGCATTGTGATCTGACTAACTGAGCAAAATGTAATTGATGTTGTATTAGTTACCTATTACTGCATAACAAATTACCTCCCAATTTAGCAGCTTATAACAACAAATCTTCCATGTGTCAGAAATCTGATGCAGCTCAACTAAGTGTCTCTTCTAACACAAGGTCTCTCATGAGGCCGTCCAGCTGCAGTTTTATCTGAAGGGGCTTTCATTGGCTTGGAGGTTGAAGATCTACTTACTTGCTTGCAGACCTCCAAGTTGAAAGAGTGTCCTCCCAATACGGTGGCTGGTGATCTGAAAGAGAGGAAGAGACAGAGAGCAGCAGAGAGTGAGAGCACTGAGAGAGCAAGAGAGCCTGAGATGGAAGCTACTATTGTTTTTCTTTTTAAACCATCTTAACTACTTTTAAGTGTGCAGTTCAATAGTGTCAAGTATATTCATATTGTTGTGTATCCGATCTCCAGGACTTTCTCGTCTTGTAAAACTAGCACTCTATGCTCATTGAACAACTCCCCATTTCTCCTCTGACAATCACCATTCCTGACAATCACCATTCCTCTTTCTGTCTTTATGAATTTGACTACTCTAGGTATGTCATGTAAGTGAAATACTATAGCATTTATTTATTTTTTTGGTGATTGGATTATATCACTTAGCATAATGTCTACAAGTTCATCCATGTTGTAATACGTGATAGGCCTCCCTTCCCTTTTAAAGAGGATACATATATATATATATGTATATATGTGTATGTGTGTATATATATATATATATATATATATATATATATATACACCTATATATGCCACATTTTCTTTATCCATTCATCTGTCAATGGGTATTTGGGTTGCTTCTATTCCTTGGCTTTCGTGAATAGTGCTGCTGTGAACATAAATGTGCAAATATCTCTTCAAGATCCTGCTTCTAATTCCTTTGATTATATACTGAGAAGTGGGATTGCTGGATCATGCAAAAGTTCTATTTTTAATTTTTGAGTAATCTCCATACTGTTTCCCATAGCAGCTGAACAATTTTACATTTCCATCAACAGTATATTTGGGTTGCAATTTCTTCGCATCCTCAACATCATTTGTTATTTTCTGTATATGTGTGTGTATTTTCAAATGCCTACAGCACTTGGTATTCCTAGGTGGTCTCCCATCCAAGCACTAAGCAGGCCTGACTCTGCTTAGCTTCCGAGATCAGATAAGATCCAGCATGTTCCGGGTGGCATGGCTGTAGACCTGTGTGTGTGTTTTTAATAGTAGCCATTCTAACGAGTATTAGGTGATAGGAGATTTGATTTGCATTTCTCTAATGATTAGGGACATTGATCATCTTTCATATGTTTATCAGCCATTTGTGTATCTTTAGATGGAAGTCACAATCTTTTTAAAAACCTGATATCGGAAGGGATATCCCATCACTTCTGTTGTATTCTAGTCATTAGAAGTGAGTCAGTAAGTCTAGTCAACACTCAAGGGGAACAGACTACTAGGGGGCCCTCTGAGAGGTTACTGACCACAGATGGAATCTCAAGGGTCCATGCAGAACAATGGCTTAGACCTTAGACCAATACAAAGGAAACTTTCCTAAACTTTTCTTTTGATTAGAATCATTTGGGGGAGTTTATTAAAAAACAGATTCTTAGGTTCCTCTCTTACAGGTGCTAAATCAGTGGGTCTTGGTTAGGCCCAGGAATCTGTTTTTTAAAACAACTGCCCAAGGGATTCTTTTTTATTATTATTATAATATAATTAATTTACCTTAAAATTCACCCTTTTAAAGCAGCAGACCCCAAACTTTTTAGCACTAGGGACAGGTGCTCCTATGAGAATCTAATGCCTGATGATCTGAGGTTGAGCTGAGGTGGTGATGCTAGCTCTAGGGAGCAGCTGCAAATACAAATGAACCTTTGCTCACTCTCCTGCTACTCACCTCCTATTGTGTGGTCTTGTTCCTAACGGGCCACAGGCTGGTACTGGTCCATGGCCCAGAGGTTGGGGACCCCTCTTTTAAAGTATACAGTTCAGCATTTTTTAATATATGCACCAAGTTGTGCAACCATCACTACTTTCTGAGAACATTTTATCACCCCTAAAGAACACCCTGCCCATTAGCTATCACTCTGCATTCCTTTCTCCCTCCAAACCCCAGACAACCACTGATCAACTTTTTGTCTCTATGGATTTCTGTTCTGGACATTTCATATAAATGGGATTATATATACATCACCTTTTGTATCTGGTTCCTTTCTCTTAGTGTAGTGTTTTTAAGGATCATTCTTGTTGTAGCTTGTATTAGTACTTCATCTTTTTATGGCTGAATAATATTTCACTGTATAGATACTACATTTAATTTGTCCATTCATTTGTTGATGGACCCAGAAGATTCTTCTCGTAAGGGAAATTTGAGAAAGGATGCAAACTAACTTTCATAGAGTTATCAAAAACAGTTTGAATGTTTCAGATGCTTGTAAAAATGCAGGCTTCTAGGCTCAACCCAAATATTCTGAATTATAACTAGGAATCTATATTTTAAACAAGCTTCCCACGGAGATTCTTTTGCACACTGAAACTCAGACTTAGAGCAGAAATGAGGAGAGCAGGTAGCAGGAAAAATGGTTAGTACCTCTAAGAACATTATTCCTAAGGGGCACCTTTTCAATGCTTTTTAGAGGTGACTGTGATGAAAAGACCTAAAAAGAAGTTGCATGAACACAAAATCTTGAGATACATGGAGAAGGTAGTCAAAGATGATGCCTTTTACTGTTTTTTTGTTTTCTGTTTGATCGCTCTGTAGACCCTGCCCTCTGGCCAGTCCCTCCCCAACTCCACTGCTGACCAGCTTCTTCTGATATAAGAATTAACTAAACAGGTTTAATGTCATAAATTCTTAATGGGGAGAAGGACTTATGAACTTATCTTGTTCAATAGCTACCAAACACAGCTGATCCTCCAATCAACTTTCAGTATTCTTTAAAAAATCCTGCTTTTCAATACTCCTCCCCCACATTTCCAGATTTTAGATTTGTTAGCTCTGGGACCTTGAAATCTATGGCTTTGCAAAACCCTGCAGGTGAATCAAATGGTCAGCCAGATTCAATAACCACTGGCCTAACACCCTCATTTTTCAGAGCAGGAAATTGATTCAAGGTCAGACAACTCTGGAAAAGAACACTGCCTAGAACTTAGGTCTCCTAAATCCTCATCAATATTCTTTGAAATATGTGTTTTCAAAATGTCTAATCCTTGGCATAATAACCATAAGTAATTTGAGAATTTGGTTGTTGACTCTGGGGTACAAGCCTGTACACAGGTTTTAGGTCAGTCTTTGATATTGTGAATGTTAGCTGGCCAATCTTAAACTGTGAAAGAACAAATGATGAATGAAATTGTCATTACCAAGTTAATACCATTTGGAATCAGCAGCCATTAGTATTCAATTTGGGCTATATCTCCTGGTGGTTTATCATTAAGATTTAGAAATTAGAAAATTTGGGCTTTAGCCATATCATAAATATGGATAAAATGCTCACTCACATATATTTATCATAAACCTGGAAACAACAACTTCCCAGTTCAGTAGTTCTCCAATTTCAGTGTATATTACAATCACCTGGTAGTGTCTGAAAATATACCCTTGCCCAGCCCCGATCCTCAAGACCTCAAGAAATAGACTATATGGCCGGAGCCCAGGCTCATGTATTTTAAAATAAAGCTCCCCAACTTATTCCAATGTGTAACCAGGTTAATAACCACTACTCTAGCTCCTTAGATGTCTAATAAAGTGAGAATAATTAGAAAACTTTAAGTTTTGCATCATATTTCTGAGAAAGATTTTCACCCTGAATGGGCTCATGAAGGATATCATTCTGTGACCCTACAGCCTTGGAAATTATAATCAGTAACAGTTGTGCACTACTTTATAATTTACTAAGTGCTTTCACATACATTTCACCACCCAGTTATGATTATTTATTAAGTGTCTGTCATACCTTTTCTGCCGGAAGTTCAAGGTTGTGGATTCTCCTGCCCATTATAAAAAAAACTCCATTAATAAGACTTTTCTTTTTAGAATTTTAAATAAGGCAGAGGAAAAAAATGTCAGAAAACAAGGCAGAAATCTTTTCTACTGGAAAACTGTGCTGTATGTAATGACACCAGTACACCTTGAACCTTATATGTTGAGATTGAGCTAAATTCAGCCTCAGAGGGTCACAGACCCTTGGGATTAAAGTACCGATGACAAAGGAACCAGGGGGAAAATGTAAATTCTAGACCAGTGCTTTTCAAATTCTAAAGTGCATATGAATCAGCTGAGGATATTGGTAAAATTCAGATTCTGTTTCAGTAGGTCTGGGGCTGAACATAAGATTCTGCTTTTTTAACAAGCTCCCAGGTGACACCCAGGCTACTGGTCTACAGATCACATTTTGAATGCAGTGGTTCTACAAGTAGGAACAAGCAGTTGGAAGGAGGTCAGAAGTCAGTTTTTCCCACTGCCATAAAGTCTCCATGAGAGTTTAGAGAAGTCACTTCACCTCTCAAAATCTTAGATTTCTCATCTCCAAAATTTGGCTGGGATTAGTCGAGATGAGAGATACAAATAACCCTTGTAACCACTTTCCAGATGCTATGGAAAGACAGAAGATCCTGGAGGCAGAATGGACACAATTTCTAGTCCCAAAGCCCAGAAAATACAGGTAGTGTTTTAGGAAACACCCTAATTGAACATTTCACGTATTACAAATTGTGACCTGATAACTCTTTTGCATAAATCTAATTGTCAAAGCAATTAGGTTTTGAGTCACAACTGGTATGGATGAGTTTTGATGGGGAAAGAAGTTGCTACAGTGAAAGAGCCTGGAAATATAAAAGAGCCAGGTCCACAAGAAAGATACTGAGGGAGGAAAGGGATTCAGCAGGAGGTTGGCAAGGGAGCAACAGGGACACACTAATTCTCATTAAGCCCTGGTTCTTGGATTATCATCTGAGACCTTGGTCTCCCCAGAATTTCAGCTTCAGCCCCCCAAACCTACACTCCTGTAGAGAAGGGACCTCTCTGCTTCAACACAGGCAGGAGAAAGGAGACCCCTATGGGCAGAGCCTGCCTGCATTTTCCCTTCAAGACCCAGGTATCCTTTTCAGCAGGGGTCCCCAACTCCTGTGCTGTGGACCTGTACCCCCTTCTGTGGCCTGTTAGGAACTGGGCTGCACAGCAGGAGGTGAGCGGCCCACAAGTGAACAAAACTTCGTCTGTATTTGCAGCCACTCTTCAGAGCTGGCATCATTGCCCTAACTCCATAGGAGCTGGTTCTGATAGGAGCACCGGTCCCTGGTCCCCAGCAGACTGCTGCTTTTCAGTCTTGACTCATGCCGACTAGTGCTGGGAGTGTGCTCCTGAGACTTCCTGGCAAGCCACTTTGTCTCATTGCCTAGAATTGCACTCCAGCATCTCCTAATTGCATGGAAAGATGATTCTTTATCAGTGAATAAAGACACTGTTCAACGGGAGCCCATCCATGGGCAGAAGTTATCAATATACTCCTCATGCAAAAGCCTTGGGTGTTATGTGGCTGGCACTACTTTCAGATTTTCAAGATTAAGGAAGATATTCCCAGAGGGAAAAATACATATTCTTGAACACATACAATGTGCCAAGGCACTGTGCTAAAAGCAATTGTTACTTTTATCCCTTTTAAGCATCACGGCACTGCAAATTTAGTGTTACTGCTCCCATTTCACAGATGAGGAAACTGAGGCTGAGAGGTCAACAAAACTCCCGAATCTCATACAGCCGAAATGTAGATGGATGACTAGCTGTTTGATTCTGGCTCATCTGACTTCAGTAACACTGCCTCTCACTGTCTCCTAGACATGGGCTTGTAGGGAAGACTTCTCAGATTGATGAAATGAAGCCAATTTTGTTCCACCTTTCTGGTTTGGGACAAGACAGATGCCCAACATATTGGAATACTTCTTGCAGTTCTTGGAAAAATAATGTCTACCTGGCTCTTCTGTCTCCAGGTGGTAACAACCTGACTTTGGGGGTCCTGAGTTACAAACAGATGACATAGACAAGGTGCCTGGGACTCTGACTACCCCTCGAGTTAGGCTTAGTTTCTTCTAGATACAAATTGCAGATGCCCTTAGCAACTATCTTGTGTATACCTCCAAACCTTGCCATCAATTCAATTCAAACATATTTTGAGTACTACAACTTGCTCGACAGTGAGGCAGGTGCTGAGAGGTAAATAGAAGTGAACAAGGCAGATAAGGGCCCTCTCCAAGGCTGATCTTCTGGTTGAGGAAAGGGCAGGCAAGCTGGTCACACATAAGGCAATTCGTGTGTAAGGAAAATGATGAAAGGGTGCCTTGGAGTGCCCTGGGAGCACACAAGAACCCAAACTCTCAGCAGGCAGCTTAGAAGCCCAAGTGGATTGAATTAAACTTAATCAACCTTCCCCTGCCTAGAGAACTTTGAATCAAACCAGAGGGAGAGCCATTTTTGCCACCTGTAGCCATAGCTGTTATGGCTCTCATTTAAAGAAACACTCTCTTACTAAAGTTGTAATAAACTCCTTGTCAGCTTGGCTAACTACTGACATGTCAAGCCTCTCTAGGTCTGGGCAGGAAAGCACCAGGCATGTACACGTGTGCACAGAAGTACACATGCACAGGCACAGCCTGCGGCACTCAAGAGGTCATATTTCACATTTTTCCTTTCCTCAGGTGAAGTTGAGTGGATGGGGTTTCCTTTAGAGTTTGTCTTGGGGATGGTGTTGATGTAATTGTATTTTCTTTGATCCTAGGGGAATATACTTAGATATTTACAGTGATAGATCTAGGTGGTAGAATTGTGGAGAAATGTATTTTCCTTCCTTTTTAAAAATTTATTTTTATTTTGTAGCCTTTCACTAATGAGTATAAATTACCTGTGTAATAAAATTTTTTTTTAAATAAAGTAAAATGATATCTTTTCTACACTACAACTGCTTTCTAATTCACACTTGTCAGGCTTGACACGTCAGTAGTTAGCCAAGCTGACAAGGAGTTTATTACAACTTTAGTAAGAGAGTGTTTCTTTAAATGAGAGCCAGAACAGCTATGGCTACAGGTGGCAAGAAGAAGAGAAGGAGGTATATGGTTTCTTTGAGGTTTGGTGGCTGATGTGTGGTATGATGGCAAGGGCACTGAACTAGTAACTACAACACAGAAGTTCAGTTCCCAGCCTTCCAGAACTTTCTAACTTTGGGACATTGGGTAAGCCACTTAACTTATCCGAGACTTTATTTTTCTTATCTGCAGAATGGAACAGTAATAGCTCCCAGAAGATGACAAAATTGATGTGCAAATGTCAAGTGGGATCATCGTTATAATTATTTATGTAACTGAAAATTGGCCAATTTCATACTTATGTAGAAAGAAGAAAAAACAAGAGTTCTGGGAATTATAGCATGGTCAGTTTTATTTGGTACCTAAGAGTGATAGCCAGACTTGAATGGCCCTGGAGATCCTCGCCTATTGACACCCATGCCTTAGGACAGACTCCTCCCCAGTGAGTAGGACTGACCTCTGTAACCAATAAAATATTGTAGAAATGACAACTTGTAACTTTTGAGGCTGGGTCATAAAGGACATTATGACTCATGAGGACACCCACGTGACCTTATGGAAAGGTCTTGGGAGTGAGGTGCTGAGGCTTCCTGACAACTGCCAGCATCAACTTGCCAGTCATGTGAGTGAGTCATCTTGAAAGAAGATTCTCCAGCCCCAGCCTTCAGATAACTGCAGCCCCAGGCCACATGATGACTACAAACTCTTGAGGAACCCCAAGCCACAACTACCTAGCTAAGCTACTCCCTATTTCTTGACCCACAGAAACAGTGTGTGAGAATCAAAGTTTATTGTTACTTTAAGCTATTCAATTGTGGGAGATGTTATAAAGCAATAGGTCACAAATACTTCAGCTAGAAGGCATCTAGGAAAGTTAGAGACCCTCGTGGTTTTGGGAAAAGCAATTTGTTCCAAGCCAATTTAATTTCCTTTCATTAAGTGACCTGGCATGTGGATAGAGGAGCATGGAGGAGCAATAATGTATTTCTCTGGCTTCAGGAGGGCTTTTACTTATTTATTTTGAAATTTTGTTAAATTTATTGGGGTGACATTGGTTAATAAGATTATACAGGTTTCTATAATACATATATATACTTCTATAATATATACATGCAATACATACTGTATATTGCATTGTGTGTTTACCACCCAAAGTCATCTCTTTCCATCACCATATATTTGACCCTTTTTTCCCTCTTTTACCTTCCTCCCATCCTTCTTTCCCTCTGGTAACTGCCATACTGTTGTCAGTATCTATGAGTTTTTTGTTTGTTGCTTTCTGTTTTATATCGCATATATGAGTGAAATCATATGGTTCTTGACTTTTCTTGTTTGACTTATTTTTCTTAGCATGAGATTCTCAAGATCCATCCATGTTGTCACAAATGGCAGTATTTCATCTTCTTTTATAGCTGAGTAGTATTCTATTGTATATATGTACCATGTCTTTTTTATTCAATCATCCATTGAAGGACACTTAGGTTGTTTCCATGTCTTGGTCACCATGAATAATACTGCAATGAACATAGGGGTACATAGATATTTACAAATAAAAGCTTTCAAATTTTTTTGGTAGATACCTAGAAGAGGTATTGCTGGATCATATGGTAACTCTAGTCTTAATTTTTTGAGAAACTTCCATACTATTTTCCATAGTGCTGTACCAGTTTACATCCCCAACAGCAGTGTGCAAGGGTTCCTTTTTCTCTCCAACCTCTCCAATACTTGTTATTACTTGTCCTGTTGATAATAGCCATTCTAACAGGTGTGATGTGCTATCTCATTGTGGTTTTGATTTGCATTCCTTTAATAGCTAGTGAAGTTGAGCATCTTTTCATATATTTGTTATCAGGAAGGCTTGTAATTTGATACCATATGTCATACTCATCAACATGCAGGGAAGTAGGGTTTTAGCAGTGGTTTATTGATTTGGCCCCTGGAGAGTGGATGTAAGAACTAATCCAGGGGGAGGAATATAGATACTAATATCAATGTCGATACCAAGAGCAATACTCCACTAATATTCATAGTAACACTGCTGATACGTATCACCAACTTGGAGAGCCCCAGGTTCTTTGGAATTCAGTAATCGCCCTTTCTTTAATAGACAAGGAAAATGGTTTCAGCCTCCATTGCTGCACTTTAAAAAGTCTCCTTAAAAAATCCACGGACTTTCAGAAAGATCTACATTCTCTGGTCAGTGGGGGCTACAGCCATAGTCACTACAGTTCTATTATCCTTAACCATCATCCTTTGCTCTTGAGTCTGCCATCCCCTATTTCCTCTTTGCTGCCACTGGACCAATTTACTTCCTCCATGTCTGAAAGTGCCATGAACACAAGGCTGGCTCCTGAAAGTTTGTGGATAATGGGAAGGGTATTAGAGTCCTACACAGCAGAGGAATTCAAAGAGAATCCAGAGCAGCTTGGCCTTTGAGTCTCTTGACTGTCACTACTACAGGGGTTTCTATGCTCTGTGTATGCCATTGCTGATTACTGCTCTCCTGAGCTGCCTCCATTTTCCTCTGGATCCTCTCCTCTCAATCTCTCCCTTCCTCTCATTTCCAAGTTCCTTCCCCTCACTTCCTTCTCACAGCCTTGCCAATCTCAACTCCTGTTGCCTTTTTTGCAGACAATCTACTTCTGTCTGTGTGTCACCTTTTCCCCCCAGGGTGGTATAGACATGGTTAAACACGTAGGCTTTGATGCCAGATGAGGCACTCCTGTTTAACTCCCAGCTCTGCATTATGTCTTCGAGTCCTTTCTATCCTTATTTTACAGTTGACAAAACTGACTTCCAGAGGGATTAGGTTTTGTGCTAAGACCCAGGATGAGAAGGAAAGATCTGGGACAACTCCCAGGCCTCTTCCAGGCAGGAGAAGAACTAGGTTGGAGATCACTGGTTGAAGGCACCTGCAGAAACTAAATCGAGCTTGCCTGAAGCTTTGGAGGAAGGAAATATATGTAGTTACTTCCTAGACGGCTTATAAATAGGATTGTTGCTCATCTATCCTGAAAAGTCTCAGGGCTGACCTTTCTGAGGGGAGGTGAGGGGGCAGAGTCACATGACCTCCTGAGGTCATTTCTAGCTTGATGATTCACTTGGCAAAATCCCAGTGTGGGTTCAGCCCCGCTGAATGTACTTTCATTTTGCATTATAATTTGCCACTCAAGTTGATATGAACCCAAATTGATGTCATTTCCCTCCTAATAAGTTCTTGACCATAAAATATCTATTTCTCCATCTAGCTGGGAGTTTTTCGGGTCACAGTTCCTGCAAAATCATGCTGTACTTCACCTCAATATTTTTCTTCTCTCTTAAAGATAGCATTTGTCAGGGATTCTCTTCTGGCCACAAAAGTAATGTACATGCTCATTATGCTCATTGCAAAAGAATCTGGGGAGCATAGAAAGCTGAAAGAAGAAAATTAAAATTATGCAAAATGCCATTCCCATAGAAAAACATTAAAAATTATTGTGTGCTTTTTGTCTTTTCCCCATATATGATGATTTTTTTTTATCACAATTATTTCAAATGCCTATTTTAAGACTTCTATTTAAGAGTGAGAAGAAAGGATTACACTTTCTGGCTTTAGTAAAAAATGGGTTTTAATAATAGCAAAAAGTCATCGAGTACTGACAGTGTTCCAGACACTTTACTAAGTACCTTGTATGCATTACCTTTCTGAATGCTCACAACAAACCACTGATGAAGATGCTAATACCGTGCCCATCTTACAGATGAGGAAACTGAGGTTCCAAGAACTTAAGCAGTATGCCCAAGGACAGCTAGTTCACAGCACAGAGGGAATGGATTTGAACAAAGACCTTTTTGCCTCCGCATGCTGGGCTATTAACTTTAATAGATAGAGAGCTCACCTCTTTTCAGCAATAACTGACACAACTGGAAGTGCCACAGTAGAAATACTGGCATCCTTCTCATTTAATTGGGAATATTTTAATCAAAGCACAATATATTCATGGAATAAAGACCATGCTCCATTCTGACCTTCTATAGAACTTTGCTTCTAAAAAATCTGAGGAAGGAAATCTGAGGAAAAGTTAGTAAATTTATTAGCTTCTGCTGCCTTCTACAAGGTTGTACCTGTATTCCTAAAAGTTTTTGCTATTTTAGTGCTTGACAGCCATTTAAGATGTCTTTGGGCAGAGATACTATGGGTCAGCACATATGCTATGAAGTGCTCATTCTTTCTACAGCCATTCATTAAGCATCTATTATGTTTTTCTTAGGCACAGTGCTAGGCACTGACTCCAAATATAACCTATATAAAGCCAGCACTCACAGATTCAGCCCGAGTGGTGAAGTGATGTTATAATTCAAACACACATAGAGTCAGGATATAAAACATTATTTCAAAATAATAGCTCAAAATGTTATATTGGTTAAAGGGTATATTTGTTAGGGTGCTTTGATTGCAAGCAACAGAAACTGGCTAATCTAGGCAAAAAAAGAAATTTTTAGAAGGATATTGGACAGTACACTAGAGCAAAGGGAAGGCAAAGGACTCAAGTTTGGAACTATCAGGCACCCAGCATCTCCAGAAGACACTTGACAGCGGAAAAAGCTCAAAAATCTCACCCAGCTACCTTGGCTAGAATGAGAACACTGCAATTTTTCTCTATTTTGGGTCTGAATCGGTGATTCAGGTTTCAGAGTAGGGGCCCTCATTGGCCTTGCAGCCAGTCACATGCTGGAGGTTCAGGTACCTGCCCCATTCCATCAGAAAATATTGGAGAGCTATTAACAGAAGATGGACTAAAGACTGGGCAGCTGACAAACAATGAACATCCTCGTATTGCTTGAGAATGATGAAAGTCAAATAAATACAGAGACTGTAACAATATTAAAAAAAATTCTTTTTCTCATTTATCCATTTCTCTCATGCTGAAGGTGCTATACTGAATTTCTTTTCGTTTATGTCAAAGCTCCTGCTTATCCAGTTCTTTACACCTTTGTTGTGCAAAATGTGGTCTGAGGACCAGCAGCATCTGCATCGTCTAAGAGCTTATTAGAAATGCATAGTCTCAGGCTCCTACTATATCAGAATCTGCATTTTAACAAGATCTCCAGGTGGTTTTGATGCATACTGAGTTTGAGAATCACTCATTGATACAATTTCCTCATCCTTTCTCTTTCCATTTTTTTATTATACAGATCTCTCACCATCCTGAAAGAATCCCTCTTCTGTCAAGTGGGAAGAGATGGGTTGTCACCTACAAAGTTGCCTTTGGTGGGGTGAAAGAGAAGAAATAAGAACATTTACATACTAATAATTTTGTTTTGTAAACAGAGACTAAGCAGAAACAGTCTGTGACCTTGGAGAGTTCATGTTCTAGAGGGAGGAGCTGGCCAGCCAGTACAAATGGATATTGAGGGCTTCCAAAGGGCATGGCACAGTTTTCAGGACTGAGCTAGCTCTGGCACAACCTGATCTGGTAAGAATTCCAGGGATAAATGGACAGAATGGGAAATTAAGTTTCATTGGGCTGCACAGATACATTTTGAGAGCCAGTGGTACTTTGACTGCCCTCCCAAATGCCAAGCTGAGGTATTAAAAAAAAAAAAATAACAGTGCCAGGGTACTCAAGGCTGGTCTGTCTTATACTCAAAGAGAACAAACAGGAAATGGATCCCACAGGGGCGCACAGGAGCCTATAATGTGTAAAGTTTTGAATGAAGAGTTTTGAATGCTCTAGAGTTCAGGTACCACTCTGCTGGCCTCTCATCACATCGGTCTTCACAACATCCAAATAAAGCAGGCAGAAGATTTTTCCCAGAGTTAGCAGTCTCCTGTGAGTCATTTCTCGGGAACTTAGTGGCAGTCACTTGGCTGAAAGCAGCTGTAAGGAGGAATGTCCAGGAGGGGTGGTTTCAACAATGGGCGTGGCTGTGGGCGAGACTGCAACTGGAGGACAGATTGGAGGCGTGGCTGCAGTGGAAATGAGGGCAGGCTGTAGGCGTGGTCACAGCCACCCGCAAGGATACCGTAGAAATCAGTGCAAACTCTGGGCGTGGTTGTCAGCCTCACAGCTGCAATGGAAACTGGCGTTGACTCTGACTAAATGGCAGTACTCAAAGAACTGTGCCCATGGTTCCTCAGCACAGGTAGAACTTTAGGAAGGTCAGGAGAGGAATTAAGCCAAAGACAAGGACAGGCCCTAGGAGACCTGGGAAAAAATCAGAGAAGATGTCTCAGTCACATTCTTTAGTGTTTTCTTCCGCTGCTGATGGCAGTGGGGTCCAGCATGAGCGTGACCTGAAACTCTTTGGACCCCTTCTGACTGGAGGGTATCTAGGTTCAAGGAGCCCAAGCTAACACTGTCTGTGACAGAGGGGTGTGATGTGAGGACACCCTAACCCAGCTCCATGGGGCCTTACAGCAGTATTCTCCTGCAACAGGGCCTTAACCCCACTGATCATTCAGATCCCTTAGGCTGCATGAAGGGTCTGACACCATCCCACTCTCTTCATTATGTCTTTCTCAGGTGTTGTAATCCACAAAATATTCTCCCGCCTTCCATCAGCCAGAAGTAAGCAAAGCCCCCAGGCGTACCAACACTGTGAGTTCTCACCAGTCCAGCCCTTCCACACACAGAAAGGCTCAGAATTCAGTTTGAGCTCAGCTAGAATACTCTGTTCTGGTGTCCAATGAGTTAATGGTTTGGAAAGCTCTTTTAAAAAGATATACTCTAGTGCTCTTAGAAGAGCTTGATTTACATTTCTTTGACATTCTCCAGTTTCAGAAACCATTTGCAAATGCCAGTACTCCTGAGTTTTATTTCTGATACTCATACCTACAAAGAAAGGCACCTCTCATTTAAAAATAAATAAAAGCCTTTGAAACCATGGTACATCAAGAAGAGAAAATTGAAGAAGCAAAAAGTAATAATGATGAAGTAAATAAACAAGCAAATCAGTGTAAAGTATTCCTAACCACAAGTCCACACCTTTGCAGAACCTCCTCATCAGCGATGGACAGCACTTTATACAGAGCATGAACCCTGAGCACTTACTTGGTGGCAGATACTCTTCTAAGCACTTTACCTATATTATCTCAAGTGATATTTACAGTACTCTAAACCAGGGCTTCTCAAGCAGAGACTATTTAGCACCCACTGTCCCCAACCCTGGGGATATTTGGCAATGTCTGGAGATATTTTTGGGTGTTACAACTGGCATCTAGTGGGTAGAGGCCAGAGATGCTGCTAAGCATCTTATTATGCTCAAGACAGCCCCTTCATTTTACAGACGAAGAAACAGAAATTCAGAGAGATACTTCAAGATACTTAGGTTTGTGATCAAACATAATCAGCAAAATGAGTGCAAGCAAGAGACTGAGAAAAGTTTGCCAATATTTGAAATGAACTAAGAGTAGAAGGAAAAGGGGAACCATTACCTTTGTGTCAGTTCTGTTTTAGGATAACATGAATCTGTGGAACATACTGAACCGATATATCAAAATAATTTTTGTGCAGGTTATGCTGTATGAGACACTTTTAGTGAAGGTAGTGACACTGCTTTCCAAACTCACTGTTTGCTTCCCCTATTTACTATTACTCTGTTTTCCAATCTCACAGCTGCATTTCTCGTTCTCTTCTCAATTTGCAGCCTATACTTTTACCTTGTTAGGTCAATTTGTGAGAGCTCAGTCTAGTGGTGATGGAGATGCCCTCCTAACCATGTGCTTTTTTACTTCAGGTAGCCTGCACCTATCTGGGGGTTGTGGCGGATGGAGTAGGTAGCCAGCTGTCTCCAGGTCTCTCCTGAGCAAGATCTTCTCAGAGTCATCGCAAATGTTAGCTGATGGCCTGTACTAAGAATGCGACCAAAAGGAATTAAAAAGAGAATAAGATTTGTTCATATGGACTGTAATGAAAAAGCAAAGTATAAAATTGAATGCAAATGGATGATGACTTTTAAAAAACTTTTCATTTCCTAAATGAACATATGACTTTTATCAGAAACAATTATTTTAACAAGAATGTTTTTTAAAATTCCCATATAACAAGTAAAATGAGTGACATCCACAAAGAGGCGTGAACAAAAATACTCATAGTAGCTTTTTTGTATGTGACAACTAAATTAAAAATGATCCAAATAAAGTGTAGAAGGGCTAATAAATTGAGGGTATTTTGCTAAAACAGAATACAACAGAGCAATGAAAAAGAACAAACTGCTGCTACTCATAGCTACATCAGAGATACAACATTAGCATTATATCTACGCGAAACTCAAAAACAGGGAAAAATAATCTGTGGGGATGAGTAATGACTGGGAAGGGGTACAGAGATCCTGGGAGGGGTAGCTCTCCCCACTTCAGAGGTACTGGGCTGGTCTTACATTTGCACAAGCCATTCAGCAGAACAAAATCCCTGGAGATACTATGAATTTGCTCTTTTAAAAGGCAATGTAGCCACAACATATTGGTGTTCAAGTGTGCTGTACCTTAAGGTCTCACCCACCAACTCCAAACAGTTACCTGGGGAATCCTATTTCACCAGTGTCATGCCTGCTTATTTTAGCCTCCCACTTGAAACTATTTTCTTGCTGCTTCCCAGTTCTAGAGCTGAGCCAGGGGGTTCATTGCCCCAGGGAGGGAGCAAGATCTTTTCAAATAAAGAGGCCATTTATCAACATTAATCTCCAAGTCATAAGGTTCTTGACTTTTGCAATGAGACAATGGCCTTAAACCCAGGCTTTATAGAGGAGGCAGGTATTTCTCAACTACTTAGTTCCTTTTTAGCAAAGTCAGATTGAAGGCTCTAAAGAGGGCTTCACAACTGGAGTGCCCCTACAACCCCCAGGAAACTTGGTCTTCTCTGCACGTGGAGCAGCCAGACATGATTTGGGCAGCTGGGGACTCCACCAGTTCTCCAGAATAGCTCTCCGGGGTTTCAGAACCCCTCAGGTCACCCAATGGGCTATACACAGATTATTTTCTCTTTGTGTTACCACATGAAAAAGCTGGAGAAGTACCAGTCTAGATCACTGAGTTCTGTCATTCCCAGGAATGCCTCAAACCTGTTGGTGCTACCCTGGAGTGATGGTGAGTAGAAAAGGAAACCTTAATGCCTTTGATAAGGTCAGATGTCTCTAGGGAGAAAAGATTTCGCATCATCCTGAAAATGATGGGGAAGTTCTCACACGTAAGAGTAAGTGGATCACATCCTAGAGCATAGAGCAAAGAAGTCTGCCAGCCCCTAGGGGACCTGCCTCTTGCTTAAAGGCATGTATCCCTCAGGCCAAAAGCAGTGGATTGCAGGTAGTCACAGGAAGAGAGTGTAGAAGTGTCTGAGGGAGATGCCCTGGACTTTTTGTCCTCTACAGGACCTGTAGGGGAACCAGAACTTCCCACTGGCCTGGTGTGGAAACGGGAAAGTGCCAAAAGAGCTTGGAACCAGCTCTGGCCTATAATCAGGAACAAAAAGCTGCCATAGGAAAAGAATGTAAATCTAGTAGCAAATAACTTGGACTCTGGGTACTGACCCATAGAATGCCTTTGTACAAATTAGGAAAATGCCTCTTTCTTCTGACACACACAGCCCCATGGGTTAGTATCTTGGCTAGCAAAGCATTGGCTACATTTTAGCTCCTCAGTGGGTGCCCTTGTGCAAAGCACAATCGCCATACCTGTTAGAGAAATGGCTCTAGTTCTAGAATATTGCTACAGAAAGCTGGGTGGACCAACAGCCCCACAACAGTCCCCTAGTCAAGGCAGCAGTTCAGACCAAGCACTCCTTAAAGAAGACCTGTGATCCCCTTCTACTTCCTACTCATGTCCCATATGCTGAAGTTCCTTCTTCAGGGGTGATGCAGGAGTTTTGCAATTATGAGATGGGGAGATGTGGCCCAGAACTCAGGTTGTACTTCTCCCTCTGCTCAGCTATGAACAACATCAGAGATTGTTTAAATTGCCAGGTTGGCATAAAATTATATTTCTCCCCTTCACTATCTAGCTTTGTAGAGATATGTAAAGAAAAAGAGCTATTATGGAAAAATTAAGATGCTACACTTTTTTTTTTTTCTTTTGCATATCCAAGTATTGGGTAAGTAGAACAGCAAACCTGTAAATAATTTTCTCCCTTCTGGAAAGATACTGGTACCTCTTATATCTAGGGTAACTGAATGTTGTAGGTGACTAAGAAGTTTGTAGAATGGTCCTGGATTTTGCAAATTCCCAGCATCATTATTAATACCATTCCCTTTCAATCTCGGAACTGTCTCAGTATAGATGATCAATTATGTGGTCATCTACTAATAAAGACACAACAGATGTTGGGTGTAGCTGAGCTGTTCTTCTTTCTAGCTCTGGTTAATGCCAGATAAGAAGGATAGGCATGGTGCTTCGAGGAAGGAGAGAACACTCTGGACTGGAGAATCTAGGCAGGAAGAGGAATTTGATTTGAGCCTTGAGAGAGAATGAATTTAGAGAGGAAAAAACCAAGCTTTCTAGACAGAACAGTGAATACATTAATTACATTTTGTGGCACAGCAAATTACTGTCAACTTTGGCAGCTTAAAACAAAATTAAATAATATTTCACATAATTTCTGTGGATTAGGAATTTGAGAGTAGCTTAGCTAGATGTTTCTGGCTCATGATGTAGTGAAAGCATTGGTTGGGGCTGTCATTATCTAAAGGCTCGACTAGGGCTGGACGATCTGCTTCCATAATGGTTCACTCACATGCCTGTTGGCAGGGGTTCTCACTACATGGATCTCTCTACAGAGCTGCTTGAGTGTCCTTACAACATGGCAGCTGGTCTCTGCCAGAGCAAGAGATTCTAGAGAGGGCAGAGCAGAAACTGCAATGACTTTTATAATGCAGCTTTTGAAGTCTCCATCATTTTTATAACATCCTACTGATTACATAAGCCAGCCCTATACAAATATGTGAATATTAAGAGGTGAGGGCCATCTTGGAGGCTGCTACCCCACTAAGTGTGCACTAAGGCAACAGAGGCAGAAGTAGGGAGCACGTGCTCAAAAAACGAGTGACTGGGCAGTTGTCCAGAATGTTTACTCACTTCCCACTATACTCAACACCAAATGATCCTCTCCAGTCAAATCCCAGTCATCCAATATTGTAGAGTATTGATCTACAGAGCATGTTGGAAGGGGATTTGCAAGCCCTTATCCATTTTTTTAATTATTAATTATTATTTATGCCTACAGCACCTGGTTTTCCTAGGTGGTCTCCCATCCAAGTACTAACCAGGCCCAATCCTGCTTAGCTTCCAAGATCAGACATCGGGCTTGTGCAGGGTGGCATGGCCATAGACCATGGACTGTGGCTCCACTGGGGCATGAACCCAGGACCTTCTGCATGTAAAGCAGATGTGCTAAGTGCTACACTATAGAACCACGTCCCCTTATCCATTGTTGAACTCTAGAGCAAACGGCTAAGAAATATTTTATTTTTGCTAGCATGAGAAATGCACTGTATATAAAGCACATTGTTGCCTTACTTAGGAGGTGAAGATTATTACTTTTTAAAAGTGCACTTCAGGAAGAAAATACCATTAAAAAACAATCTTTGAAGATTTTTACTTATGGGCATTTTTTCTCATTTAAAAAATGATATACTGCTTGGGTAATTTTTAAAAGATTGAAAAGCATTAATAAATATACTCTGCACAGAGCTGTTATCATTCTCTTTCAATACCTGACTCTTGTGAAATAAAAGAGAACAAGTTTTCAGGAGTCTGTGCTGAAGATTGGAATGCAACTAAAGTTTGAGCCAAGGGGATCTTCTGTGGTTACTGGCTGCCTGGCTTCCCGCTAGTGCGACATTTTAAGCAGGTTAAGGTAAAAGTCTTGGGCATTTGGGTTTCGGAGTTACTCTGTGGTCCTAGTAACACTAGTTCTTTTCTAGATTTTTTTCTCCATCCTTAGCTAATGTGTTACGTGTCTTATACCCCTGATTTAAAATATTTTAAAGTATTACTGCTTGAAACTGTTCTCTTTTAGAGAACAGTTCCTCCATGCTCAACATTTATTTATTTAACAATTATTTCTTGGTAATTCTCTGGGGAATACCATGATGTACCAGGCAGACAAAGTCCTGACCACATGGACCTTCCATTCAGGTGGGCAAGTGAAAAGGATACAGCAGGTTCTTCAAATGTCATTTCATTAAATATTGTCATTTTGTTATAACATTGATAAGGGAAAAAAATTAATTCCTGGTGGGTGCACTGTCTGGAGTTTGCATGTTCTCTCCATGTCTGCATGGGTTTTCTCCACTTATTCCAGTTTCTTCCCACACCTCAAGGATGTAGATGTGAGATGAATTGGCTTGTGTGCCAATGTCCCATTGTGAGTTTGAGTGTGTGTGAGTGGTCCTATGATGGAAGGGCCTCCTTGCTCAGAGGCTCTTGTGCCAGAGCTGCAGAGATAGGCTCTGACCACCTGCCATTTTGAACTGGAATAAGCAGGTTGGAAAATAATTTTCTTACTTGAGTGTATTCATTTTTCCAAAATATATGTATAGCTCACATTTATTTTCAGTGTTTAATATTAGGAGAATTAGTGGTCTTTATTTAGAAGTTTGTTGATGTTTTTGTGACCAGAAACATGCCGTAGGACCTTAACTTTTGTTTATATCAATTAGCCTATGGTAAAATTAGTTTTGGTTTTAAGTTGTTTTGATTAAAACCAGTTTCTAAGAATCTATCAATGACCTTAAATGGGGACTTACCATACTGACTTGAAATATTATTTACAGAGGATCTCCTTGAAGGTAAAGTCTGTTACATCAATGTCTCTTATGTGGCTTTAGAGTTAATTTGAAGAAAGACTGAATCAAGATATTAGATTAGCATATAAAGACCATATAAGCATACCAAGTAGCCAAAGAAACCCCAGAATCATTTACATCTTATATCTCTCTATGATTTCCCTTTTTTCGTTTTCTCCATTTCGATAACAAGTATATGATGCCAACTATTTGGGCTAATAAGAATACATCATTTTCCATCTTTAAAAAACCCCACATATGTCGAGTGCTCACTGTGTGCCAGGCACAGGGCTGATGGCCTCACTTAGATGATCTCAACTAAATCACACAACAACCCTACCTATAAGGTAGGTCCTTTTTTTATTTCCATTTCACAGGCTAGGAAATTGCAGCTCTGAAAGCTTAGCACACACATTCAAGATCACCCAGTTAGTAAATGGCAGAACAGAGATTCAAATCTCTGTGGGTATGAAACTCTCAGATACCACTGTGTTGGTGCCAGTTCTAATTTTTGGCTTTTAGTTGCCTATGGAGTCTATTTTGACATTAGCCAGAACTAAAATTTAATTGTAGCTCCTATGAACTGAAACGACAAACTGAAAAAGAGGAAAGAAAACAGCTTGAAACCTGTTTCAGACCCTGCATGAGGCAAGAAATGAAGTCAGCGGAAATGAGAAGCCAGTTGAATTTAGCAAGTCCTCAAGCAGAGGGGACCTTGTGAACCAACTTAATTGAATAATTATTTCAATTATCTGATTAAGAAAGATTATAGCTGAGCAAAGACAGAGAGGGCCTTCAAGGTGATTAGAAAAAAAAGTTTGATTAGGTGGATTGGGCCTTGGCAGCATTGAGAGGTGGAAGGAACTCCCCGTTGGAGGTCCCAGTCTTTGGGACAATTAGCCACCAGCCACTGAGAACCAACCCCCCTCCCTTCGCCCCCCGCCCCACTCTTCTTTCCTCTCCTGCAGAAAGCTGTCTTCTACCTTAGTTACTACTTGAGACTCGAGTGGTCAAGGGCCAGCTTTCCTTTCTTCCCTCCTTCCTTGCCTTCCTTCCCTCCCTCTTTTCTTTTTTTCTCCTTTCTTTTTTTCTTCCTATTTGTTTTTGTACTAGTGTAACAAACAAAACAGTATATAAGTCCCTGTTAGTTTAGGACAGATGTTATCTTGTTATCACTACTGACCTCTACTCTCTTCCCCCATGTCTGCCCTATACGCGTAAAAAAATAAATTATTCATCGATATTTAAAAGTCAAGGATTTTACATACAAGTTTAGATCTTTGGCTTTATTTGAAAAATCCTATTTTAAAACACTGAGTACACCTTTACAGAGGTCAGGTTCAAAATGTTTAACACTGTTTTTGGCTCGGTGCTGACCAGTCAGAACAAATGCCAGGCATGAACTAACGTAACAGGGTGCCATAGCCATGCACAGTGGCAGGAGTGTGGAGTTCTGCACCTTCAGGTGGGCCATTTGTTCTCTGGTTCCTAGGGTCTTCTTCTGTCCTTTACTTATTGACACTGAGGTAAAGGTCATCTGCCATTCATCATTACACTTGCTTGACTCACTTATAGTAGAGATTGTTTCTTCAGCTTGGCCCTTGGTTCTTACTTATATCATCTACCTCAGGGATCCCCAACGCTTAGGCCATGGACCTGTACAGGTCAGTGGCCTGTTAGGAACCAGGCTGCACAGCAGGAGATGAGTGGTGGGGAAGCGAGCCAGTGAAGCTTCTTCATCTGTATTTGCAACTGCTCCCCAGCACTAGCATCACTGCCTCAGCTCCATCTCAGACCATCAGGCATTAGATTGTCATGGGAGCACAGGTCCCTGGTGCCAAAAGGTTGGGGACTACTGATCTGCCTGGCCAGAGCTGGCTTTGACCTTATGATCCTTGCTTTAGGGAGTGTAGAGCTTTCATCTTTTAATTCAGCAAATACTGGATGAGGAACTTCATTATACGGTATAGTATAGCAGAGCTATAAAGAACTAGGCTATAGAGTTGACAGTTCTGGGTTCATATCCTGGCTTGATCACTTACTACAGCTGTTACCTTGCTTTATTTTCTGATATCTAAATGATATAGTGACATTTGAGTCAACAACAGACCACATATATGACGATGGTTTCATAACAGTATAATGGAGCTGAAACATTCCTATCTCCTAGTAATGTCATAGGAGTGGAAATGTCATAGCTGAATGCATTATTCACGTGATTGTGGTGATGCTGGTGTAAACAAACCTACTGCACTGCAGTCTTATAAAAGTATAGCAATTCAGTTACACACAGAATATTTGATAATAAACAACTATTTTACCTGTTTATGTATTTACTATACTATATTTTTATTGCTGTTTTAGCATATACTCTTTCTACTTATTAAAATAAATATTTTGCTGTAAAACAGTAGGCCATGTTATGCTGGTAGCAGCCTTGCATATCTCGTGTTTACCACATCTCTCGATTGCATCATTTTCTCTGTGCTTGATTTAATCTCGTGTTGTTTTGTACAGGAACATGCTTTCCAGGCTTGTAGTCCAGGAACACTAGGCTGTACCATAGAGCCTAGGAGTATAATAAGCTATATCATCTAGGTTTGTGTAAATATATTCTATGATGTTCATACAACAACTAAATGGCCTAGTAATCCATTTCTCAGACTATACCTCTGTCATTAAGTGGTGTGTGACTGTGCCTAAACTGTCATAACACCTGTTTCTCTTATAGTATAGCTGTGAGCTTTATTGTGAAGATTCAATGAGAAAATGTAATGAAGGGCCTAGCACAGTGTCTGGTGTATGCATGTCAATAAATGGTAATTTAGGGAAAAAGTGCTAGCTCTCACCATTGTGCATCTACAATCTAACTGTAGTATATACAATATAACTATACTATGTACCCATGTGTGTTATTCCACCCAGTCCTCATAAAATCCCTAGACAATGAATAACATTATCCCCATTTTACAGAAGTGGACACTGTCCATCAGACACTGGATTCTGTCTTTAAGAACCCAAATATAGTAGGAGACATAAGATGGTGCATGCAAACATATACAAGAGGATTAAAAGACAAATGTATTCTACTAAATGGTGGGGTGAGTATGTTGTGTGTAAACTGACACAGGAGATAAGAATGAGAGATTACCTTTGGCTGGGAAATAAATTATAGTGGAATAGTGCTTCTCAAATTTTAATGTGCATACTAATCACCTGGGGATTTTGTGAAAATACAGATCCTAATTCAGAGAGTCTGGAGAGGAGCCAAGATTTGGCACTCCAAACAAGGCATGAGGTGATGCTTTCCTGGCAGTCCATGGACCACACTCTGAAAAGCAAGTTAATTGGAAGTTAGCCTTGGAAAGTGAGCCAATATACTAGGAGCCAATCACATGAAGTACCCCATTTCTCTCGCCACAGAGACAGATTCTGGCACAGGCATGGCAATCAACCTTCGCCAATTAGAATCTTCTCTGTGTTTAAACACGAATACTGGGTCTGAGAAGCCCTGTTTCTTTTAGGGCCATTAAGAGGAGATGAAGAAACCCAGAGTTGCCTCTAGCTAACCCACACTGCATAGAGAAAGTGTCTCTGTAGTAGTAGAGAATGAAGCCATTAGAAAGAGCCACTAAAGAGAAGCCAGCAGATAGACAGAAAAAATCTTGATGACATCATTTGAATATTTGGCATCCCTGAAGCCAGCTCCACCTCTGGTCTTCCCAAGTACAGGAGAAATAATAATCTTTTTTTTTTTTCCTCACTAGTTGAATTGGATTTTTATCACTTCTAACTCAAAAAGTCCTGAGTAAACATTAGTATTAAACTGAATAGTATTATTTATCTTAGTGTATTCATTATCATTGCTTAACAATTACCCTAAAACTTAATGGCTTAAGGCAATGTACATACATTATCTCCCACAGTTTCTGTGAGTCAGGAATTCAAGAGAAGCTTAGCTGGGTTCTGACCCAGGTTCTCTTAACAGTCTGTAAACAAGATGTCAGCCAGAGCCAAAGTCCCCTGAAGACTTAACCCAGACTAGAAAACCAGCTTCCACAGTGGTTCAGTCATGTAGCTGGCAAGTTGGTACTGGTTGTTTTTAAGAGGCCTCAGTTCCTCCCCAAAGTCCTCTGGAGTGTCCTCAAAACATGAGGCTGGATCCAGAGAGAGAGAACAAAGGAATTACATTCTTTTTAAGACCCAATCTCAGAAGTCACATAGTGTTATTTCCTCACATTCTATTCATTAGAAGTTAGTCACTAAGTAAAGCCCATATTGAAGGGAAAGAGAATTACTCTGCCTTTGGAAGGGAAGAATGCCCAAGAATTTGTGGATGTATTTGCAGACATATTTTAAACTATCACACTCAGTATGTCATATGGCTCTGGTTTATTGTAGAACCAGTGTCTAGATTCTTGTCCTGGCTTTGCCACCAATGAACTGTCTGGTCCTGGGCAGATCATTCCATATCTCTGAGTCTTGGTTTCCTCATCTGCCAAATGTGGAGGTTGGATTTGACCTATATAGTCTTAAAATCCTACAAATGCTTATGCCTAAGACCCTTAAGGCCATATACATTAACACCCTTTAGGAGCCTAATTATCTTTGCTTTCTCCTGAGCCTCTTCTGAAAAATGACTCTTGTACTTGAGGAACTAAGATGTTCTTTTTTTCCCCCATCTTTATTGAAATATAATAGACAATTAGTTGCCTTCATTTACATTGACAATTCAATGAGTTTTTTTTTAAATTATAATTGGCACAGAACAAACACACCAGCTTCAGCTGTACAGCAAATTGATCAGAGATCCATACAACTTGCAAAGTGCTCACCCCACCAAATCTAGTGCCCCTCCTCCCCCACCCCCACATATTCATTCCAACATTATTAACCATCTTCCCCATGCTATACTCTATATTCCCACATCTACTCTGCATCCATCCACCTGTACCTCTCAATCTCTTTGCCTTCTTTTTATTTCCCCCAACCTCCTCCCATCTAGTATCCCTCAAAATATTCTCTGTATCTATGAGTTTATTTCCACTTTTGTTGTTGTTGTTGTTGTTGTTGCTGATTTTGTTCTTTAGATTCCACATATATGTGAAATCATGCAATATTTGTCTTTCTCTATCTGACTCATTTCATTTGGTGCAATATCCTCCAGCCCCATTAAGGCAATATCTTTTTCCATCCCCTTCCTTTTAGTTTGTGCGTGTCTTTTAAACTGAAGTGAGTCCTTGTAGGCAGCATATGTAGGGGTCTTGTTTTCTTATCCATTCAGCCACTCTGTCTTTTGGTTGGAGCATTTAATTCTTTTCCATTTGAGGTACTTGTTAGTAGGAAAGTAGTTGTTACCATTCTTTATTTCTGTTTCTGGTATATATTTTTTCTTCTTAAAGAAGTCCCTCCAACATTTTCTGTAATACTAGCTTGGTGTTGATAAATTTCTTTAGCTCATTTTTGTCTGGGAAGCTCTTTATCTGTCTTTCAACTCTAAATAATAGTTTTGCTGGATAAAGTATTCTTGGTTGTAGATCCTGGGTTTTTATCACATCAAATATTTTGTGCCAAGCCCTTCTGTCCTGCATGGTTTCTTTTGAGAAATCAGCTGCCAGTCTTATGGGTGTTCCCTTGTAGGTAACTAACTACTTATCTCTTGCTTCTTTTAAGATTTTCTCTTTGTATTTAATCTTTGGAATTTCAATGAGGATATCTTGGGTGGGCCTCTTTGGGTTCCTGGTTTTGGGGGCTCTCTGAGCATCCTGGGGTTTTATGTCTATTTCTTTCACTAGGTTAGGAAAGTTTTCCATCATTATATCTTCAAATAGCCCTTCAACATCTTGTTTTCCTTCAGGTGCTCTGATGACATGGCTATTTTTACCTTTAATAGTGTCCCATAGATTCCTTAAATTATTATTATAGTCTTGACTTCTTTTTTCTTGTCATTCTGATTGAGTGTCCTTGGCTTTCCCATCCTCTACATAGGTAATTTAATCCTATTTTTTATTCACTTTGTTTATTCCATTTAATATACTTCTCATCTCAGATAATGTGTTCTTCATTTCTGACTGGTACCCTTTTATAATTTCCATCTCTTTGTTGAAGTTCTCACTGAATTCATCCACACTTCCCATAAGTTCACTGAACATCTTTATAACCAGTGTTTTAAACTCTGCATCTGTTAGATTGCTTGACTCCATTAATTCTGGATCTCTGTTCTGTTCTCTTTTATGGTTTCTGCTCCTTTGTCTTCCCATTTTGGCTGCCTTTCTGTGTCTGTTTCTATGTACTAAGCAAAGCTTCTGTGTCTCCTGGTCTTATTAGTATGGCTTTGTGTAGTAGGTATCCTTTGTGTAGCACAGTCCTGAGAGGGATTTAGCTGCAGGCCAAGTTTAGACCCAGCCTGTGTCCTTCTGTGGCCACCTGTTGAGATTCAGCAAGCAATCCACAGATGCTGTGCTTATAGTTGTTTCAAAAAGCCACACCAGAAACCAAGGCCAGCTGCCACCAGTGTGAGTCTTGGCCCTGCTCAGCAAGGGGCACCTGACTCACTGAGGATACACCTGGATGTAGCTTGGGTGGAGCCATTAGTTGAAGGAGGCAGAGTTTCAGGGAATCCTCTAGGCAGAGCGACGTTGTTATCCAGTTTGATGATGTCTCTGCTATGACGGCACTGAGTCCGAGCACTGTGAGGGGTGAGGGCTCAACAGAGGAACAATGGATACCACTGGCACTTTTGTGGGGATTGCAGGGGGTGGGGGAGGGAGCCTCACAATGGCCCTCACTCCAACAACTCAGTGTCCCCCTGTAAGTCCCTGGCACCTCCCCAAGTAGCCTACTGGCACTGGTGCTCAGAATGAGCAAGTCTGTCAGCACGAAAGTTCACTCACGGGTGCAACCCCTTTAAGAGGCTGCCACAGAGTTTGTCTCACTCAGCCACTTGGGACTGGGAAGCCCCATGACCTTGCCCTGTCCTACTTTCTGCCGTTACAGGGTGATTTCTAAGGTTTCTCCCTAGTTGTATGGCTTGTTCATCTAGATCCCAGGTGATTTTTTTCTTGCTGTTTGCTCCTTGTCACAACTTTGATTTGGTCACCAGAGGCATGAACAGAGCCTCTATCATCTATGCCATTTTTTTCCTTTTATGTTTTTTTTTTAACTGTAAATATATCTTGTCTCATATTGCAATCCCCCAGCCTCATCAAGCAGGACTTGATTCAACTAGTCACCTCATTAAACAAATCCAACCACATATGAATCCAGATGAACATGTATGTTTTGACCAAAGCCATTTGGGAATAATTACCCCTACACAGTTGCTTAATGAAGTCCAGATTCAGACAGCGGACATTTCAGGATGGGATGCAGGATGAGCAGCCACATGACAATGCAGATGATAAACTATTTGGAGGAAAGGCAGATATTAACACTATTAATTATAATAATGATAATACCTTTATTGGGTGCTTATAGTTTGCAGGTACTGTACTAAACATGCCTTTTATCTCTTTCCCCATAACAACCTCATGAATAAGGTACCAATGCACCATTTTATGGATAGGGAAATAGAGGTTAAGGAGAGTAGGATGAATTATACAGATAAGGGAGGGAAATGGGATAAAACATGAGTCTACTAGATTTATAAGATTGTGCCATATATTACTATACTAAGCTGCCTATTTCTTATAAGTGGCCAAATAGACTCAAAATCCAAATAAAAGTATTAAGAATAGGTCTGATTTTACTACCATTTTTAATTTTTAAATCATAAACTTTGGTCTTTTACATTTCAAAGAATGATTAAAATTTAAGAGTTACTCTTAATTATAAAACTCTCATAAGGTCCTCTACTCATGTGATTGTGTATTTGACAAAGATAATTAAGTAGACTCAGCCTCAAGTGCATCTGCTTAAAACAATCACAGGAAGCCCAAGATGGTGCCATGAATTGGGTATGTGATGCCAAGGCAGTAAGTGGTTCTGGAAAAGGAAGAATTTATCAGAAAATTCAAAGCCACATAGACAACCAGGAAGTCTACAGGGAGGGGAAGCACAAAAGACAACAATGTTGGCAAATATCATTAGGTCCTAGATCAAAGTTTGGCTAGAGAGTCAAGAGCCGGGGGAATAGCTGGAATGCTATTGTACCTAAGTTAGGCACCAAAATTCTGTAGAAGTCAGGGATAAACAAATGCCATAGGTCAGGGCATGCAAAAATCAGTCTGACAGCCAGAAATCAGGAGGCCAAAAATATCCAGAATAGGACAAGGCAGTCAGAAGGAACAGGCCAGTAGACTACAGAACCACTAACAGGAAGAAGCAAGTGGTAAGGATCCCTGAAACACAGTTGAAGCAGTAGCAGAACATGATGATAGGATGAAGAATAATTTCTATTTCTGCTAACGATAAAATAGTTTATTTGGATCAACCGTCCTTTGGGAAGCAACTAAACTTGTTGGATACATGGAGCATCTTACAAGCACTTAAAAGTTAATTATACAGCAAGACATTATTAAAGAGAAAACAAGAACCCAAAGAGATAAGCAGAGCATGGAAGCCGCTTTTGAACCAAAGACATTAGCTAATTCTGGCAATTTGAACTTTTATTTTCATGGCTTTGTGGGATAAGAAAGGCAGAAATCAAAAGGACAGTCTAATTGAAGACTCTCTCCATAAAAAAAAGGGTCCCCAAAGTCTTGCACCCTCAGTGAAAAGGTGAACCAGAAGTAACCCAGGCCTTGTGTATTGATTGGATTTGCAACCAGGATTCACAGTGTTTAGTGGTCCAGGGAACCTCAAACCTTGAGCCTGGTTTAAAGTAGTCCCCAGGACCTTGGCAAATGCAGACATACATCCTCTCTGGAGAAAAGTACCTTTACTCTAGATCTCAAATTACCCCTACAAATTATTTTCAGGTACAATGAGCAGTATAAAAATCAAAGATAACCAGGAATAAAAAGAAATGTCACCATGAATAAGAACAAACAGAAACAGCAGCCGGCAGAAATAGTCCTGCTAAGATTTTAGATATTGAACTTATCAGACACGGATTACAAACTATGCTTAAAATATTTATGAAAATAAAGGATGAGGTCAAAGATATCTACATATCACAGAGTAGATTTGAAAAAGAATTGAATAGATCTTTCAGGAATAAAAAATACAAAGCAATGTTAAAGAAAAGCTTCATTTTAGAGATAAATTATATTCTATCAAGGAAATTTCTTAGAGACAAGTATAAGACATAGTAATAGGATGATTTTTGGCTGCAAGAAAAAAAAGTACCTAATTAAATGTGGCTTGAATATAAAGACTATTTACTACCTTATATAAGAAGAATTCCAGTAGCTGGGCTGTTGCAGGATTATTTCTGTAGTGAAAGGTCATATAGAACCCTGCCTCTTTGCATCTTTCCATACCACAATTCTCAGTGTGTTGTTTTTTTGTCTTAGACTTGTCCCCCCATGATTGCAAGATGGCCACAGCAACTCCAGCCATCTTATCTTTATACTACCACATTCAAAGACAGAAATAAAGGAGATTTTCCCTTGTGCATCTTTCTTTTATTAAGGAGAAAAGCCTTTTCCAGAATTAATTCCACCAGACTTTTCTTAATGTCTAATTGGCCAAGAATAGGTCATTTACTCTAGCTGTAAGGCAAGCTGAAAAAGTGAGTTGCATATTCAGCCTTTAAAGTAGGGTGTAGAATCTGTAGCTAGGGGGAAGAGGAAGGCAATGGCTGCAGGGTCAGCTGTCTTAATTCTATGTAGAAACACCTAGAAGGAAAATATGGTGACAGAGGAGATGAAGATTCCAAAATAGTCTGTCTTCAAGAACATTAAACTCCTCTTTCTATACCATTTTCCCTCTTTTTGAATACTGTCATGCATCATCTGCCTTCTTTAATCCAGGCTCTTAAGATTCCTGAAAACCTTTCTTCTATGATGAAAGAGGGTCTTAAAAACAATTCATCCCATGGTTTAAATTAGTTGTTTAAATTAGTTGTTTGTATCCCATAAGAAGCAAAAAGAAGAAAACCCAAAGAAATCAGTATATTGGTGTTATTTCAGATGTTGTTAGTCTGACGAGGGGGAGAGGAGCAAGATAAGGAGAACTTAGGGACAAGGAGACAGCATCCTGATTTGGGAATTATATACATTATCAGGCTCTGAGTTATCTGATCAACTTGATAAAACGTCCATTCAGCATGGGCATGGGCATTGAAGCCTGGCTGGCAGCTCTGGCTCAGAAGCTGGGTGACTTAAGAGAAGGCACTGCCTTTCTCGACTCCAGTTTTTTCATCTAGAAAATAATAAAGTTTCACTCAGTGATCTTTAAAGACTGCTCTTGTTCCAAGACAATAACAAAATCAAAACTAAAATTAAAAAGTAATAATTACAAAGAAGTCAAAAGAAACTTAAGCAATGTTGTTGGGACTCCCTCCTCCTCTGCTTACAGATCTGCTTTTCTGTGTATTGGCTTTATTTTCTCCTCACGGGAGAAAGGAGGGAGATAGAGGCAAGTGGGAAAAAAGGGAACAGAAGGATGGGGAGGCACTCCTACATAGACTTCCAGACTTTTTTTTTTTTATCATTTCAGTTCAGCAAAGGAAAAAGAAAGTTTCTCTCCTCCAGCATTTATATATAAACTATTAAGAAAGGATTTTGCTCATGCTTTATTGGCCAAACCTATCCCCCATAGAGGGCATGAGGAGTGGTGGGTAATGAATATCACTATGATTGGCACCTCCACCAACACTACAGAGAAGAGATGGTATTATCAGCAGATAAAGTTTTTCTAGACAGACAAAAGTGGGGTAGCGGGGGGAGGCGGGGGTGGAAAGAAAAGAAAAAAAAAGATGTTTGCATAGTCTAATTTACCCCACTTATAATCATAAAGAATTGAGACCTAGAGAAGTAACTTACCCATGATACACAGCAAGTAACTGTCATAGCCATATTCAGTCTCAGGTCTTTCTACTTCTGAGGCCCAGGCTCCTTCCATCATGCCTCAGTGCATCCTTATAATCACAAAACCACTTTCTTTGTTTTACCTTAAATGATGATTTTCTGTCATCATTATCTTATGAGCTAGATCAAGAGATAACTGTTATTCACTTTTAGGTCACCTTCTATTACTGGAAAACTTTCTATTTAACCAGTAACATACTTAACAGGCATAGAAAAGGGAGTGGATACATATGAGGCAGGGCAGTTTGAGCAGGTTTTACCAACAGCATCTCTTCATATCATCCTTTTGAGGAGAAATTGACAAGACAGAGAGGGAAATGGGAGAGGGGTCTCCAACAGAGTCATAATGGTCTTAGGTTCCCACAAAGTTCCCTACTTATCTGGGAAGTAAAGGAGCATGATGATGAATAATGGGTTTTTAATGAAGACATTCCTAAAACCGGAGAAATGATATAAAGAGTGGAGGGCACTTTAGTGTAATGAATAGAAAATCTCTAATTGTGTTGAACTTATTACTACCACAGGATATGTCAGAAGCAGAGGATATGTCCTATCTGCTCCTTTTAATAGCTGCTCACTAAATAAATATCTGAATGCCCTACTCATTATTGCTAAACATCTATGTAACCCATACCATTTCCAATCTTGAAAATTTCCCCGTTTGTGTTTGTGGTTCTCAGTGGGGCCTATTGCCTTTGTCAACAAAGTCAGCCTCAGAATTGGTCCTTTCTGGTGACGAGTGGGAAAATTTGAGCAAGGAGGAAAGAGCGCCAGCTGAACAGGTCTGGTCCCTATTCTGGAAGAAAAAAAAATAGCCCTAATTTAACCCATAATGTCCTTTAGTTTGTACATACTTGTTACCAGATTGCTCCTGCAGCTCTGAGTGGAAACAGAAAATTTAATCAGGGGTAGGAGAATAAGACCTCAAGTAGCCCCTAATTTGTTGGTGTAAGCATGTGTGTACAGGTATGCATAAGTGGTAGCATGGTGGAGGGCAAAGTGTACACCAGACTTGATTTTTTTTAATAATAATCAGAGTTATTAATTATTAAACACTAATCATAGCCAGATATTCCATAGGTTGTGTTTTATTTATCCTGTCTTAGTTTCAGTTTTCCCCAAAGCAGAACCTGAAAAAAGAAGTTCAATGCTGGAAGTTTCTTTGGGAGGTGATCTCGAGAAGCAAGTGGAGGGAGTGGAGAGAATGAAAAATGGAAAGGAAGAAATGTCAATGTAAAGTGAGATATTGAGGTCACTACTGCAGGCAACATATGGCTGAATTCCTCCAATACCTCCCCAGAAGATGTTTATACTTCTTAGAATTGTCTTCCAAGGATCAGGATTGCTAAGGCATTATCATCTAGTTCCTGCTATCTTTGGCTGGGGGTTGCTCCTGGGATAGACACTGAAAGCATCAGAGAAGGCCCTATGCACTATGCCCTAGGAGTACCTGAGCCTGCCTACACAGTGTCTCACCTAGCTGCAGCTGAGACACGCTGAGGACACCAGGGTGTCTTCTACGGATCCTCGTCACAGGATGAGATAGAAGCAACTGTGATTCCCATTTTACACATAAGGCCTAGATAAATGGATCTGCCTCAAATCACCCAACTGGAAAGTAGCAAAGCCAGAACAGTTCTCTAGGTCTGGGCTATCTCCCCTTACCCTTGACATCTCAGAATACTCAGGATGGATCTCAAAGAGAAATGTTTTTGAACTCTTGTGTTGTGTCACACAATGTATATTTGTTGCCCTCAGTGACCCTAATCATTGGTAGATATGAGAGAACCCTAAAATTGGGGAAAAGTCAGCCTGTCTCCTGGGGACCACTTAATTTTAGGGTATTGGAATTCTCCCACATCACCCTTCACTCCAAAAGCCTTCTTTCTTGGCATTGTTCAAAGTCAAATTGAAAATTCCAGAGTGGAACAGAAAACCAACACAACCTCCAGAGCCTAAAAGGACAAGACGGGCTGCCAGGACTGACATGAGCCTTTTATTTTACTCAGTCCCCTTTTCACCCATCACAAAATGTTCCTTTTCACATCCCTTGCCCCATGAACATCCAGCCTTTGCTCACGATCTTCCCTTAATGAACAGCTCATTACCTCCCATTGCACAATCCATTTTTAGACAAGTCCAAATGTATTTTCCTTTAGAGTTTTCTTTTGCAAAGATGCCCTGGGGACACAAAATAATTGGTGGATAAATATATTTGGAAAAAGCTGCTTGGGATAATATCTGCTTAGAGATTTATACCACAGTAGTATATTCCAGGCTCTAAGAAATATAGCCATTGAGAAATTTGTTTAACTTTGCTTAACTGAGAATTTCTCAGAACACTTCAAGTTTCATCTACCAAGAGCACAGAAATGCGTGAAGCAAACATTAACCAATATAAAGGGAGAAATTGACAGCAATGCAATCATAGTAGAGGATGTTAACATCTCATTGATATCAAGGAATAGATCTCCTAGACAGAAAATTAACAGGAAAATAGTGGCCTTAAATGACACATTTGATCAGATTAATTTAATAAATATTTTTAGAGCATTTCACCCTTTTCAAGTGCACATAGAACCTTTTCCAAGAGAGACCACAAAACAAGTTAGGTCACAAGTCTCAATAAATTTAAGGAGACTGAAATTATACCAAGCACCTTCTTTGACCACAATGGTATGAAACAAGAAATTAATTATAAGAGAAAAACTGAGAAACACAAACACCTGGAGGCTAAATAATATGTTATTAAACAAGAAATGGGTTAACAATGAGATCAAGGAAATTAAAAGATGACTTGAGACAAATTAAGATGAAACACAATGACCCAAAAATCTATGGAACACAGCCAATGCAGTCCTGAAAGTAAATTCATAGCAATAAGGCCTACTTTTAGAAACAAGAAAAGTCTCAAATAAATAACCTAACCTTATACCTAAAGGAGCTAGAAAAAGGACAACAAAGTCCAACATGAGTAGAAGGAAAGAAATAATAAAGATCAGAGCAGAAATAAATGAAATAGAGTCTAAAACAATATAAAAAATCAATGAAACCAAGAGCTGGTTCTTTGAAAAGATAAACAAAATTGTTAAACCTTTAACCAGACTTATCAAGAAAACAAAGAGAAGACCCAACTAAATAATATAAAAAATGAAAGAGAAGTGACAACTGACTCCACAGAAATACAAAAGATTATAAGAAAATCTACAAGCAATTATGTGCCAACAAATTCAACAATCTGGAAGAAATGGATAAATTCCTAGAAAATACAACCTTTCAAAAGTGAATCAGGAAGAAACAGAACATCTGAACAGACCAATTACTACTAACAAAATTGAATTGGTAATCAAAAAACTCCCACAAACAAAAGTCCTGGACCAGATGGCTTCACTGGTGAATTTTAACAAACATTCAAAGAAGAATTAACACCTATTCTTCTCAAACTATTTCAAAAAATTCAAGAGAGGGAAAGTTCCTAGTCTCATTTTACAAGGCCACCATTACTCTGATTCTAACATCAGAAAAAAACATTACAAAAAAAAAAAAAAAAGAAGAAAAGAGAGAGAGAAAGAGTAAGAGAGAATTATAGGCTGATATCTCTGATGAATATAGATGCAAAATCCTCAACAAAATATTAGCAAACCTAATTCAACAAGACATTAAAAGGATTATACACCGTGATCAAGTTGGACTTATTCTTGGGATGCAAGATTAGTTCAATATCTGCAAATCAATTAATGTTATATACCACATTATCAAATTGAAAGATAAAGATCATACGACCATATCAATGAATGCAGAAGAAGTGTTTGGCAAAATCCAGCATTGATTTATGATAAAAATTCTCAAAGTTCCTACTCACAAAGTGGAAATAGAAAAAATATGTCTCAACATAATAAATAAAGTCCATATATGACAAACCCACAGCTAGTATCAAAGGTGAAAAACTAAAAATGTTTTTCTTAAGATAGGACCAAGACAAGGATGTTCACTTTTACCACTTTTATTCAGTGTAATATTGAAGTCCTAGCAACAGCAATCAGACAAGAAAAAGAAATAAAAGGCATCCAAATTGAAAAGGAAGAAGTAAAACTGTCATTATTTTCAAATGGCATGATACTGTATATAGTGAGTCATAAAGAGTCCATCAAAAAACTATTAGAACTGATAAATGAATTCAGTGAAGTAGCAGGATACAAAATTATATTCAGAAATTGGTTGCATTTTTATACACCAGTATTGAGCTATCAGAAAGAGAAATTAACTAAACAATCCTATTTACATTTGCATCAAAAAGAAATACCCAGGAATAAATATAACCAAAGAGGTAAAAGACCTGTATTGAAAAAGTGATAAGACATTGAAGAAAGAAACGAAAAAAGATACAAATAAATGGAAGTATATACCATGCTCATGGATAAGAAGAATTAGCATCATTAAAGAGTCCATACTACCCAAAGTATAGTTCAATGTCAAAATAACAATGGCATTTTTCATGGAACTCAAACAAATAATCCTAAAATTTATGTGGAGCCACAAAAGACCCTAAATAACCACAGCAATCATAAGAAAGAAGAGCAAAGTTGGAGGTATCATGCTACTTGATATGGATCTTTATTACAAGGCGGTAGTAATCAAAACAGCATGATACTGGCATAAAAACAGACACATAGATCAATGGAACAGAATAGAGAGCTCAGAAATAAATTTATGTCTATATGGTCAATTAATCTATGACAAAGTAGGAAAAATATATCATAAGGTAAAGATGGTCTATTCAATAAGATACATAAAGAAAAATAAAACTAGACCACTTCCTTACACAATCTACAAGAATAAACTCAAAATGGATTAAAGACTTAAATGTAAGACCCAAAACCATAAAACTCCTAGAAGAAAACATAGGCAGTAACTTTGTGATATTGCTCTTAGTAATTTTTTTTTTTCTGATATGTTGCCTTGAGTGAGGGAAACAGAAGAAAAGATAAACAAATGGGACTATATCAAATTTAAAAGTTTTTTCACAACAAAGGAAACCATCAAGAAAACTTGAAAAGATAACCTACTGAATGGGAGAAGATAATTTACCAATGATACATCTGATAAAGGGTTAATATCCAAAATTTATAAAGAACTCACACAATTTAACACCAAAAAAACTAACAATCTATTTAAAAAATGGGCCAAGAACCTGAATAGACATTTTTCCAAGCAGGACATACAGAAGGCCAATAGACATATGAAAAGATGCTCAATATCATTAATCATCAGAGAAATGCAAAATAAAACCACAATGAGATATCACCTCACACCTGTCATAATAGCCATCATCAATAAATCAACAAACAACAAGTGTTGGCAAGGATGTGGAGAAAAAGAAACCCTCATGCACTGTTGTTGGGGTTGCAAACTGGTGCAGCTTCATTGCTAAGCTCTGAGGTACAAAGAAAAATCCTGGCCCTGCCACAGATTGAAATAATAAAAATCTAAATCTTACCAAGCAGTTAGCTGGAGCCAGGCACTGTGCTAAATGCTTTTCACAGGTTACTCCACATTCTTTGTTTAATGGATGAAGAAACTGATGATCAGAGGAGTTAAGTGATGTTACACAGCTAGATAGATAGTGGCAGAGCTGAAAAGCAAATCCAGTGTTAAATATATTACTTAGAAAAAACACTTAGAGAGTGTTTGGCACATGGTCAGTATTCAATAAATGTTGACTGTGTTATGTTGATATTATTATTGTCATGATCTGACTTAAAAGTAAGTACTCTTAACCACTTTTACTTTGCTAGAATTATATGTTCTCTGGTTTAACATTCTTAGCCTTTTCCCATGTTCATATTTTGTCTCTTTCCTACTTACTTCTCCACACTGTACAAACTAGAAAGAAAACTGAGCACTGAGGATGTCTAGCCTTTTCTAGTTGAAAGCAATCTTTAATTTTCTGTTTCCACAGGACTATTCTAACTCTCTGTTTGTATAAATTCTCAGAAATACAATGCAAATGAATCCTTCAAAAAGACCACTGAGGGAGAGTAGAGGGAGGTAAGGAGAAGACATCATGAGAATATCATCTCCTAGACCAGGGGTCAGCAAAATACAGCCCACAGGTCAAACCTGGCTAGGCCACTGCTTTTTGTAAATAAGGTTTTATTGGAACATTGTTACACCCATTCATATATGTATTATCTTAGCTGCTTTTTGTACTGTAACAACAGAGTTGAGAAGTTGAGGGAAGACCTAAAAAATTACTGAAAAAATATTTTTCAGAATAGCCCTTTACAGAAAAATATTTGCCAATTCATGCTCTAGATTTTGGAGAGAAGAAAGGTAAGCTGGAGATGTTCTTAATGAGTCAGATGTCTGTATTTTATTGTTTCCTGGATGCTGTTGGAAAAGCCAGCTGAGAGTTGCTGGGGGCCAGACTAGGACACTCTAAGAACTTACAAGTAAGAAAGATGTAGCTTCCCATGAAAGTTAAGCTTTAAATCTATTCATGATAGTTCAGAGCTGAGATGTGCAAAGTCTGCTGAGACACTATATCATTCCAAGGCTAGATATGTGTGTGGCTGTCAGTGGATCAAGGTATTGGCCTATTTAAAGAGAGACTAGTCAACAAAATGGGGTTAGGTTAGCCTAAGAAGAGGATAGAGGTTAACGTTGGCAGGACTCCATTCAGGCATTGCTCCAGGTGAGGGGGGACTTTTAATAGATGGAATACCTCAAATTGCAAGGCCATTTCTACCATGTTGGAGGTGATCTTAACATAATGCCCTTGAACACTCAGTTCTCATAAATGTTGCAACTCCATGATCTTGAAGCAAACTTCTGGGTATGACTTGGCTGTTTCTCATGTAGTTCAACAGAGGGGGAGGTTCTGCACCCCATGTTCCCAGACGGGTCTCATGGTAGCCAAAAATTCCTTGTATTGTGTGCGCAGTGTTGTGTGTGTGTGTGAGAATGTACATTATTTTGAGAACAAGACCTTCATGGTTGTTAGCATGCTAAAGGGTTTCATGAAACAAAAAGGGACCTGGCATTTTTCCGTATAAATGTTTCAATTAGGGTTTCTCCCATTCCTTAGATCGAGGGCAAGAACTCTGTTGGTTCCATATATCACTGTTCCTCTAGCTCTCAGTCTCATGCCTGGCTCATAGGACATGCTCACTAAGTATTTGTCAGAGCAGAGATGGAGGAAGGAAAGAGGAGAGTCTAAGAAGGTGGAAGAGGAAAAGAGGAAGGTTAGGGTAAAACATACAAACATGGGTGTTCTGGGCCCTTGGATAGTTAAAATTTTTATCATAAATTAATAAACTGACCTTCTGGTTTTATGCAACAGTCTCATGAGCATGGTTAATAGATTTTCCCTGGGCCATGGACCTGCTCCTGGTGTGCTGCCTGCAAAGCTCATGGCCAGAGCCTGGACCTGGATGAATTCACAAGTGACCCTGTGGGGCTCCTTGGAGACTGACTACCTGATGGCTTTTCACCCAAGTGTTAGGAGAGGGTGTTAGCTGTCTTCATGCATTTCTGCTGTAAAAATGGCATTTGCTCTCTTCTTGTAGTGCTGAAGATATTTAAAGCCAGTATTCTGGAGTCTAGGCCAGAGCTGGCACCCAGTAGGTGCACAGCAAGTATTTATTTTATAAACGGATATTGCGCTATCTTGAGTAACTGTTAAAATAGAGGTTGTGCAGTTGTTTTTACTATTAAATTTAAGAACATGATTAAATAACCTACAAGGTATTTGCTGTAGTCTGCAACCAGAGAGTTTCTAAAGTAATAAGGCTAACAAGAATTCAAAAGAACTATCATTGTTGGTTTGAAAGCACAGGGCCCATAATTGTACACAAGAGTCCAATATGGCCCCAACTCATCATCTTGAGGGAGGGATTTGCTTAGTAGAGTCTAAGTGGCAGAAATTTACAGCTTGTTAGGCAACAGCCTCCAGTCTTAAAAAAGAACAATTTCAACTTAAGATTTGGTTGAGGATTTCTAGGTATTTAGTGAAATCTCAGATGGCTGGAAATTACTGCTCTGTGAGGACTGAAAGATGGTCATGTCTGTATTTGGTGATCTAGATCTTAGGTAGAACTTGATCTTATTCTCTTACACTCTTTTAAAGGAATGTGCACACACACATGGCTTTATTTGATCTGAAAAAAGTAATATATATATGGCGATATATTAGTCAGCTATTGCTGTGTAACAAATTACCCCAAAATATAGCAAATTAAAGCAACAAACATTAACTTACATAAGTTCTGAGGGTCAGGAATCCAGGAGAAGCTTAGCTAGGTGGTTCTGACTCAAGTTCTCAAGAGGTCTTATAAGGATGCAAACTTTCAGCTGAGGCTGCCATCATATGAATGATCAACTAGGATGGAGGATCTGCTTCTAACTCACTCATATGGTTAGTGGCTGTCCTCAATTCATTTGCTGACTGTTAGCTGAATGCTCTAGTTCCTTGCCACATGGACTTCTCCATAAGGCTGCTAATTACTTGCTTTCCCCAGAGCAAGTTGGGGGTGGGGATAGTGAATGTGGGGAGAGAATACGAGATTGCAGCTTTTTATGACTTAATTTCAGAAGCAACATACTATAGGCCATTGGAACAACTGTGATACAGTATAGAAGAGAAATACACAAGAACATGAATTTCAGGAGGCGATCATGGCAGGGGGTATATTTTGAGGCTGGCTACCATAAGAATTAAAATATATCCATATTTTTTTACATTCTCCTCTTCAAAAGATAGAAAGTAATTATCCACCTTTTCAATAAGAGCTAAACTTAGTAACTTTCTTAGAACAAATAGAATGGGGTAGAAGTGATGATATTTGACTTCACATAGAAAAGGGTATAAAAAATGTTGTGGCATTCCACCTTTCTCTTGACTCACTCTGCTGGGGGAAAACTGCCTAGATGTGAGGACACTCAAGCAGCCCTATGGAGAGGCGCACATGAGAGGAACTGAAGCCTCTTGCTAACATCCACCACTATGTGATTAAGCCTTCTTGAAAGCGGATCCTCTAGCCACCGTCAAGTCTTCAAATGATTATAGTCTTGGTTAACAACCTGATTGCAACTTCATGAGACCTTGGGGCAGAACCACCCAGCTAAGCTGCTCCCAAATTTTTGACTACAGAAAATGTGGGAAATAACAAATGCTTATTATTGTTTTAAGCTACTAAGTTTTTGTGGCAATTTGTTAAACAATAATAGATAATTAATATAACGTACTCGTTGAATTTCAAGGCCTTAATTGAGTACAATAGAATCTACTCTAGTTAATTTAAACAGAGAAGGAATATATTAAAAGAACTAGATAGTTTACTGAATTCTGGGACTAAAGGATGAAGCTTGGTGCTATAAAGCCATGATACCTCTAATGGAGACTCTTTTGCCATCATTGCTGGCACAAACCCCATATGCTCTAGTACAGGGCATTGCCATTAAGACTTCTGCCATTTTGCCTCTGTAAGAGTCTCAACCACCACCGATTTGGAAGAATGGATTCCACATTGCACTTAATTTCAAACAAAATGCTTGTGTAAGGATTAGGCTATATGCTATACTCTGTCGTGATAATTTTATGTGTCAACGTGGCTGGACCATGGTGCCCAGATATTTGGTCAACGATTATTTAAGATGTTTCTGTGAGGATGTTTTTGGATGAAATTGACATTCAAATCAGTAGAGTTTGATTAAAGCCCCTTGCCCTCCATAATGTGGTAGGCCTCATCCAATCGGTTGAAGGCTTATATAGAAAAATAGAATGACCTCCCCTGAGCAAGAAGGAATTCTGCCAGCAGACTGCTTTTGAATTTGAATTGCAACATCAGCTCCTTTCCTGAGACTCCATAATTACACAAGCCAATTTCTTAACATAAACACCCACCCCCTCTATTGCATTCTCTCCCTCTCTCTCTCCCTCTGTCCTACCCCCTCCCCCACCATCTTATTGATCTTATTTCTCTGGAGGACTCTGATTAATACACTTACAAGGTGTAATAGCCTTCTGAGTTACAAGGAAGGCTTGGAAAGTGAGTTTCTGGCTTAGACATATTCAGACCCATAAGATGAGAAATTCTACAAACACAGAAGCGGTGTTCTAGTTGTTGAGTGGTCATGAAAATTAGCCAATACCTGCAATACTTATTTAAATAAACCAAATATCACAGCAATCTTTCATATATCAAATTAAACATCCCTCAATAAACACCTCTCTCCTCAATCCATAGAGAAAAGCATGGATGATAGTTTGGTGTGAATCCCTAAAACTAATTTTTCTAAGTTGTAGACTTTACATATGTGTTTAGAGCATGTACCTACTGAGATCCTAGGGAATTCTATTTATTTTTAAGTCTTTGCTCTACAGATACTATGATCTTTCTTCTATATATATCTCCTTGCTTTAATTATGTACATTTGTAAATAATGAATGACATTTCCCTCAAGAGATTTTCTAATTTTATCTGTTGATCCAAATTAAAGTCTGACCATAATTTCTTCTCTAGGGATGATATTGTATGCCTGTAAATAAAGTTATAAGCATCACAGTCCCATGAGAGGAGGGCAGCAATTCTTCCTTGGCTGGAAAAAAATCTCATGAACTATTATTAATTCAGACTCCTTAAAGTTGGAATTTATGATTATTTAACCTTCATTAGGTTGAAGTGTGCCTTTTCATTTTCTCTGGGCAAAGAGATTAAAATAAAAAGCCAATTGCAAGAGGAACATTTTAGTAACTACAGCTTAGAAGGCTTTAGCACACAATTTATTTGACACATAAAAGTTATTATTTTTTCCCTAAGTTGAAAGAAGCAATGTTGAAGACTGATTCTATCATAGAATTGTCAAGAGTTTTCTGACGATAAAGTTTTAACAACAGCAAAGCTGAAATCTATGTGGGACTTTAGACTCTAAGAAACAGTATTTTCCTAGGATTATGCTTAAGGAATAATTTATGATCTAATGGAAGTATCCAAGAGAAAGGAGATCCCAAAATGATTGCCAGAGTTGTCAAAAAGAAATCTACTAAATAGAATGCAAGCAAAATTCAGGCACAATAAGAGTATGAGTTCCATAAATATTTTAAAATAAAAATAAAAACCTATGATAATGCTCGTCAAGATAGATACAATTTCCTTAGCATGAATGAGACACACTTGGTAATCATACATTTTTAGTAGAAAGAACCCCTGTCCTATAACCATGGCAAGTTGTTGCTCAGTGAATGTGTTCCATGTAAAGAAATTGAGGACCATGATTTCACTCACAGGGAATATAGAACTGAAAGCAACAAATGAACAAGACAAACAAACAAAAACTCATAGACTCAGGCAACAGTTTAGTGATTACCAGAGGGAAAAGGGGGAGGAGGGAGGTGGATAAAGGTAAAGGGGATCAAATATGTGGTGATGAAAAGAGATTTGACTTTGAGTGGTGAACACACAATGTATTGTATACAGATGGTGTATTATTGAACTGTACACTTGAAACCTATATAATTTTATTAACCAATATTACCCCCAATAAATTTAATAATAGTTTTAAAAAAAAAGAAATTGATCTCTTTAGCTAACAGAAGGCCCAGGAAACAAATTTTGGTTTCATGTGGCCTTGTTTTCTTTATCCCAGTGAGCCACGTAGATATTATCATCTTCTAGCTGCCCTTACATGAAAAAGGTTGGGAAACTCTGCAGGAAAGAGAGCAAGGAGATCTCTCCTTTGTACCATTTTTTTTGGCAGCTACTTTGAGTGATGAGCCTCTGGCACCTGTTGTTGAGGAGCCAGTCCGCTACCATTCCACAGACCTCTCTGTCTATATGCTCCCAGATTAGTTTTTTAAATATCGAAAGTGATTTGTGCTTGTTTTTAAATGCAAACTTTATAGAAGCTGATAATTAAAAACTGAAATCCTCTTCCTCTCATCCCAGAAGAAATCTTTACTGTGTGAAGAGTTGAGTACTTATATTTCTGATTTTTTTTCTCTTACACATGGACAAATGCTAACTTTTATCTGTTCCATATATTGATAAGGCTATCTTGCTGTCATCTACCTATTTGGTCATCTGCTTATCTAAAATTTACTCACATCTGCCAGCAATGAAGGAGTTCTTAAGCTAGGCAGCAACTAGTTTGAACCACTCAGATGTACAAAGTAGGATTCTTTCTGGTATGAGTAAAATAAAACATGACCAAATCATTGTAAGAAAAAAAAAGAAAAAACTTATAGGCTCCCTTTGTGCAAAAGTTTAGGGGTATGTCTAATTTCAGGTACAGCATGATTCAGAGCTCGAAGACATCATCAGAACCCTACTTCCCCTTCTTGTCTTCTCCTCCTTCTCTCCCCCATGTTGGCTTTATTCTTAGACTCCAGGGATGAGCACAATGGCTGCCAACAGTTGGGAGCCTGTGCCTTTCCATGTTCAAATTGGGTAGACACGTGAAGAGACCCAGCACAAGTCCCATTGCCTCTTATTGGCTCCGGCCACCCTCTCTAAAAATGCCCACTCCTGCCCTTGTTACTCTACTTTGTTTTAAAACTGAAATTATGCTATTTGTTACTTGTTTATTATCTGTCTGCCCCCACTAGAAAATAAGCTCCACCAAAATGGCATCCTCATCTGTCTTGATCCCTGTTATATACCCCACCTCCATATTTGTTGAATGGATGGATGAAACAATGAGTCACTATAGCCAGAGAAATACCATTTACTGATTGGCCAGGCTCAAGTCACATGATTTCCTTTCTGCAAACCCCTGGAATGAGAGTTGGAGAGAAGCCGATACCTCAGCGGAAAATAAGGGTATTGTTAGCAGAAGAACCGTGACTGGAATGGATGTGTAAAGAAGAAAATACCATGGAGGTGCACTATGTCGGCTAAACTTAGACTTGCTTGGACTTCTCAAATGTGAGACGAAACACTGTAGTGGTATGTTTGAATATGAGGTTTGCCACTTATTAGCTGCATAATGTTTTGCAAGTTGCTTTGCTTCTCAGCCTTAGCTTCCTTCATGAGAAAAATAAGAAAAAGACCTAACTTTTTCTGTGATGATTAGAAATAATATATGCAAAGTCATCGATAAACAGTAGATTCTTTTTGTGGCTCTGATTAATAATTCCTGCTGATCCTATCCTTTTGATATTTTAAAGAAAATCCAATATAAACACATTTCAAAAGCCCCAAATGTGAGGGAATTAGAGGTTGGTTAAATGACCACTCCATATTTTTAATGCAAAGTTATCAGAAAATTTAACCCTAGTGTAGTGTCACTGTGATATTGGAGGCTGCCGGGGTCCCTGGTTAAGGTGATTTTAAAAATGTTTAACAACTGGCCCATCTTGGGATTAACCAATTAGAATGACTAACTGGATTAATTAGAATGGATGCTAGCCTTACATAACATACCCAGCTGTCCCAGGATGCACTAGTTGGAGGCCAGGAATCACTTTTGGTCAAACTGATCATCAATGTCTGGTCACACAGTTTTACACCAGTAGTGGTCAGTGGCTGTACTTTATCACCATCGGGCAAGATCTTTTCCAATTTACAACTACAGTATAACTTGGCATTTGTGATGCCATAGATGACAGAGGCCCAACCTAGGAAGAAGCTCCTGGGCTTTCCCTCAGGCCTGCTAGCTAATCTGATCACACAGTCACTCACAGAGGAGAGTGCACACGTTTGTTAGCTTAAGGGAGCTGAGAACTACCCAACAGCTCAGACCAACATTCAGTCCTTAAATGACATAGGTGATGGCCATAGTCCTGCAGGTTATTGGAAATTGAGTGGATTATACTGAAATCAGGTTTGTAGATGCAGCATGCAAATAAAGTCAGATCACCAGCAATACCACTAATGACAGCTCTGACTTTTCCTTTAGACCTTTCTCTTGTTTCTCTGATTTCCCAGGGAGATCTATTCCTGAACCTTCAAACACAGAAAGCAAACTCTCATTGCCAGCACAGAAACTTCACTTTATCTCTTCATCAGTATTCACCTTTAAACATTAGCTGTCATGGAGCTTTAGGACGTCTTTCAGTTAATTGAACTCTTTCCTACTGAATTTTAAGTCCATTTTAGTTTTTTGCTTATGATATACCCTTATTATTACCAAATTTCATCCACTTAAAATTTTAGTCAGTTTTTAAAAAGCATGGTGAAATATACATGGCATAAAATTTATCATTCAAATTATATATAAGTATACAATTCAGTGGCATTAAGTACTTTCATTGTTCTGCAACCGTCACTATACATCTCCAGAACTTTTATCATCTTAAACTGAAACTCTGTGCACATTAAACACTAACTCCCCATGGCCCCTCCATCTACCTCCTGGCGATGACCATTCTACTTTTCTTCTCTGTGATTTGACTACTCTAGATACTTCATATAAGTAGAGTCATACAATATTTGCCCTTTTGTCACTAGTTTATTTCACTTAACATAATGTCCTCAAGTCTCATCCATGTCATAGCATGCATCAGAATTTCCCTCCTCTCTAAGGCTAAATAATATTCTATTGTATATATATGTCACATTTTGTTTATCCATTCATCTGTTAATAGATATTTGGGCAGCTTCTACCTTTTGGCTATTGTGATTAATGCTAATATAATCATGAGTTAAGTCAGTTTTTAGTGTTGTTATTTTTTGTCATAGGAACTTGTTAACTGAATTTATACCTTGACTATCAGATCTTATGTCTACATTAAGTGGTTACTACAATTCCCACTTACTGGGATTTATTATACATGACTTTAAAGATGAAAGGTGAGGTTTATAGTACAATTTAAATCCAATAAGATCCTAAATAAATAAATTAAATAAATAAATAAATACATAAATCCAATAAAATCCCAAGTGGCCTCTTTCAAAACTATCACAGTCAATTTTTGCTTATAGTGCTTATCTAATCAGGCACAAGAAGGCAGTCCTCATGTTTATCTAAAACTGGAGATTTCATTTTGCTCACACTTTGTCAATAAGAGATAGGAGGGATGATATTAGAAATGGGTGCCCAATGGGTGATGTTCGTTTTCCATTTTATACTCTTTGGTATATCCTACATTGTCTACAATGGTCTGGTACTACTTTCCTAATGAAAAAAGAAAATAATATTTTTAAATTTGTTTTAAAAATGAAGTTGTGCATGATTAAATCCCCTGCTAAAATAGGGGTAGCAACTTTTTTAATAGGGGATCATATAGTAAATATTTTAAATTTTGTGGCCTATACAGTCTCTGTCGCAAGGACTCAATTCTGTCTTTGTAGCACATAAGCCATCATAGACAAAATACATACAAATGAGTATGGCTCTGTTCCCATAAAACTTCATCAAGACTAACATTTGAATTTCATGCAATGTGCGCTTTTTCAATTATTAATAAAAAACATTCATATATTACAAGCTGTACAAAACATTTGAACCACTGGTCATAGCTTGCCAACTCCTGCTCTAAAATAGAAATAGCATATATAAGGTAAAAAAATCCCCTTTATATTTGACACCAATTTCAGTCTTTTCCAGGCTTTTTCTTATTGTTATTTATTTGTTTGTTTGTTAGTATTTTATATTTTGTATTTTATTATGGAAAGTTTCAGACATATACAAAAGCAGAGAGAATAATATTCTAATCCCCATATATCCATCAACCAGTTTCAACAATGATCAACTCATGTCTAATTATCTGTTACCTATATTGCTACCTACCCACTCCCTGCTCCTCTTCATTATTTGAAGCAAATCCCAGACATCATATTTTATCCATAAATATTTTGGTATGCATTTCTAAAGATAATACTTCATTTAAAAATATTATCATCACACCTAAAATAAGTAACAATAATTCTAATTTTAAGTATGCTAAGCAGAATTTCAAAAACTCCTTGAGTAATAAAACATAACCAATGACATCAAAAGTTCATTGTAGCATAGTGATTTAAAGTGTAGGTTCTAAAGCCAGATACCTCTTAGTAGTGATGTGGTATCAGGAAAGGTACTCAACCTCTCTATGTCTCAGCTTCCTTATCTGTGTAAATGTGAGGATGTTAAAAGTATGTGTTTCATAATGTTACTGTGAGAATTAGATGAATTAACATATATAAAGTGCTAAGAACAGTGACTGGCCAACAGTAAGTGTTAGCCAGTGTTAGCAATTACTATTAACTTTTTGCTTCTGTTCATACTCTGTTCTTCTTAGGGTTCTTGTTGGAAGGCACTCTGGGCTAGTTCAAACAAAAAACGTATGTGTTTGGGAGTTAGTGTTAGTCTACAGTGATCTCACAAAAGCTAAAACAGTAAACAAGGCACAACCAGCCCCATAAGGATGAACTGGAAAGTATAAATCAGGGCTAGTTGAGGGGCTGCACTTCCTTTCTCAGCCTCTTTCTCCTCCCTCAGTCTCTCCACTTTCCACTCTCTTATATCAGATGTCTCTTTTATTTGCCTTGTCCTTGGCCCAACATGGCCCACAGTCCCAATTATCCTTTAGCTCTTCTTAGCTGTAGCTTCTACTATGAAGTGCCAATTGTCTCTGTAACTCTTAGCATTTAAACTCTCAAGAAAGAATCTATGACCAGAGGTGAAGTGTCTGCCCTTGGCTTAGAGTTGGGGCCAAGGAGACAAGGTCACAGAGCACATCAAGTGACCATTTTCAGAGACCCTGGTGAGCAGTAGCTTAATCATTAAGGGCAGTCTGGGCTGGGCTACAGTAACACACAATTCCAAAATCTCAGTGGCTTGAAGCAACAGCAGTTTATTTCTTGTTCCTAAACATGACCGGCAAGGGTTGACTAGGGTTCTTGCTCCCTCTGGAATCCAAGCTGCTGAAGCAGTCACTATCAGAACCATGACAGAGGAGAACAAGTCTCTGGAGAGAAATCACAGTGGCTTTTAAGGCTTCTGCTTTGAACATGTCACTTCTGCTCATGTCATTGGCTAAAACAAGTCACATGGCTGTGTCTATCTTCAAGTGGGCAGAAACATGAGATTCTACCAAATGCCCCAGGGAAAGGAAAAGCTGGTATGTGTTGACACCCTCATGCTTATCACAGAGGCAATATTCTATTTCCTCTTCTTACTAGTACAATCACAAATATAAAGGCACTCAAGGAAAGCTATACCAGTACTACTAAAAAGTTCACCATCACTTCCTTTCTGGACCAAAATACCCAATTTAAGCACTGTAGAGTCTTTTCTTAAAGCAAAAACAGCCCTAACTCTATTAACTTTTTCACCTTGGCTCCACTTTTTGTCTCTTAAGTCATTGAGATTATTTCAAGAACCTCTTCAGGTGCCTTCCCATCTCTCAAAATAAACAAGCTGAAATTAGTCAGAATAGTTAGAACAGCCCTTGATCACTGCAGGATGACTAATTGTGCACCTTTCTGAATTATGCTGGTGTTTTCTATTATAATTGTTGCACTACTGACTTAAATTCTGTGAGAGCCCTTTGTGAGGTCAGCACTGCTCCCCTGCTAGAGGTGTTCACTCAGATTTTCCACATTTTCTGAATATTTTCCCCTACAACTCATCCTGTTTTTGATGCACCACCTCTCAAAAGTCTCTCTTTCAAGTTGTTAGTGTTTTAATAGTAAGGCAATAACTGGTCTACTACCTTAATAAGCCTAAAGCTAGCCCTGTGCACCATTTTTCTTATTAGGAAGTTAGTAATAGTGCCAAAATGTATACTCCTCAACTCATGTACACAAAAAAATGTGATTTAAAATCTTCTATTAACTGATCTCATTTTGTTGTAGAGTCCCCATTTCTGCATATGGTGGAGAAAATATAAATTTGACAATTAGAGGTCATTTTGCTTCTTCTGGCTTAACATGGTCTCTTTAAGGTTCACATTCTTTAAGGAGACATTTCCCTCATCTTAAGAGGTTTTCTTACTTTTTACTCTTTCTCAAGATGGCATCTGTGAACACTCTAAGTGTTTTTCAACAGTAGAATGGATAATTGCAGTACAATCATATAATGGATTACTACCTAGCAACAGAGAAAAATTGAACTGCTATATGCAAGAGCATGGCTGAATCTTAGAAACAATGTTGAATGAAGAAAGCTGAATGACAAAAATTACACACTATATAATTCTACTTAAATGAAATTCAAAAACTAATCTAGGGTGATCAAGTTAAAACAGGGTTCTAAAACCTCTGGCAGGGGAATTGACTGAAAGGAAGCATGACCGAGGCTTCTAGGGTTCTGACATGGTCTACATCCTAATTTGGGTGGTGGGTACATAGGTGTACATGTGGATAAACATTCATCAGCTGTATACTTAGGACTTGTATACTTCTCTGTGTGTATATTATAGCTCAACAAAACAACAATAAAAATGGCATCTGGATAGGGGAAAAGCTTAACTAGCTTCAGGTGGTGGAGAAGAAATAAGCTCATCTGTGGAAGTTCACTGGACTCCTTCAGGGGATCTTTCCTGCCTGGTCAGGGCATATCCATCACAACTATCTGCTGAGGGGTGTTTGGTTCCACCTATCTTAGGGGAACCACTGCTCAAGTTTCTTCTGCCTCAGACTCCTGTCCTGAACTTCTCATTTCAGGCTTCTGGCTCACTGTTCTCTGAACATTTCAGCTCCTTTCTCCCCTCCAGGTGGGAAACTCCCAGGCCTTAAGGAAGGGGGACCAGTCACAGGCCTTTCTACTCCACTGACTTGAAATCCACTCCAACTTGAACCTTCCAGAGGAGGGGCTGTGTCCCCACTCTGCCTAAAAGAGCTGTTTATGACATTTTCTGCTTATGACATTTTCTTTCTGGGGCCAGCTCCCTCCTGTTTTCTGGGACAATCATGGGACAAGGGCTACAGGTAAAGAAACTACATTGACATTAATAAAAGTAAGGAACATTGGAAGGTATTTAAAAATGTGTTATACTCATCACTCTTGATTTCTTTTACACAGAGTCTGATATCTTTTCATCATGTGATTTGGCTTCAAGTCAGTGTGGCTAGAATAGAATCACAGCATTTTCACAATGAAGAAGTTCTTAAATATCATTACAGATTCTAAATGGGACACTGTGTGGTGTCATTGTGTGGTCCTAAGCATTGAATACATTTAGCATCCCTGTTCCACCCCCACAACAAAAATGCTACTCATCAATCATTATGACCACCAAAAATATCCCCCAACACCGTCATGGTTCTAAATGCCCTAAGGCAAGGCAAGGTTTAAGCCCAAATTGTTATTTTAAAGATAAGGAAACTAAAGCCCAAAGCAGAAAAATGGCTTATCCAACTCAGTGGCAAAGCAGGCATTAGCTCCTGATCTGACTTCCAGTTCTGTGAGATTTTTATGACACCCCAGTGACTTTAGGTTTGAGGAACTAAAATAAGGCACTGACAGGGAACTTCTGTTTCTTACTAAATTTCTGCTTTCCTTTCTTGCAGTGGAAGCTGCTCTGTCATTTCCTCTTTCCCTCTCTCGAGAGTTAGCAGACATTGTAGTTCCAGGGCACTTAGTTCCCTCGACCACGGCAGCAATGGGGACATGACTGAGAACTTGCTGGCAGAGAGCTAGAGTGGGCCTGCCCTGTTTATTCACACTCTCCACTCAGAGCAGTTTATACAGATATGGAAACACATAGGGTCTAGCCATTCCTTCACTACCCTCCACTTCTCAGCAAAAATCAACAAAAGAAGATAATACATCTAGGTCCCATTTATTCTACTTCAGATGCAGAGAGTACTCAATCCTAATGCCTTGCGTCATTCAGGTACAAATATCACGATGCTGGCAGAGTATAGAGCAAAGTGAGGAGTTTCAGCAGGGTTACTGAGAATATAGGAGTTAGAGCCATTCATTCATTCATTCATTTTTTTTGTTGCAATATTTATTGAACACATTACAATGACTGAGTCTATTCTGGGCACCAGGTAACACACTGGCAAACACAACTTTCCCAACTCTTGTGGATCTTGCCATCTATAATCTTAGTCCCAAAGCTGGCTCTGCTGCTCACCAGCTGTGTGACCTTGAGTGAGTTGCTTAACATCTCTGAACCTCTATCTCTTCATCAGTAAAATGGAAAAATGGAAATAGAGTTGTGACAATTAAATGTAAAAAAGTATGGAAAGGGACTAGCCCCATTCCTAGCCCATAATAAGTGCTATGTAAGTGACAGCTGCTATTATTGCTAAAAATTTAACATTCTATAAGATAAATTCTTAAATCTCCAAACCTACACTCTCAACATGAAGTTTTGGCTGAGAACTCTCCATTTTTTCCCAGATTATCTACAATAAACCTACTTTGTCCAACGTTGTATAATTTTACATCATAAACCAAAAATACATATATACTATATGTTTATTTACATTTATATTTTACTTATAGTGTGTGTGTGTTTTAGCTGGTCTTGCATCATACTTTCTATATTCTAAGATGAGGACAGCAATAATTTCTATTTATGGCACACATTTAAAAGAGCCTTGGGTAAAAAGTCATGTCATTTGCCATGAGATTTTAAATATTCTTTTCTCTCTCCTGGGCCTCCACTCTTGACATTTTATTTAGCCCTTGCTTCCTGATCTTGAAACTTCTAAAACTTCTAAGTAGATTACTTATTTCAGGCTGGCCAAACCCTAAACATTATTTGCCAGCAGACTTTTGGAAACATCCCCTTACTGTGAGCAATAGCAGCCAAAGAGAAGGCCTGTGTGTTTGCTCCCAGCCCTCTTCCCTCTAAGCCTCCATGTTTACTGCTGGGCTAGCAGAAGGGACTACAGGCAGAGGAAGGAGCCCAGCTTTGAGGTTACTGCCAAGTGTGTAATATTCAGCAAGTTACAAAGCTTTGAGAGTCTCCAATTTTTCTATTGGCAAAGTGGGGGACATTTCTTTAACTTTGGAGGGTTACTGGGATAATTGACCAAGTTAATGATTAAAATAGTCACTCATAAATGACAGTTCATGAATAGATAAGACTTCTCATTACAAATAAGGGATTAACCTTAAAAGCAAACTCCCTGAGAGGATGGTGGGCTTTTCAGTCACACTATTGTGTGAGTATATGATATCCCTGGACATTTTCTACGGACCCTATACATGGAGGGAGGGTGCAGGAAGAAGACTTCTCTAAAACTTAGATATAGGAAGGGAGGGGAGTGTGTCATGGGAATTGGCTAGAGCACAAAGGAGATACTTCCATCACAGTTGGCCTTGTCTCTTCTGGGGCTGGCAGGCTTCCTTAAATCTCATCACAAATCGAAGAGTGTAAGGTATGGTTCTAAAAAATGCTTCTCTCAGCAAAGCTAACCATTTTAAGTGTGCCAACCTGCAGATCTTTCGCATTGTTTTCCAGATAGCCCAGAAACTGCTGGCACACACTTATGGTTCTAGGGTTCTCTATACTTTGAAAAGACTTTCTTACATGTATTTTTTTTCTTTCTTTTATTTTTTATTTTTTATTTATTTTTTTAACACTGTTCACTGAGAGTCTACTGTGTCCTAACTGCCATCTTTGTAGCTAGGACACCAGCAGTGAACAGGCTAGATTTATCCTTGCCTTTTTAAGCTTGAACTCTTGAGAGGAGATGGGAGAGATGGCCCATGGTACGTGGATGATAAATGTGAGGTTGTAATAAACTCTATAAAAAAAAATTAGGGTAAGGGTCAGCAAGAGTGTCAAGGGAGGCTCTCCAAGGAGGTGGCATTTGATCAGGGACCTGGTTCATAATGGAGTGAGCTGTGTGGAGCTCTGCAGCAGGAGCATCCAGGTTCAGAAGTGGAAGCAGGTCTTGATTCCTACTCTACACATTGGGACACTGAAACTCCAGGAAACTAAGTGACTTGCCCAAGGCTACCCATCAGGTAAAAAAAAATACCTTAATCTTGAATCCAGATGCTCATCAGTTATTTAAAACTCTTAGCACTCATGTAACCCAATTACATTGACTCAATTATAAAGTTATTTGTTCCAGCTTTTCTCTAAACCAAGGAACATTTATCATTATTTGGGTAATCATTATTATTGGCTAATATTTATTAAGTGCTTACTACATGCTGGTGCTATGCCGAGAGTTTCACAAGTGTTATCTCATTTAAGTCTATCAGAAAATCTCTGAGTAAGTACTATTAATATCGTCATTTTACAGAGGAGGAAGCCGAGGCTTAGACAGGATAAATCATTTGTCCAGGGACGCATTGCTAGTAAGCAGTGGTATGGAGGTATGAAGCCTAGCAACCTGAGCTTGAGCTACTAAATGACTTTTTTGAAATTTAATGCCTAACGGTAAAGAATTCTAACAATAAATGAAATATGGTTTCTTTAAACTGGCCCGTTGGAGGAGCACAGTTCTGGGGCTTTCCACTGAGACTGGGCTTTGAGAAACCTTTATGAGAACTAGATTGAGGCCAAAGTTGGCAGCAAGGGAAATGGGAAAGGAGTTCCAGAAAGAGCACTAGGAGACCCAAAACAGCATCACCAAGACCAACTCATAGGGTTGGTCAGGGAAGTAGAAACTAGGTACAAGTCTTTGGAAAGGAACTGGAGACCCCAGGACTAAACAGTACGTGGGGATGGAAAAACACAGGCTGGGAGAGAAGTGCCAAGGAACTTCAGTGAGGAATTTAGAGGGTATGCAGCCTCACCTGGGGCTGCAGAGTGAGTCAAGGAGGACTCTGAGTCACCCATGTCTATGGACTCTGCCATTTATAATACTTTTTTCCTTACATGTTCACCTAGTCTCTTTCCTTCTGCCCTTGGAGAAAAGTTGTCCTAAATGCCAGCCTTCTTTGGAAGCAAACTTTCAGAGATGCAGATGAAAAGTTATCTTTCTTCAGGAGGAATCCAAGAAGCAAAGACAATGAGATATAAAAAGTTTTAAAAGTTTTTGTGAAATCTTTGGGTTCTGAGAGTTTGATATAGTACTAAAGGACAAAAGCTTTGGAGTGAGACAAACCTAGGTTTGAATTCCATTTCTATTTGGGAGCTATGGGACCCTGAACAATCATTACTCTCTTGAAGCCTCCTTTTACTCATCTGTAAAATGGATTAAAAACATCTGCTTTATAGGGTAATTAGGATTAAATTAAGTAAGTTAATTATATATGAAGTTCTTAGTTCAGAGCAAGTAGTCAATAAATGAAAGATAATTTTTATTATTATTATTACCATCATCATTATTATGAGTTTAAAAAAGCATCTTCTGCAGTTTGGCTCTTTCTTATAAAACTAAGCATATTCTTGCCATACAATTTAGTAATTGTGCTCCTGGATATTTACTCAAATGAGCCGGAAACATAGCCACACAAAAAGCTGCACACAGATTTTTATAACAGCTTTATTCATAGTTACCAAAACTTGGAAGCAGCAAAGATGATCTTCAGTACATGAATGGATAAGTAAACTGTGATACATCTAGACAATGGAATATTATTTAGCACTAAAAAGAAATAAGCTATCAAGCCATGAAATCATGGAGTTTTAATGCATATCACTAACTGAAAGAAGACAATCAAAACAAATGACATTCAAGAAAAGGCAAAACTACACAGACAGTGGAAAGATCTTTGTTTGTCAATTGTTGGGAGCAGGGTGGTGGGAAAGAGATGAATGGGCAGAAGACAGAGGATTTTTGGATACATGTCATTACACATTTGTCTAAACCCATAGAATGTACACCACCAAGAGTGAACCCTAATGTAAACCATGGACTTTGAGTGATAATGATGTGTCACTGTAGATTTATTAATTGTACCAATCTGGTGCAGGATTCTGATAGTGGAGGAGGCTGTGCATATGTGGAGACAATTGGTATATGGGAATTCTTACTGCTCAATTTTGGTGGGAACCTAAAATTGCTCTAAAAAGTAAAGTGCACGAAATACAAACAAACAAACAAACAAACAAACAAACAAAAAACAACTCCAAAATAAAATTAACAAAACAAAACAAAATTAAAAAATAAAATAACCAAGGCCATGATTTCTAATTTTTTTAAAAAAGTATCTTCTGATGTCATCTCCATGAATCTACTTCTGACCATTCCGACCATATTATTAAAATATATTTCTTTTCTCAAAATTCTCATTGCATTGTAACTTGTTTAGCAATTACATTAAAATGATAAGGGAATTTATCTCATTTCCTTTACTATAGTGTAATGAAAGGGTCTTGCAGGAATGAGTGTACTACTCTATCTTGCAGTGCTTTCACCATACCTTGCACATGGATAGTGCTCAAGAAAACATAGTTGTGGAATTTAATCACTAGATTATAGATTTCCTACACTGATGAAGTATTTATTAAACACATGTGACTATTGAAACTTGAAAAAATTGAAATTGAAAAATTGAGAAAATTAAAAAAATTTTTCAATTACAGTTGACATCCAATATTATATTAGTTTTAAGAGTAGATATAGTGATTAGACATTTATATAATTTATGAGGTGATTCCCCCATTAGTCTAGTACCCATCTGATACAATTTACAGTTATTATAATACAATTGACTATGTTCCCTATGCTATACTTTATATCTCCAAGACTGTTGTAACTGCAAATTTGTGCTGCTTAATCCCTTCACCCTTTTCACCCAGCCTCCCAACTCTCCTTTCATCTGGCGGTAATTTATTCTCTGTAACTATGAGTTTGTTTCTGTTTTGTTTGTTCATTTATTTATGTTTTTAGAATTTACATATAAATGAAATCATATGGTATCTGTCTTTCTCTGTCTGACTTACTTCCCTTAGCATAATACCCTTTAGGTCTATCCATGTTGTTGCAAATGGCAAGATTTCATTCTTGTTTATGGCAGAGTTAATATTCCATAGTATACATGTACCACCTCTTTTTTTTTTTTTATCAATTCGTCTATCATTGGACACTTAGGTTGCTTTCATATCTTGACTATTATAAATAATGCTACAGTGAACACAGGGGTGCATATATCTTTTCAAGTTAGTGTTTTAGATTTCTTCAGATAAATACCCAGACGCAGAATTGCTGGGTCATACAGTAGTTCTATTTTTATTTTTTTTGAGGAACCTCTGTATGTTTTCCATAGGGGCTGCACCAGTTTGCCATCCCACCAACAGTGCAGGAGGGTTCCCTTTTCTCCACATTTTCACCAGCATTTATTTGTTGACTTTGATGATAGTCATTCTGACAGGTATAGGTGATATCCCATTGTGGTTTTAATTTTCATTTCAATTTCCATTTTCATTTCATTTGATCAATGACATTGAGCATTTTTTTTATATGTCTATTGGCCATCTAGATGTATGTTCCTCTTTGGAGAAATGTCAGTTCAAGTCCTTTGCCCCTTTTTAAATCAGATTGTTTTTGGTGTTAAGTTGTAAGCATTCTTTATATATTTTGGATATTAACTCCTTAATGGACACATCATTGGCAAATATCTTCTCCTACTCAGTAATTGTCTTTTCATTTTGTTAATGGTTTCCTAAACTCTGCAAAAATTTTTTTAGTTTCATGTGATTCCATTCGTTTATTTTTTTCTTTTGTTTCCCCTGCCCAAGGTAACAGATCTAAAAAAGATTTTGCTAAGACTGACCTCAGTTTACTGGCTATGTTTTTTTTCCTAGTAGTTTGATGGTTTTAGGTCTAACTTTAAACTTTAATCTATTTTGAGTTTATTTTTGCATATGGTGCAAGAAAGTGGTCTAGTTTCATCTTTTTGTATGTACTTGTGTGGTTTTCTCAACACCCTTTTTTGAATACACTGTCTTTAATCCATTATATATTCTTAACTCCTTTGCTGTACATTAATTGACCATATAGGTGTGGGTTTATTTCTGAGCTCTCTATTCTATTCCATTATGCCAGTATCATGCTATTCTGATACTATAGCCTAGTAGTATAGCTCGATATCAGGTAGTGTGATACTTCCAATTTTATCCTTTCTCAAGATTTCTGTGGCCATTCAGGATCTTTTGTGGCTCCACATAAATTTTAGGATTATTTTTTCTAGTTCTGTTTAAAATGACATTGTTATTTTGATAGGGATTGCATTAATTCTATAGATTGCTTTGGGTAGTATGAACATTTTAACGATGTTAATTTTTCCTATCCATGAGCACAGTATATGCTTCCATTTATTGTATATTCTTCAATTTCTTTCTTTGGTGTCTTATAATTTTCTAAATATGAATCTTTTAACTCCTTGTTTAAATTTATTCCTAAGTATTTTTGATGTAATTATAAACGAGATTGTTTTCTTATTTTTTCTTTCTGATAGTTTATTAGTGTATAAAATACAACAAATTTCTGAATATTAATTTTTATCCTGCTACTTTATTGAATTCATTGATCTGTTTTAACAGGTTTTTAGTGGAATCTTTAGGGTTTTCTTTATACAGTATCATGTGATTTGCAAATAATGACAGTTTTACTTCTTCCTTCCCATTTGAATGCCTTTTCTTTTCTTTTCTTGTCTGATTGCTATGGTTAGAACTTCCAATACTATGTTTAATAGAAGTGATGAAAGTGGATATCCCAGTCTTATTCCTGGTCCTAAGGAAGACACTTTTAGCTTTTCAGTTTTGAGTATGATATTAACTGTGGATTTGTCATTTATGGTCTTTATTATGTTGAGGTATGTTGCTTCTATTTCTACTTAGCTGAGAGTTCTTCCCATAAATGGGTGTTGGATTTTGTCAAATGCTTTTTCTGCATCTATTGATTTCTACATTAATTGATTTATGAGTATTAAACCAAGCTTACATCCCAGGAATAAATCTCAGTAGATCATGGTGTTTGATTTTTTTTAATATACTGCTGAATTCTGTTTGCTAATATTTTGTTGAGGACCTTTTGTAATGTCTTTGCTTAGTTTTGATATCAGGGCAATACTGGCCTTATAAAATGAGCTTAGAAGCCTTCTTGCTTCTTCATATTTTTGAAATAGTTTGGGAAAGGTAGGTGTTAATCCTTAGAATATTTGGTAAATTTCACCTGTGAAGCCATCTGGTCCAAAACTTTTATTTGTTTGGAGTGTTTTATTACTGATTTAATTTCATTAGTAGTCATTAGTTTGTTAGGATTTTCTGTTTCTTCTTGATTCAGTTTTAGAAGATTGTATATTTCTAGGAATTTATCCATTTCTTCCAGGTTGTCAAATTTGTTGGTATGTAATTGTCCATAGTATTTTCTTATAATCCTTTGTATTTCCGTAGTGTCTGCGTTACTTCTCTTTCATTTGATTTTCTTCATTTGGATCCTCTCTTTTTTTTCTTGATGAGTCTGATTAAAGGTTTATCAATTTTGTTTATCCAACTCTTGGGTTTATTGATCTTTTGTAATATATTTTTATATTTTATCTCATTTATTTCTGCTCTGATCTTTATTATTTCTTTGCTTCCATTCACATTGGGCTTTGTTCATTCTTTTTCTAGTTCTTTTAGTGTAAAATTCAATTGTTTATTTGAGATTTTTCTTGTTTCTCGAGGTGGGCCTGTATTGCTATAAATTTCCCTCTTAGGCCTGCTTTGGCTGTGTCCCACAGATTTGGGGTCATTGTGTTTCATTTTCACTTGTCTCAAAGGATACTTTGATATCTTCCTTGACCTCATTGTTAACTCATTCATTATTTAGTAGCATGGCATTTAGCCTCCACATATTTGTTTTTAATTTTTCATCTTGTAATTGATTTCTAGTTTTATACTATTGTGGTCAGAGAAGATACTTTAAGTCTTCTTAAATTTATTGAGTTTTGTTTTGTGGCCTAACATAATCTATCCTTAAAAATGTTTCATGTGCACTTGAAAACAATGTATATTCTGCTGCTTTTGAGTGAAATGTTCTAAAAACATCAATTAAATTAATCTGATCTAATGTGTCATATAAAGTTGCTTTTTCCTTGTTGATATTCTGTCTGGATGGTCTATCTATTGATGTCAATAGAGTGTCAAAGTCCCCTATTATTACTGTATTACTATGGATCTCTCAATTATGTATGTCAATATTTTCTTTGTATATTTAGATGCTCCTTTTTTGTCTCCTGTTATAGCCTTTGTCTTAGTCTGTTTTGTCTGATATAAGTATTGCTACCCCAGCTTTTTGTTGTTGTTTTCATTTGCATGAAATATCTTTTGTCATGCCTTTACTTTCAGTCTGTGTGTGTCTTTTGAACTGAAGTGGGTCTCTTGTAGGCAACATACGTATAGGTCTTGTTTTCTTATCTATTCAGCCACCCTAGATCTTTTGATAAGAGCATTTACTTGATTTCCATTTGAAATAATTATTGATGGGTATGTAGTTATTGCCATTTTATTGTTTTCTGTTAGTTCTTCTCTGTTCCTTTCTTATTCTCTTGCTCTCTTCTCTTGTATGTCAATGAATTTCTGTGGTGTTGTGTTTGGATTCTTTTCTCTTTAGTTTTTTTATATCTCTTACAGATTTTTGATTTATGGTTATTATGCACTTCATGTATATCAAGCTATGTTTATAGCAGTCTGTTTTAAGTTGATGGTTGCTTAAGTCTGAACACATTGTAAAATCAATACAATTTTTATCTCTCTCCTAGTTTATGTTTTCGTCATTCTTTTTAACTTCTTTTGTGTATTTCTGGATATCTCTTGATTGACTTTGTAATTACACATGATCTTCCTACTTTTGCTTTTTAACCTTTGTACTAGCTTTATGGTTGGTTCATCCACTGCTTTTATTATGTGTTTGTCTTTGCCAGTGAGAATATTTTCTTCGTGATGTTTTCCTATTTGAATTTGTAATTTTTTTGTCTTGTTTTTCATCATTAAAAAGTCACTTTAACATTTCTTATAATACTAGTTTGGTGGTGATGAATTCCTTTAGTTTTTTTTTGTTGTTGTTGTTGTTTGGTCTGGGAAGGTGTTCATCTCTCTGTTGATTCTAAATGATAGCCTTACTATATAGTGTAGGTCCTTGCTTTTCATCACTTTGAATATTTCATGCCAATCTTTTCTGGCTTGCAAATTTTCTGTTGGTAAATCAGCTGGCAGTCTTATGGGAGATTCCTTGTAGGCAACTGCTTTTCTCTTGCTACTTTTAAGGTTCTCTCTTTGTTTTTAACCTTTGTCATTTTAATTATGATGTGTCTTGGCATTGGCCTCTTTGGATTCATCACGTTTGGGACTCTCTGCATTTCACAGACATGTTTGTCTATTTCCTTCACCAGATTAGGGAAGTTTCCAGTCTTTATTTCTTCAACTAGGCTTTCAGTCCTTTGCTCTTTCTCCTCTCTTTCAGTAACCCCTATGATGCAAATGTTATAGTGCTTAATGTTGTCTCAGAGGCCCTTAAACTGTCCTTATTTTTTTGGATTCTTTTTTCTTTTGGCTGTTCTGCTTGGCTGTTTGGGTGTTTTCCACTACCTTGCCTTCCAAATTACTGATTCAATCTTTCGCTTCATCTAATATTACTATTGATTCTATTTAATATATCCTTCATTTTTTACTGGTTCTTCTTTATGTTTCCTATCTTTTTAAAAATTTTAATTAGTTTCAAGTATACACTACATTGGTTAGACATCTATATAGTTACTAAAACGATCCCTCCAATTGCTCCCTCCCTCCCCTGATCTTCCACCTAGCCAATGTATTAATGCTAATTGCATTCCTTGTGCCGTGCTTCCCATTCCCATGACCATCCATCAGCTACTAATTTGTACTTCTTTAACCCTTCACCCTATTCTCTCAGCTCCCCAAACCCCTCTCCCCTCTGTTCATTACCAAACTTTCGACTATATTTGTGAGTCTGTTTTTGATTATTTTGTTCTTTTTATTCCTTAAATTCCACATATAAGTGAAATCATATAGTGTTTATCATTCTCTGACTTAAATACCTTCAAGGTTCATCACAGCAATATCTTTTTCCATTCCCTTCCTTTTCATATGTAGGGGTCTTGTTTTCTTATCCTTTTAGCCACTCCATCCCTTGGTTAGAGCACTTGATTCTTTTCCATTTAAGGTACTTATTGATAGAAATGTAGTTATTCCTGTTTTGATACATGTTTTTTCTTCTTAAAGAAGTCCCTCCAACATTTCCTATAATTCTGGCTGGTGAAGATAAATTCTTTTATTTTATTTTTGTCTGGGAAGCTCTTTATCTGTCCTTTAACTCTAAATGATAGCTTTGCTGGATAAATTATTCTTGGTTGTATATCCTGGGTCTTCATCCTGTTGAATATTTTTGGCCAAGCCTTTCTGTCCTGCATAGTCTCTCTTGAGAAATCAGCTGTCAGTCATATGGGTGTTCCCTTATATGTAATTATTTGTTTTTCTTTTGCAGCTTTTAAAATTCTTTCTTTGTATTTAACCTTTGACATTTTAATTATGATGTGTTTTGGTGTGGGCCTCTTTAAATCCCTGATTTTTGGAATCCTCTCAGCTTCCTCGGGTTTTATGTCCACTTCCTTCACCAGGTTAGGAAAGTTTTCCATCATTATTTCTTCAAACAGCTGTTCAACATTTTGATTTTCTTCACTCACACCAATCAGATGACTATTTGGAGCCTTAATAGTATCCCATGTCCTCCTTAAATCATCTTTATAGTCTTGGCATCTTTTGTCTTGCCATTCTGTTTTAGTGTCCTGACTGACTTTCCTGTCCTCTATTTAGGGCACATGATCCTCTTTTTTATTCACTTTGCTTATTCCTTTGTTTATTCCATTTAATATACTTCTCATCTCAGATAATGTGTTCTCAATTTCAGACTGGTTCCCTCTTATAATTTCCATTTCCATTTTTATCTCTTTGTTGGAGTTCTCTACATTTCCCAAAAGTTTATTGAGCATCTTTATAACCAGTGTTATTAACTCTGCATTTGTTAGACTGCGTGACTCCATTATATCTGGATCTCTGTTCTGTTCTGTCGTATGGTTTCTGCTTCTTTGTCTTCCCATTTCAGCTGCCTTTCCATGTCTGTTTCTATGTACTAAGCAAAGCTCCTAAGTCTCCCGGTCTTATTAGTGTGTATTTGTGAAGTAAGTGTCCAGTGGCACAGTCCTGTGAGGGGTTCTGCTGCAGACCAAATTTAACCCAAGCCTCTACTCCTCTGGGGCCACCAGTTGAGATTCAGCAAGCAATCCACAGATGCTGTGCTTATTGTTGCCTCAAAAGGCCACACCAGAAACCAATGCCAGCTGCCTCCAATGTAAGTCCAGGCGCTGCTCAGCAAGGTGCACCTGACTTGCTGAGGATTTACCTGGATGCAGCTTGGATAGAGCCTGAGTTGGGGGAGACAAGTTTTCAAGGAATCCTCTGAGTGGAGCGAACTCTGTTATCCAGTTTGATGACGTCACAGCTATGGCAGCACTGTGTCGGGCTCACTGGTAGGGGGGAGTCCTTAACAGGGAACAATGGATACTGCTGGCACTTCTGTACCAAGCGAGTCTCGCTTAGTCCCTCACTCTGACAATATCTCCCTGTAAGTCCCTCGTGTCTCCTGCGCGCAGCCAAACAGGCACTGGTGCTCAGAGCAAACAGGTCTGTCACTGCGAAAATCTGCTCACAGTCATGGCCCCTTTAAGAGGCATCAGCTACTGCCACTGCCGTTAACACTGCCACTGCCATTGCTGCAGTCTCCATCTCACTCAGCCGCTGGGACCAGGCAGTCACCCTCTACCTTCTGCCATTGCAGGTTCATTTCTTGGATTTCTCCCTAGTTGTATGGCTTGTTCATTTAGATTCCAGGTGATTTTTCTTTGCTGTTCCTTGCTTCCGTCACTACTTTGATTTTGTCTCCAGAGAGATGAACAGAGCCTCTATCATCTGTGCCATTTTTTTCTCCCCTGTTTCCTATCTTTTTGTTAAAGTTCTCACTGAGTTCATCTATTTTTTTCCTAAGTTCATCGATCATCCTTATCACTAATGTTTAGAACTTTGTATCTACAAAAAAAAATTGCTTGTTTCCATTTCATTTAATTCTTTTTTGGAGTTTTGTCCTATTCTTTCATTTGGGATGTGTTTCTTTGTTTACTCATTTTGGCTGACTCCTTATGTTTGTTTCTAGGTATCCTGTAGGTAGATCTACTACAACTTCCAGTTTTGTAAGAGTGGACTTATAGAGTGGTGTCTGTCCTATAGGGTCCAATATTGTAGTCTCCCTAGTCACCTGAGCTGAGTGTTCCAGGGGTGTCCCTTGTGAGGGTTGTGCACGCCCTTCAGTTGTTGTTGAGCCTTGACGGCTGTTGGCTCATCAGTGGGTGGCATTGTACCTCAGGCAGACTGGCTGTGAGGACTGGTCATGACTACAGCAATGATCTGTTGTGTGGGGGTGACACCATGGAACAGGATTTGTTTTAGTGGAGCTCTGGTCCCTGCCTTATCCATCCCTTGGGTGTGTCATTTGTGGAGTTAATTGAGTGGTGCTTTGGTGTGGTCTGAAGCTTGCCTCCAGGTATGTTAGTTCTTGTGAGGGGCCCCAGTGCAGATCACGTTTAGTCACTGCTTGTTCCTAGTCTTGGGCCATGTGGTAGGATCTACAAAGTGATCTGCATTTTGTAGCTGCCTGTCCTGGGAGAGGCTACACTGCACACTGAGGCCAGCTGCCACTAGTGGGCTTAAGTCTGCTTAGCAAGACATATAGGGCACTCCAACATCAGCTGTTCCTTGCTTGAAGTTTGAGGACCTTTGAGAGAAAGTCCATAGCATGGGCCAACGCTGGCCACTTTTGTGGAACAGCTACTGAAAGAGCTTTGGCTGAGCATGTGAACTGGGTGTGGTGAGTTCTCAGGGAATCATCAGGATGGGGTGAGCTGTTCAGCTAGATTGATGGAGACACAGATTTGGCACCTGCTCATGCCTGCTTGCTGTGTGGGGTAAGGGCCCAGCAAGGGAACGATGGAGCCTGCTAACACTTCTGTCCTGGAGAGAGCTGCCCCTCCAGCTCTGGTCCTGAAGCCAGACAATTCCATTCTTCCTCATATGTCCCTGGCATTTTTCAAACTATCATCCCTTTGTTGGAGCTTAGGGCAAATGTTTGTGAATGAATGAGTCTGTACTTGGGTCCTTTAGAGTACGCCTGGGTCTACAGCAGGCTTTCATCTACCCAGAGAGAGACCCCACTGACTTTTACAGCCAGATATTGAGGGGACTCCCACTTCCCTCTGCAGCACTGGTGCTTCAGGCTGGCCAGCCCTGTGTAGGGCTGGGGCCCCTCACTCCTCAAGATGTACCTTCCCAGCCAAGATATCTCTCTTGATTCTTACCACACTTCAGTGAGAGACAAGTCCATTTTGCATCTTTGATCCTTCTGCCAGTCTCAACATAGCTTCTTTTTTATATCCTTAGTTCTAGGAATCCTATTCATCTAGTCTTCAGGTTTATGAGTGGTCGTTCTATAATTTAGTTGTAATTTTGATGTGGTTGTCAGAGGAGGTGAGCACAATATTTTCCTACTCTGCCACCTTGCCTGGGATCCTAGAATTAAATTTAAAATATTAGTTCCTCAATTGCATGAGCCACATGCCAAACTCTCAGTAGCCACATGTAGCTAGTGGCTACCATATTGTATAGCTCAGTTCTGGGATATGTCTATCATTGATAAAAGTTCTATTGGGCAGTGCTATTCTAGAACGTCTTTGTTTAACTTTTTCATTTAGTCCTTAAAGTGATCTTTGCAATGCTTATACTTTATTTTCAAATTTAAAAAGAAATGTTTTCTTAAAAATTGTTTGAACTACCCTTATTGTGCTTTGTAAATATCATTTACTACTGAGAAAAACCACATTCTTTACAGAAATGCCTGATTCCAGGTGTAAGGAAAGAACGTACAAGATAAGCTTGTCCATTTAGTTATATCAGAAAGCATGGAAGCTATCAAAGACTACTGGGGTCATGTTAAAAGGACTCAGTAGTCAACTTATAGAAGCTCCCATTGGCCAATGATAGAATATTGAGCATCATTAAGAATAGCCATAGAAGATTGAATTACATTACATAAGTAAAAAATTCATGAGTTCATAAACAACAAAAGATATTAAAAAAAAAAAACAACTCTCAATCCTTTTGGAAGCTGATAGGAAAACAATTCATTATTCTAAAAACTGATAAGAGTCCAGCATTTATCTTGTCTTTCCTATATGAGTTATTCCTTGGAATAACCATAAAAAACTGAAGAGGGAACATTTCTGTCTATAAAGGTATTCCAGCTAGTAAATAAAGAAGTAATAAAAAGATTAGAATATTGCATTTTGCAAACCCCAATTGAAATAATAGCTAGAGCAGATGATCATCAATGTCTGCTAACATCACAAAGACAATCAGGCATGATGGGCCTTCTGCTATAAGAGTGAGCAGCTATAAAAACAAATATAACCTGAATGAGACAAAGCCTCAGGATCTAGCAACTAGTCATCAGGAAATGCAGGGGATGAGGAACATGTTAAATGTCAACACTGGAATGAAGCCAGCATATCCACACCTTGGGACACCTAATGGGGTAAAGGGGAAAAACACAGACAAAGTGGGAACTTGTATATTAAAAAAAATTTAAGAGACATTTGATAGCAACCAAATGCGACAAGTAGACCTTGTTTGGATCATGATGAAAAACAAAGCAATTGTAAGAGAGAAGAATGAGGAAAGGAAGGAGAACTGGAAAAAGTTAGGCACTGATGGGATATTAAGGAATTATTATATATATATTTTAAGTGTGCTTATGTATTATGGACATGTAGTTATATTAGAAAGCAAAGAGTTCTTTTGTAAAGAGTTCTTATCTTTTAGAGGCATACACTGAGATACGCAGATAAAATGTTACAATGTTGAGATTCACTCAAAATAATCCCCGAGGGAAGGTAGGAAGTGGGTGAGGGGTAGATAAGATTGGACAGGAGTTGGTGGTTGCTCTAGCTGGGTTTATTGTTTATGTTAAAAATTCTTCATAATAAAAAGTTCATCTCTCTGACTCAGTCTCTGTCTTCCCCAGCTCCATTCATAATCTTTTAAAAGAAATTCTACAGTTTGGCATTTTTCTTGACAAGTAGAGGGGTTTAGGCATAATTGTTCTGAGAAAAAAACCCATCTTTGAAAATATTGTGGGCTGTTTCATTAGAAATCTTACCAAGTTCTCCCAGATGGCAACCAGACTACAAAGCCTTATTATCTGCTGAAGTTTTTCTCTCTTCTCAGGGTATTCTAATTTACTAACCAAACTGTCATTCAAGTAATATGCAAATTCTATTATTTCAGAAATTTGCAGGTCAGCCTAGAGGAGTTTTGAAGTACAAGGGAGTTTCTCCTTTCCCTACCCTTTCTTCCTCTCCTTCATCTCTTCCTCCTGCCCCTTCTTTTTCTCTCTGTCCTCTTCCTCCTTTCTTCTCTAACAAAATGTGAAGAAACTCCTTGGTGAGTAACTGGTGCTACCCTCTGGGAGAGCTCCTCTGACCTCTTCCCCCTTTACCTTGCAAAGATGAGTCAGAATCAAGGGCTAGAAGCTCAAGCTTCTGGCTGGAAGAAAGCCTCTCACATTGGTCAGACTGCTGGACACAGGGGAGTACTGTTTTCTAAGAATGGATCTTTCAAAGAGGTTAAAAGGCTTCAGTGTCATAGGACCAGTATCTATCTTCTCGTTTTCTCCCAGGAAGCCTGACCTCCTCTTTTGATTCTTACTCAGTAAATTACAATCACATTCCAGACCTACTCCTGGAATTATTCGCAATAGGTCGGCTAGAGTTTTGGATGTTCTGGCACTCCTCAGTCACACATCTGTAGACAGTGTCATGGTCTCTCTCAAGGATGATGTGGCAGACCACTAGTTGTTCCCCACAACTCATCCTCTCCACCTTTCAATGTAGAAACTGCCTACGTGAAAATTACACTTCCCAAACTCCCTAGCAGTTCCGTGTGGTTGTTAGAGTAAATTCTAGCTAATGGGCTAGGAAGAGCAATGCTGGTACCAATTCTGGATCTTGTCCTTAGGGGAAAAAAACAGATGAGTGCTCCAAACCCCTTTCGCCTTTCTACTTGTTGGGAGAAGGTGAGAAATGGACTCAAAAGCAGTGTCATGTGATGAGAGCAGAGTGATCTTACCAGCTCTGAATTGCCACCTCTGAATGGGACATGGAAGGAAAATTACCTGTATCTTGTATAAGTCACCATGGCTTGGAGTCTCCTTGTCTGGCAGCTTACCCTATATCTTAACAAATATAGATGGTGTCAACTAATGGTCACTGGTGTCAATTCAACACTAACAGAGATCTCCAATTTGGGGTTCAGTATGGAAGGAAACTTTATTCAGTGCAAACAGCTCAATTATGATGCAGCATGGTTGTAAGAACGTCATGGCTGTGGAACAGCTCAATAGCGTTACAACTCAAATAGCTCAATAGTGTTATGACTCAAATATGAAATGGCTGTGAGGTAGCCCTTGGGAGAGGAGGCTCCTCTCCAGATAGAGAGCTCTGCTCTGCTCCACTCCACTCTGGTCTGCTCTGGTGAGATGTCTTTGATGTTTTCAGCTCTAGCCAGGGAAACTCAGTCTTCAATCTTCAGTGGAAAGAGAAAGTGGTCTCTAGAAGCTGGAGGGGAGCTGACTTATACAGACAGAAGTCCCCACCCCTGGACCCTGATTGGTCCATCTTCATGCACATGAGGACTCCAAACTCTCAAAGTTTGGTACCAAAAGCACTGTCCAGATTGGTCAGAATGGAGCTGCTCCAATTGGTTGGTAAAGATGCTAATGGGAATATAGCCACATAGCTCTGACTGGATGGGGAAAGCCTCAGTCCTATTGGTTGAAATACAATTCTAGGAACTCCTTTCCAACCATTGGCTCAGATAGCTGGAACACATTGCTAACAAGCAGTTTAGGGAAGCCTTCTGCCTGACACACAGTTTACATGAGAGGCACCTATTTAGAAAAGGCTTCTAGGCTCTGTATTTTATATCTGAGCCCAGTTAGCCACCAGGAACACTTCTTAATAGGTATCTTCTTTCTCAGGGTCCACAATGGCTACCTACAACCACTGAGTATGAATGTTACTTGGGCAACTTCAAGTACAATTTTATTTCTAAGAACCTGATGTATACCCTTCCTATCACCTTCTAGTCCCAGTTTGATGCCTGCAAACCCATGCAATGCAGGCACTTTGATGTTGTTTCTGTCCAAGGCTACATATTTAAGAATCATTTTGTGAGGCAAAATTTCTCGGTTGAGCATTTCACACCATCTTCTCTTAAAAGTCAAACGATGGTGAGGATTTGGAAACACTTAGAAGCATTGGGCCCTATTCCTATTTTATCAAGTCCCTAGAGTTTGCATCTTTATGATTGATCTTTCCTTGGAAAAGTATTCTCTACTAAGGGCCAATAGTTCAGCCAACACTGGCAGACGTACTCTATTACCACTAATATGGGACTCAAGCACTTTAGATACTTCTATTAATTGAGCTGCTGAATATCCCTATGAAGTAGGTAACAATTATCATCCCCAATTACTGTCAAGAAGCTGAGCTACAGAAATATAAGGGGCTTGCCAGAATCATGCAAGTAGAATCACAAGAATATAAGTTCTCTAGTGGAGGCTGCATTTTAGCCCCAATTGAAGGAAATAGAATTGTCCTGGAAGTCAGGAGACCTGTGTTCTGGTGGCAACTCTGTCATTAACTACTAAGTAAAAGTTATCTCTTCTTTCTGTGCTCAAGTGTGTGTGTGTGTGTGTGTGTGTGTGTGTGTGTGTAGTCTGAATTTGCCTACCCTCTGGGATTTTTCCCAATGAGGGTGAAAGGGGAGCAACCCTGAAAGAACAGACATTCCACTGCTGATTCTCCCAGGAAGAAGTTTATCATGAGACAGGAAACAAAGATTTAAAGAAAAGAAAACTTTCTCTTTATTGGGCCAATATTCCAAAGTGAAGAAAGGCATTTGTTGAGTTAAAGTATGGTTCAGGGGAGTTAGGAGATGGTTTATACACTGGGTGAAGGGAAGGTCAGCAGCAGGCTCCTTTCCAGGCCACAGTGCAGCTACTGCATAAAGTGACAATTGGAAGATAGCCAGCCTGACAATGATCACCTGAGGCCAAGTTTCTGGAGTGATGGGGCAAGGTCAGCAGCCCAGAGAAGAAAAAATATGAGGGATTATGCCTAAAGAGGTGCAAAGCAGAACCTTGGGAAATGTTCCCAATCCACAGAGACACTGAAGAAAAAGCAAATTTCCCACCGTGAACCCAGTGCCATAATAATATGCGAACAAGCAGAAGCAACAGGCTGCAGGGCCTGGGACACATGGGTGCCTATAAAAGGAGATTGGTGAAGTGGATGCCCTCAAAGATTCCTTTTCATTGAGATGCATGAGCCACAGTCTTCTGCTGCTGGACATTTGGCCTGAGGTCCTTGGGGAAGTCTAACAGACGATTTTCACCTAATCTACAGTCCACACTGACCCCAGGTCATAGGTGACTGGCTAAGGTTGGGATTAGGACAGAGGGCCTTCCTTATTAAAGATCTGATTAATTCCCAGAGCAATAAAATGGGAGTAGTATCTGTGATATCTCCCTTCTGTTCCCAACTTCTGTATTAAAGAAATTAAAATAAATTAAGTTTGCCTAATTCATTTTAGTATGTAATTCAAGGCATTTTGACAAATGTGATCACCACCTTAATCAAGAGCTAAATATTTCCATCCTCCTAGAAAGTTCCCTCAACATTTCCCCGACTCTCCAACAAGCAATCAATATTTTGACTTCTATCACTATAGTTTAGTTTTATCTGTTCTAGAACTTGCTATAATTTGAACCATACAGTATGTACTCTTTATATGTCCATTTTTAACATGCAAATGATGTCTTCAGGGACTTGCCGTGAGTAAACATGTCATGTCAAGAAGATACAGTACAGTGATCCAGTGGTTGTGCATCTCTCCCAGCACACTAGAATGTGCCCAAAGACATTTGCAGAGCCTAAACATGTGAACCTCATGCTTTTGCTTAGCAGTGGCCAGACTGATCTTTCCCTTTCCCTACTCTGAGTCCTGAAACCTCAGGACTTGCTTCCCCTAAATTTTCCCACACCTAACCCCAGCACAGAGGGTCCTAGCACCTCGAGAGTTTCTATTTTTGACTAAAATAACAATCTCTAAAGCAGGCATAGAGCTGTTACAGCTTAATAGCTAATAATATTTGCTATCATTTATTGAAGGCCCTCCAAGCCACTACGCTTATGTTTGCATACATCATCTCATGCAATTTTCATGGCCTCCCCACCCCAGGTATTATTTCCATTCCACAACAAGGAAAATGAGGCTCAGAGAGTTTAGGATGGGGTTCCTAAGACTTTAATATGCAAATGATTCACATGGAGTTTTTGTTAAAATGAAGATCCTTATTCAGTAGGTCTGAGGCTTGCCTGAGAGTCCACATCTTGTGACAAGCTCTCAATGAATACCAATGGTGCTGGTTTATGGACCACACTTGGGGTAGCAAGAGGTGAGATAACCCCTCCAAGGTGAAAATCTAAGATATGAACTCTGAATATCTGCTTCCAAAGCTAGTGCTCTTAACAGTTCTGCTTATGTAGTAGGGAAAAGAAGAAGGAAGAAAAAAAAAAGTGCAGAATTCCTTTTCTAGGACACAAGTATTTTTGTTTAGCAAAACCCCTTGATGAAATACTTAGATTGTAGAAAAATACTTCCTCTCCACCCCACCAGAGGCAAGGATTGATAGAAAGGAGAGGAAGAGATAGCTAAAGAACACTAGGAGGGGAAATGAACAAGTAAGACTGGGGACTGGAAACTATGAAGAAAGGAAGTTAAGCAGGATGGTGAGTGGCTAGAGTCCCAATAGAGAAGAGGAGGAGCTACTGGCCTCTGGAGGTGGGAACATTGTAAAGAAAGACTCTAAACTCTAGCAGTTTAAAGGTGTTTGCACTATAGTGCTATAAGCCTTTGATGTGCTTCTGATCCTTCATCAGAGTCTGTCATACACACAGCTTTGAGCTTGTACTGGTGCAAGTTTGGAGAGAGAAGGACTGGGGTGGGGAAGAGTGTATCCTTATACACAGATGGTGAAGTAAATCTAAAGGAAAAGACAGAGCCAGGGAGTAGAGTAGGGAAGTCCCTATCTGACACTGCCCCCACCCCAATCTACTGAGAGAAATGCTGGAGCTGGGCATTCAAGTCATCTTTTTATAATTTTAAGAGCACTTTCAAGATTTCACATCTTGTATTTTATTTATTCCACATAACAGTCTTGGGGCACAAGAGGGTAGGAATCATGTCCTTCATGTGGAATTTTCTCAAAGTTGCACAGCTACAAGGTGTCACAGGGCTAGAGGTATGCTTCTCAACCCTCCATGTGAATCGGGATCACCAGGAGTGTTTAAAGAGGGCCATTGTCTGGATCTCCACTGGACAATCTGATTTTGTTTATCTGGACTTGGACACAAACATCAGTATTTTTCAAAAGGTCCTCATTGATTCTAATATTCGGACAAGGTGAGAACCCCTACACTAGATGATACACATAAAGCACTTAACTCAGAGTCAGTCAGCCTGCCTCAGTTAATGTCAGCTGCTGTGAATACTTTAGCTACACAAATTCAAACCCGATGATACCATGCTGTCCACCACTGCTTCTTAGACTCTAGCAAGCATCAAAATCACCTGGAAAGCATGTAAATAGAGATTGCTAGACCTTTCCCAGAGCTTCTGACCTAGAAGGTCTAGGATGGTAACTGAGAATGTACCTTTCTGACAAGTTGTCCTCCTGATACTGCTGGTCTGGGGATCACACTTTGAGAACCAGCTCTGCAAACGAAGCCAGGCAAGAGACTCAAAGCAGTGATTTTCTTTTTCGTTTTCCCATCTTGGGGTGAAATGACCAGGTTGGGGCTATTCTGGTGGCCTGCTATGACCAGTGGGAGGGCCTGCTGTCAAGGCTACCTTTTGTTAGGTGCATCCTCTAGCACGTGTGACTAAAATGAATTGCTAGGGGTTGACTTTCCAGGATGAGGCCATACATTTGATGGCTAAAGGGAGGGTGAGACTAATAGAAAACACCTGTAGCCTAGAAAACACTGTCTGGGTCACACAATTACAGATTACTGTAAAAAAGAGAGAGGTGGGACAAGTGGAAATGAAAATGTGTAAGAGAATGTTCTGAATGTTTGAATGTTCATACAGGCTCTTATAGACACACGTAGACATATTATACATTCTTTCAACCTGGGTTGGGAGACACAAACCTTCCAGGAATTTTCTACTCTGAGAAAAAATGCCAGACACTGTCCCATTTGAAGCCATAAGTCGCATCATGTGAGCACCTCCATCTGCCACCACTCTGACCATAGTCTGATCAGACCTGCAAGTAGCCCCAAACCACCATCTGTAGGCATAAGAAACCCAGCAGCCAGTGCTTCCTCTTTGGTGGGGAGGTAAGGCAAAAGAGGGGAGGAGAGTGCACTTGCTTCAGAAGCTTCCAGCATGATTGTATTCAGGAACTCCAACAATCTTATCAAGATTCACTATTTCTTCATTTCTCATGTGTACTTTGCTTTTTTCATGAGCACCACCATCAGCAACCTCAGGCTTACACACTACCAGTAAAAATAAATGGAGCCCTTCATTTCTCTTAGATTAGACAGGAGTCCTGGCAGGCTTCTGTTGGCCCAGGCCTGGTCACAAGCCTATTGCTACACCTACTGATGGACAGGTTAGGCCTGGGTTTTATGTTCATACCAGACAGAGATTGGGCAAGGGCTGGTCCTCAAAAGAGGGATGGGGTGCTGTTATCCAAAGAATGGAGACGAATGCTGGGCAGGCAATACCCAAATGCCTACTACAATGTATTCCTCGGTTTCATTTTCTCCCACTTATCTTTCCCTAGGAAGGGTGGTCTAAGGCAGGATTTGGGAAAGCCGATATCCAAAAACCATCTCCTTAACACCATACAATATCATCAGTTTCTGTAAGCCTTGTTTGCTGACAGGGTTTCTCTTCTGTCCTCACTTCTTCCTAAAGCACTGGCTGCTGGGTTTCTTATGCCTTTAAGAAACAAGTTCCAGAAAGGAACACAAGTAAAGGGTTTAACATATCCTTGATGGTTCCTTCTCTAATGTATAAATTGACACTCAGCCTCGATAACATCTCTCCAAAGGGGCTGAAGATGTCCCAATATCCATGGCCTCAGGGCACAAAGCACATGCGGGTCAAAGGCCTCCTGGAAGCTCCTCCTTATGCAGAAACTCTTGGGTAATGCCTTGGCTCCATAATAACAGTTTCCTTGAGCCCCAAGGCTTCTAAAACCAAAGAGGAACTTCAAGATCTAAATTCCAAATAATATCTGCCTTTCTGTTCTCAGCTGTAACATAGTTTAGAACAAAGACAAAGATATAAGGGCTCCTTTTTGATAATTTCTTCATGGTAATACCTTCTATCTATCCTGAATGAATTAATTATGCAAATACACAAAGCATATTAAACTACTAGCATATTAATTCCTATGCCATTTATAATGGAAAACCATCTAAATATATAACCATAAAGATTACTTAAACAACAAATAGTATATTCATATAACCATTATGCAGGAATATTACGTAGTCAATAAAAATAATGTAGAATATCAAACAGTGTGAGAAAATAGGATATATTGCTTAGAGAAAACAGAATAAAATTTTTAAAAATTGTACACACACTGCTATGGACAGAATCATCTCTCCCAAAATCATGTATGTGTGATTATATTCAGAGATAAAGCCTAGAAGAGTAATTAAGATTAAGTGAAGTCATAAGAGTGGGGCCATGAAACTACAGGATTGTAAGGACATAGCTAGAGGGTGGCCGCCTACAAGCCAGGAAGAGAGCTCTCACCAGAACCCAACCACCCTGATCTTGGACTTCCAGCCTCCATAAATGTGAGAAAATAAATTTCTGTTGTTGAAGCCACCCAGTCTACGGGATTTTGTTATGGCAGCCCTAGCAGAATAATACACACATGTATGCAGATGGCATACTACAATGTTAACGGGGATTATCTCTGTGAGTAGGTTTACTGGTGGCTTTACATGTTTTCATTTTCTTTTCTGTTTTCCAAACTTTGTGAAAATGAACAAGTATTATTTTTATAAATGCACAAAATCAATGCCATCATTATGTATGTCAATAATAGTTACTTATGGGTATTACAAAATTAATACATGTTCAGTGAAGAAATTGGTGGCTTTGTGTTCTTTTGCTAATCTGTACTTTCTAAAATTTCTACAATGAATATATATTAATTTCATTTTTGAAAAGTTATTAAAAAAATTTCTTCTTACGCATTAAATCATCTATATAAGAGATGCTTGAGGCCCATCGGTGTGTGTGTGTGTGTGTGTGTGTGTGTGTGTGTGTGTGTGTGTGAGAGAGAGAGAGAGAGAGAGAGAGAGAGAAGGAGACAGAGAGACAGAGTAACAGAGAGACAGAGACAGAAACAGAGAGACAGAGAGACAGAGAGAAAAGATTGAGACTTCAAAAACCCACATTTTAGGGTTCTTTTACTCAACAAAATTTAACTAACAGCCCACTGCAGATCAGGTGCTGAGATGCATTTGTTTTTCTTTACTATTGTATTAGTTTTCTATTATTGTATAACAATATTACCACAAACATAACCACTTAAAACACACATTTATTTTCTACCAGTTACCATATGTCAGGAGTCCCAGGATAGCTTAGCTGGGTTCTCTGCTTAGGGTCTTACCAGGGTGCCATCAAAATGTCAGCAGGGCCTATTGTTTCATTAGAGGCTCTTGGAGTTACTGGGAGAATCCACTGAGATGATGCCTATAAAGCATTTAGCATGGTGCCTGGCTCACCAGAAGGTTGCAAAGGTATTAGTGATTATCATGAATAAAAAAATAATAATAACACTGCATGAGAAAGAAAGTGAGATGGGACCTTGGTTATTGTAAAACCCTCAAGCGTATGCCCCACTGCCTCTGTTCTAGAGTATTCCAGAAGGTGTGGTGGAAGGAATTCCCACTGATCATACTACTGAGGGCCCTGACACTGACAGCATCAGCTGCAGAGGCAGCCACTGAACCTTTGATGAAGCTGTGTAGCAAAAGACAGGTGGCTCATCAACATTTGGAATGGTACCAGAAAGCCACCTTGCCTGGAAGATACCTAGAGTGAGGTGGAGGGATGCAAGGCCTTCCCAGGGCTGCGTTGCCCACCAAAACGCAGCTGGTCACCAACTACACCTCCTCCTCACACTTCCCACATACACAGCTCCATTCTAAGGCACTAGGCCGCTGTCAGCCTCCCTGTTCCTAGTCCCAGTGCCAGGTAGCTAGGGCTGCCCAGATGATGGGGGCTCAGTTGCAGCTCTGCACCCTTCATTATGTGGCCAGGGTATGAGGAGCAGACACTTCTCAAAGAAACTTGCATTGAGGACGGGGGTGACCCTCAGGAGCCTAAGTTCAAATTCTCAGATGGACCGGATGTCAAGGGACAAAGATACTGGGGAGGGAGCCAAGTGGGGATTGGCACATTCCAATTTTCTGTTCCTCCCTGTACTACTGCTCCTGCTCTCTCCTTCTTTCCCATTTTCACTGTTGCTTTCTTCCCTTGCCCTTCCCTCCTCCTCCCTCTCAGTCCTTTCTCCCTCTCCTGGGTTTAGTAATTTACATCTCTCAGGATGAATTTCTTTTTCCCTTAAAACAACATGAATTTATTCTACCTCAGTTCTGGAGGCTGGTGGTCTGAAATTAAGGTGCCTGCATGGTTGGTTTCTTTTAGAGGCTCTGAAGAATTGGTTCCTTGCTTTACTCCTAGGGTCTAGTGGCTACTGGGAATCCTTGGCATTCCTTGGCTTACAGACACATCACTACAACCTCTGTCTCTGGCTTCAGATGGCTTTCCTCTATGTCTCTCTGTTAAATTTCTCTCTCCTTTCATTTATAAGGACACCAGTCATTGGATTCAAGGCCCACTCTAAACCCAGGGTCATCTCATCTTTAGATCCTTAGCTTAATTGCAGATCTTTAATCTACAAAGACCCTTTTTTCCAAATAAGGTCCTATTCGAGGTTCTGGGTGAATGTTTTCTGGGGAGCCACTGCTTAACCCACTAAATTCTTTCTCCCTTTTTTCTTCATCCCCATTTCTGTATTTCCACCCTCTTTCCCCTACTCCCCTCTTCTTTTTCATTTTCTTTTTTTCTCTCTCTGCCACTACTCACTCCCACCCCACCTGCCTTCTTTTATAAGACTTCGGTTTTTTGCTTCGCCATCACTTCACTTGTACTGACCATAATCTCACATGAATTTATTTATAGATCTGGTGTCTAGCTGTTACTCTAACTTAAAACTCCTGGCTGGACCTGCCTCTAAATGGACCCAGTGCAAGGGTCCCCAACCCCTGGGCGGCAGACTGGTACCTGTTCGTGGCCTGTTAGGAACTGGGCTGCACAGCAGGCGGTGAGCAGTGGTGAGCCAGAGAAGCTTCATCTATATTTGCAGCCACTCCCCAATGCTAGCATCACTGCCTCAGATCATCAGGCATTAGATTCTCATAGGCGCTCCGGTCCCTGGTGCCAAAAAGTTTGGGGACTGCTGGCCTAATGTAGGTATAATCAAGACTTGGTTGCTGGTAATGGAGCATCAACAGGGTTTTAGGATCCTTTTCTCTGCTTAGATTTAATAAATCCACCACAGCTGAGTGTGCTGTCAATGCTATAAAAGAGTTTTACTAATTTGCTTGATTGAGAATCACATGGCGGAAGAGGGTGTTTGACAAATGTAGATTATCAGGCTCATTCTCTAGCATCTGCATTTTAACTAATACTCTAGGAGATTCTTATAGTAAGAAAAATGTGGAAAATATCACCGTAGGGTATAGTGTCCTTTCAATGTCAAATACTGTCTCATTGTTACCAAAAAGTCTGTCCCCCAATTACAAATTTCCATGAAGTTCAATCAACCTAGAGAGAGAAACGCAGTGAAAATGCATGATACCAGACCTGAAAGTGCAGTGTAGTGTGGTTGAAATGTGAGCTTTGGTGCTTCTGCACAGACCTAAGCTTTCTGGCCTATGAAAGGACTATATCAGTAGTCCCCAACCTATTTGGCACCAGGGACCGGTGCTCCTATGAGAATCTAATGCTTGATTGTCTGAGGTGGAGCTGAGGTGGTGATGCTAGCTCTGGGGAGCAGCTGAAAATACAGATGAAGCTTGGCTCGCTGGCTCACCGCCCACCTTCTACTGTGTGGCCCTGTTCCTAATAGGCCACAGACTGCTACTGGTCCGGGCCTGGGGGTTGGGGACCCCCAAACTACATGACTTCTCTAAGCCTCATGTTCATCTAGAAAATGAGGAGGTATTCTCATTGGTTTGTTATGAAAATTAAAGACACTCATGAACATAAGGGATACTTTTTCTATATTTCCTCTGTTAAATGTTTCACATGGGCCATCTCATAAAGCAGCCAACTCTGTAAATGGCAGCTGTGGCAGAGAATGACTGAATTCACTCCTGGGGCTGGAGCTGCCACTGCACCTGGCCAGGTAGGCAAGCAATCTTAAACAGAATTGAGACTCTTTGAAGAAAGAGAAAGAACAGGCTGGCATTGGATTAGAAGCAACCAACAGTGTCTGCCACATCTTCTTAGGGACATTTCTCAGCAGTGTTTTGTTTAATTTTTGTTATAGAAATTCTCAAATACACAACAAAAGTAGGGAAAATAATACAATAAATCCCATGTACCCATTGCCCAACTTCAACAACGATCTTTTGCCATTCTTGTTTATTCTCCCTTCTTCACAACCCACCACCACCACCCCAGAGTATATAAAGTAATTGTTTCACTTTTTAAAAAATAAACTTTGCTTTTTAGAGCAATTTTAGTTCACACCAAAATTAACAGGAAGGTACAGATATTTCCCATATACCCTCTGCCCCTCCACCTTGCACAGCCTCCCCGACTATCAACATTCCCCACCAGAGTGGTACGTTTTTTAAAACTGCTGAACCTACACTGACATATCATCATTACTCTAAGTCCACAGTTCACATTAGGGTTCAGTCTTGATGTTGTACATCTATGGGTTTGGACAAATGTATAATAACATGATATTGTCTCCCTTTTCAATACCACAGATTCAGCCTGACATTATGTTACGAGCCTCCTGACATGATGCAATGGAAACTATGGGCACCACTTTAAGCACCGTTGCCACATATACTAAGAGTAAATCAAATTAAGCTCTGGAGTTTACAGGAACTCCAGGGATAGAGACATATTTAAAATCACCACAAGGATATACTCAGTTACGTCTATAACGTGGTACATTCTACAGGACAGATAATCTGGATTTTCTTTTTTCAGCTTATAAATAGCATTAAAAAAGGGAAGGGAAACTGTTATAGATTAAAACAGACTTAAGAGACCTATCGACCCAATGCGATGTGGGATTTGAGAGAGAAGTATAGTTCTTGATTTGAACAAACCAACCATAAAGATATGTTTTTCAGATGATTGGGAGAAAATTGAACAGGGACTGAGTATTAGATGATAATAAAGGATTAGTGTTAGTTTTGGGGGTGTTATAAGGGCATTGGGTCATTATTATCATTTAAGTCCTAACCAGCACTTCTTTTGACATCAGCACACAAGGCACAGACTTTGGAGTGATTACTCCAAGACCTTGAGCCCAGTCTGAGCTCTATTAGTTAATTAATAATTGTTGAGTAACACGCTCAGCATTGCTGGGCCTCAGTGTTTCCATCTACAAAATGTTTAGGTTGGAAGGGACTTCATCTGTAGCACCCCACCTGCCATCCCGCCACACCTTCAGATCCCAGAGGTCCGCTACGATGATTTCATGGTTTAGATAAATCATGCTTCTATTTATGTATCACATGAACTTCACTATTTTTAGAGAGAACAGTATTGATTCCCATTTAGCTTGTGGGCCACTCTGAGATTCTTATCTCACCCTCACCCTAAGAGCCTGCCTCTACTCAGCCTGGATCTAGGGAATGTCACTCCTCTCTATTATATGCCTTTCTGAATCCCATCTCCCCACTTTTCCTCTTTGTCAGGTTATTTTAGCTAATAAGCCCCATTTATTATTTATTATTCAAATAGCTGTGGTCACTCTAACTCAGGATGGGTAGATCCCAGACTGGCTCTAGTAACCACAGACTCACAATAATAAAAATGCCTTCTAATTCCATAGAGTGGCTCAATCTTTTAAAGCACATTTTCGTGGATTATGGCCTCCCTTTATATTCAGTTACCCTAAATTAGAGTTGACATATAGACATTCTTATTTCCATTTCGCAGACTGAGTAATTAAGGTTATGAGGAAGTGAAATGAGAACTCAGTTGAGTCAGGAGCCGGGGCTCCAAGTCCAGGTTCTATCACTAATCATCTCTGTGACCTTGGGCAGGGCTGGGGCCCCACCAGGCTATTATTAAATTGACTACACATTCAGGTTTGACTATCAATACCCCAGTTTACACCTGCTAAACCTGTGCAATCATGTGTGACCCCTTTCACTCTAAAAATGTGTCCCAGCTTGGATGATAAATTGTACAGTTCTCTACCTAAAGTCCCAGAAGGTGAGGAGCAAGGACCAAACCAGTGGTTTCCAATCCTGGTTGCACAATAGAATCACTAGGGGAGATTATTTAACCCATTTCCTGTTTAGAAAAGAAAAAGTGCAGCTCGCCGCCAGTATTATTTTATTTTTCCATAAATGCGCTCCCTGATGCTGAAACAAATCTGACTGTTTTTCAATGTGAAAATAAAATATAAAAACTGTTCTTGGAGTTATTTTTAAACAGAACTTGTCTCTGATCCTAATGTAACAGAAATGCATATGATGATCCAGTGATCAAGAATTACTATTTTTTTGTAAATGAAGATACCACTACTACAAACAGAATGCTATAAATAGAATGATGTCATTTGTTTCCAAAGACTATCAATATACCAGAGCAAGGTGAATATAATAATAAAAGTGAGAAATTTCATGGCAAAGTTCGGGGGTGAGGTTAGGACTGTAATCTGTGAGTTTTCTTGGGGTAAACACTGCAGCTGCAAGCACTGCCAGTGAGTATTTCTGGCGCAAATGGAAAATGGGTTAAACCTCCAGTAGTTAGACTCTACCCTAAATCAATAAAATCAGAATATTTGCAGGGGTGGGGCTAGACATAGTATTTGGTTCAAGCTTCCCAGGTGATTCTAATGTGCAGTCAGAGTGGCAAACCTACCATTAGATACTTTTGTCACTCAGCAGCATCAGCATCACTTGGGAGATTGTTTCAGTAAGAAAGCTCCAGGACCATCTCAGACCTACTGTCCAAATCAGAACCTGCATTTGCATAAGATCTCTGGGGATTCACATGTGTATTCAAAGTTACGAAAACAACTATAACAGCCCCTGAAGTGAACTGTTTCTAAATGACTTGGCCATTATGGCTTGCTAGTGAGAGTCAGAGCTCATGTCCTGGTTAACAGAGAGGGCTAAACTTTGGAGATATCTTTATGTAGGTTGGAAGGGGGGCCTATGTGTAATGAAGGGATAACACAGCTGACTCACACACTCTCTAAAAGGCAAATAATAGTAAAAGCAACTGTGGTCAACTTAGCTGGCTTGACCGTCTCCAGCAGCTTAGGGTACAAATAAGGACATGTCAGTTCTTAATATTCACATTATGTCTAATTAGCTCCTTCCCCCTCTCTCTTTATCTCTCTCTTCCTAGCTCTAACTCTGCCTCTCTATTTTCAGGAACCCTGGATCCTTACCACTCCAAAGGGGTCAAGTCTTTGCCAAAGCACACTACCAGGTTGGATGGAGAAACTGATCTGTCTACACAAAATTCAGTTAGGAGTTGTTTTCTACATGGGATTGATCTAGAAAATTGGTCCTACCCAATGCGTTGCATATTTGCTGCTGCCAGGAAGAGCCTTTGATAATCCAAGTGCCCACATCAGCCTCTCTGCTTCTTGAGAGGGAATATCACAATTCTTATACAGCCATTCTTGGCCAGAGTGCCCAAGCTGGGATCTTATGTTTATATAGCTTAACTGTAAACTCATTGAGTAGCTGATACTCCCTCTTGCCCCAAGGTGAGTTCCTTCTTGGTATCTTTTCTGGTAGCTGAACTCAGGTGACACTGTTTCCATCAACATAAAGATTATTACCTCTAAGCCTCAAGAGGGGTCTCTTGTTCTCCCAAGAGCCTCCATGGCTCTTATGCAAATTTGCCTACCGGCTCCCTGGAGCTGTGCTTACCGAGAAGTGCTGAGGGGGACAGATAGATGTTACCAGCCACACAAAGGCCATTGTGAACCACTGGCAGAGCCATAGGACCCACACCCTACATTCCTCAGAAGAGCCCTATTGTCTCCTGTTAGACAAGATGCATTGCTGGCAACTTCAAAAATCACTACCTACTCCAAAACTAAGCATGGAACACTCATTCCATGCCAAATACCATGTTTGTCAAATTGTAAGCTTTATTTCTCTGCTCAACCCCCGCCCCCCTGGCTGCCTATTTCACTCAGAGTAAAATCCAAGTTCTAAGGGCCCCTAAGTAATCCACCTAGCCCCCTCTTCTGCCTGTCTCTCTTACTGCTCTTCTCCTTGCGCTCAACTCCAGACACACAGGCTCCTCAGACACACCAAGCACATTCCCATCTCAGAGCCTTCGCTCTGGCTGTTCTCTCACCTGCACACTCTTCTCCCAGATACCTACAAGGCTAACTTCCACTTCTTTCAAGCCTTGCCTCAAATATCATCTTCTCAGTAAGACCTACCCTAACAATTCTGTTTGAAATTGCAACCAGGACCCACACTGCCACCCTCTTCACCCTCAGGATCCTCCTATCCTGATCTTTTTTGTGCTGTTGTACTTACCTTCAATAACACTACATAATTTCTTCTTTATTATATTCGTTCTTTACTGTCTGTCTTCCTCTGGGAAATGTAACTTCATAAGACAAAGACTGTTCCTCCATTTGCTCACCATTAAGTCCCCAGTGCCGAGAACACTGGAGGCCCTCTATAAATATTCATGGAATGAATGAATGAATGAATGGCCAAACCCCGGAGGTAAGTAGAATTATAGCACCCATTTTACAGACAAGAAAATTAATACTCATAGAGGTTAAGTGACTTGCTGGAGGTTGTGGGAGCCAGTTAGAAGCACCAGGCCACACAGACTTCAGAGCCAATCACTGATTTAATTCAAAGGATTCCAGTGCAAGCAAAATGTGGGTACATTAGGTAGAGTCCAGCGAAAAGGCATTAAATTAATTTTTTTTTTTTTGTGGGGGAAAGATAGAAGTAGAGTGGGGATGAAAAAGATGTAAGAGGTCTTTGGTCACCTAAAACTTTGGGTACGCTTGATAATTCTGTCCTTCAATATAGATCTGGGGTCTGTACCCTAAACTGCTGGAGAAAAAGACCAGATTGACCCCAACCTTCTGGAGACTTCAAAGTATTAAACTTGTGTGTTGGATGGAAATGGTATTATCTGATGTCAGCTACCAGGGAAAATAACCAAGATGTTACACAAACCACCTTAACACATAGATGTTTTAAACAATAAGCCTTTGTTTTTGCTCTCTAGCCTATTTGTCAAACTAGGTGTGTGCAAGCTAGGCTGAGCTCCACTGGGCAGAGGAGTTTGTTGCCCATGGTGAGTAGCCTAAGGCTGATAAGTCAAAAATGGGCTCATTCACATTTCTGGCTACCAGCAGGCTGTTGGACAGGGCGCTGGAGGAGCTTCGATCTTGAGTCTCTCATCATCTAGCAGGAGAGCTCGGGCTTTTTCTCATGACAGCAGCATTGTTCCAAAAGAGGGAACATAAGCATGCAAAGCTGCCTAAACTAATGCAAAGCCAGCCACATTCAAGCAGCTGCATGTTGTTAGTCAGATAGCACAGATTCAAGGGGTAGAGAAATAGATCTCAACCCTTGATAGGAGAGGCTGCAAGGATATTCTGCAAGGAAAGGGACATTGTGACCATTTTTGATAAACAACATACTACAGGTTGGCTTAAGGTTACAGAAATGCACAATATAAAGTAATAGGGCCAAGCAATAGATAAATAATGAGGGTTAGTGAGAGGGGTAGGTGGAAGAGATTTCTATGCCAGACAATGAGTTTATTCATTTTTTAAAAACAAATATACAGTGAGCACCTCCTATAGGTCAGTCACTATGCTGGCCCTAGAGGTAAAACTGGAGACAGACCTGGTACCAGCCTCCCTGGGGCTTGCATTTTAGAGCAAGAGATAGATAAGGACACCAGCCTTCAATTCACCATGATGATCAGTGTTATGTCAGGGGAACTGTGAACAACTGTGGGAACTCACAGAAGGGGCACCTAGCCACTCTAAGGTTGGAGAAGGAACCTGGAATGCCTTCTGGAGATAAATTCTGAAGCAATATTCATGATACTAACTATGCTGATGAGGAGTGGGAAAGAAAGAAGAGCATTCAAGGCAGGCTAATAGCATGTGCAGAATCCCAGAGACAAGAGAGATTGTGACTTCTTAGTTCAGTATGGCTGGAGTGAAGGAAGATGGAAATTGATAGAGGCAGATGGAGACATATGTAAGAGACGCTAAGGAGCTGAGACATCACATGGAAAGATTTTTAACTAGTAGGTAACATGATCAGAATGGCATTTTAGAAAAACCACTTTTTGCCCTGTTAGTGTGGAAGATGTACTTTTGTTGTTGTTGTTGTTGGGGGTGTGTGTGCAGGAATAGGGTAAGATGAGATTCAGAAGTTCAGTTAGGATTCTAGTCATGATGGCGGACTTTTCAAACACTGTGCTTGTCTCTTCTCATGACCACATCAGAATTACAACTAAACTACAAACAAACCATCATTGAAATTGCCTGAAGTGTAGCTGAACAGAAGTCCTACAATTAAAGACATACAGAAGAAGAGAGACTGGTAGGGGAGCAGAAACGCAAAACGGGCTGGTCCCATCGGGAGGCATACCTCAGTTGCAGAAGTCTCTGTGGAGGAGCAAGCGGTCTCACCCCCACTTCAGGCTCCCCAGCCCAGGGTTCCAGTGCTGGGAATAGAAGTCCCCACAACTTCTAGCTCTGAAAACCAGCTGAGATTATAGCTGAGTGAGATAGAGAACTGCAGGGGTCCCAGGCATTTCTCTTAAAGGGCCTATGCGTGGACTTACTCACTGATGGATTTGCTTATTCTGAGCTCCAGCACTTGAAAGTTACAGCAACTTGAGAGATGCCAGGGCCGTACAGGGAAGAACTAAATTGTCTGGCATCAGGGCAAGTGCTGGAGGGGCAGCTTTCTCCTAGACAGAAATTCTGGCAGAATCCATTGTTTCTTTATTGAACCCTCCACCTTCCAGTGTGCAGACCCAGGAAGCTGCCATATCTGAGTCTTCATCAACCTGGCTAACACTGGTCACCCTGCCCTGGTGATTCCCTGAGATCTCACCCCACCCAACTTGCTGACACACCCAAGCTGCTTCCAGTAGCTTTTCTATACAAATAGATCATCTTAGGGAATGCTGTGGACTTTCCTAAAATCCCTCAAAGGTTTACAAAACCAAAACAAGCAGCATCTGGCCTCAGCATGCCTTGTATCTCTTACTGAGCAGCCCCAAGCCTGGCATTAGCAGCAATTAGTCACAGTTCACGGCTTGGCCTCTTGAGGCACCTCCAAGGCACCTCCAAGCCCAACGTGGGTGGTGACCATCTGTGGATTGCTTGGTGGCTCATGAGGCCCCAGGCAGGGCATAAGCTGCAGCTGAATTTGGCCTGTGGTGGGGCCCCTCCCAGGAGGCCCCAGTGTCTGTCATCCGAATGTGCCAAAGTACCACCTGGGGCTGCACCTGAGGATGACATTTCTAAAGGGCAGACTGGGCAGGCACCAGGGCCCTGCTAAAGTGGAACCTACTCCATTGGGTCAGCTCCTGCACAACAGCTGCTCCACTATAGTCACTGGCCAGTCCACACAATCAGCTCAAAGGTCAATCCCTCCCATTAATGTACAAATAGCAACCAGGGATCAACTACAATAGGAAGCACAGAAAACCCATACAAGGGACACACCTGGAGCATCCAGCTTAGGTGACTAGGGAGACTACACCATGGAGTCCCACAGGACACCTACTACATAAGGTCACTCTACTAAGACATAGCAGCCCTACCTAATACATAGAAACAAACACAGGGAGGCAGCCAAAATGGAAATACAAAGAAATATGTTTCAAATGAAAGAACAGAACAAAACTCCAGGAAAAAAAAAAAAAAAAACTAAACTAAATGGAGACAAGCAGTCTACCAGATGCAGAGTTCAAAACACTGGTTATAAGGATGCTCAATGAACTTAGGGGAGGAATAGATGAACTCAGTGAAAACTTTAACAAAGAGCTAGAAAACATAAAAATGAAGATAGAAAATAACCAGTTAGAAATGAAGAATACAATAACTGAAATGAAAAATACATTAGAAGGAATCAACAGTAGATTAGATGGAGCAGAGGATCAAATCAGCTATTTAGAAGATAAGGTAGCAGAAATATCCAACTAGAACAGCAAAAGGAAAAAAAAGAAACCAAAAAGTGAGTGTAATTTAAGGGGCCTCTGGAACAACATCAAGAGTACCAACATTCGCATCATAGTGGTACGAGGGTAAGAGAGAGAGCAAAGAATTGAAAACATATTTGAAGAAATAATGATGAAAACTTTCCTAGTCTGGTGAAGAAAATAGACGTACAAGTCTAAAAAGTTCAGAGAGTTCCAAACAAGATGAACCCACACCAAGACACATCATAATTCAAATGCCAAAGGTTAAAGACTAAGAGAAAATCATAAAAGCAGCAAGAAAAAAGCAATTAATTACCTACAAGGGAGCTTCCATAAGACTGTCAGCAGATTTTTCAACAGAAATTTTGCAGGCAAGAAGGGATTGGCATGAAATATTCAAAGTGATGACAAGCCAGGATCTATAGCCAAAATTACCCTGCCCAGCAAAGTTATTTAGAATTAAAAGACAGATAAGGAGCTTCCCAGACAAGAAAAAGCTAAAGGAATTTACCACCAAAAAACTACTATTATAAGAAATGTGAGAGGAACTTCTATAAGAAGAAGAAAAAAAAGATGAAAAATATGAATAATAAAATGGCACTAACTACATATCTAGCAATAATCACTTCAAATATAAATGGATGAAATGCTCCAATCAAAAGACAGGGTAGCTGAATGAATAAGAAAACAAGAGTCTTACATATGCTGCCTACAAGAGACTTGCTTCAGATCAAAAGATACACATAGACTGAAAGTAAAGGAATGGAAAAAGATATTTCATTAAAATGGTAACAAACAAACCAACAAAAAAGAGCTGGGACAGCATTACTTATACCAGACAAAATAGACTTTAAAACAAAAGACTATAACAAAAGAAAGAATCGATAATCCATTTCTAGGTATTTATCTGAAAAAACCCAAAATACTATTTCAAAGGGACACATAAGTTTATATGTTCATTTCAGCATCATTTGAAGTGTCCAAAATATGGAGGTAACCTGGGTTTACATCAATGGATGAATGAATAAAGAAGAGGTGGTACATATACAATGGAATATTACTCAGCCATAAAAAAGAATGAAATCTTGCCATCTACAACAACATGAATAGGTCTAGAGGGTATTGTGCTAAGTGGAGTAGGTTAGATAGAAGATGACAAATGCCATATGATTTCATTCACATGTGGAACCTAAAGAACAAAATAAACAAACAAAACAGAAACACACTCATAAATACAGAGAACAGTTTGATAGTTGTCAGATGGGAGGGGGTTTGGGGGCTGGGCGAAAAAGAGAAAGGGATTAAGAAGCACAAATTGATAGTTACAAAACAGTCATGAGGATGTGAAGTATACATGGAGAATATAATCAATAATATTGTAATAATTATGTATGGTATAAGATAGGTACTTCATTTATTGGGATGATAACTTTATAAAGTATAGAAATGTCTAGCACTATGTTGTACACCTGAAACTAGTATAAGATTGTATGCCAACTTAATTGAAATATATATATATATATATTTCAATTATATATATATTTGAGGTCCATTTAGGCTATTTGAGCAAGCCAACTGTGAAATGAGAAAGAGACAGATTAGAAAAAGAGAGATTTCAACAGAAAAAGTTTTCAAAGGAGAAATCTCCAGGATGGGTAATTGCCACAGGAGACAGAAAATTCTGGAGCAGTGTCTGGGATATCTGGTTTCAGCTAGATAGATAGATGGTGGTACTATTTAACAAGATAGAGAAGCTCAGCTAAAGGGAGTCCCCTTAATTGAGCACAAAATTTGATTTTAAGCTTCCCAGCAGCAAAGGAAAAGAAAAACCAAGATAAATCACTTCATCTCTACGTCTCCTAACAGGAAGCACAGCCATGAATCATGGAAACCAAATTTCCTCATAATGTCTACAAAGAGAATCTATTGAGGGGAATCTCCATGGAAAGGACCATAAAGCAAATACAGATGAGGTATTTGGCAGTAGTTTTATAAAAGATGCAAAAATGTTCTTTGCAGGCTTGTTCTGTGTATTGACCCCTTATGAAAGCCCAGGGTAAGATATTAAATCTCAGCTGTGTAGATTCACTTATACAAGTCAGTGTAATGGCCTCTGGTATCTCACTTGCTAAAGAGGTTTGCGGACCTGGCATCTAGAGAAGGGGGAGACTGGATACAAATAGAAGAAAACTTACACTAATTAAAACATTTTATTTTATAAAGTTAAAATTAAGAGTTCATGACCTTAGTGTACAACTTAGTGTCCCAGGATAATTTGAAAGGAAAGAATACAGAAGCCCCAATTCCAACAAATACCATTAACAACACAATCGAATAACTTAGAACTTCATTTTAAAGCATTGACACTATTAGAATCCATTGTGGGGTTTTTTAAATTACATTTCTTTTTCTGATGACTAAAGTGACTCAGGTTTATTACAGAAAATTGGGAAAGTTCAGAGAAGTAAACAAATTAAAAACAGTCTCTAATCCCAGCAAAAATGACCGACTGCTGTGAGTATTATGTTGTATATATCTTTTCAGTCATTTTTCTAGGACTACATGTAAGTAAATATTTTTCTCTTTAAAAAGTTGGAATAGGCTAAATCAACTGTTTTATACTCACATTTTCACCCAATGACAAACGGAGGACTGTATTCTAAAAGAAATTAGTGTTCCAATGAATGACCTCTCAATTTCTCAAAATTTATGCCTTTTGTCACATGTGCAGACTTTGGTGTAGTTGCTCTGCTTGTCCTCACTAGCTTCCTGAAAAAGAGAAGAGAGGTTGGTGAACTTGACTTTTTCTTGCCAAGGACTTAATTGTGTCATTTATAATAAAGATCATGGGACCTGGAATTTTAGCACAGATAGAAATATGCTAATGTGCCATGCTTCAGAAAGCACAAGAATAATTAGTTACCTCAGAGCCACGCCTGAACAGGCTGTGGCCTTGCTGCCTCCTTTCTTGGGGAACTTTCAAGGGGGAAAATTCTCCTCTGATTCAACAGGGCACAACCTCCCTTCTTCTTTTCTCTTCCCTGCAATGTCATTGTGGTAGATGGGAAAATGATCACAGAACTTTACTACTCCCATCAAGAGATGATGTCTATTTCCTCATCCTAGAATCAGAGCTTGTGATTTGTTTGATCAATGGAAGTGACTGCTGTGACAGTGCATCAGCTTGGAGTCTATGAATGAACAGGTCTTGCAACTTCTGCTCTTCTTGCTCCCTTCCCAACACAACAACTAAGCCCAAGCTAGCCTTTGAATGATAAAAAAACCACGTGGAGAGAGGTCCCATGGATTCCAAGCCAAACCATTATAAACCAGAGCCCTAGCTGACTGGTGAGCCAAGTCCAACCCAGACCAGAAGAACTAAAATTGATGACTTAACAAAACTGAGGGCTAAATAAATAGTTGTTTTGAGTTAGTAAACTTTAGGGTAGTTTGTTACTCAGAAAAAGCCGAATAATAGTCACTGAACATATTTGAAATAGATTTAAGCACGTCCGAGATTCAAATGTTACACTGATGAGATTGGATAAGTCCCACAAAGGCAGGTGCTACATCTATCTTGATCACTGTGCTAGTTCTGTGTCTAGCATAGTGCCAGGCACATAGTAGATGGTGCCTAAATGATAATAATGCCATTTATTTATTAACGCTTACAAGGTACCCAGCACTATGCTACATGCTTTTATATTGATTATATTATTATATGATAAAATAATCTCCCAACCCCACTCCACACCCCCCAAAAAGATGTCCATATCCTAATCCCCAAAACCTGTGGATATGTTACCTTACATGGCAAAGGGGTTTTGAAGATTTGATTGAGTTAAGGATTTTGAGATGGAGAGATTATTTCGAATTATCTGGGTGAGTCCCAAGTAATTTTAAGGGCCTTAAAATAGAGAGGCAAGAAAAAGGGTCAAAGTCAAAGAAAAGCTATATCTGTATGGAACTAGAGGTTGGAGTAAAGCACTTTAAAGATGAAGGCAGAGTCCACGAGCCAAGGAATACAGGCAGCCTCAAGAAGTTGGAAAGAGTAGGGAAATATATCCTTCCCTGAAGTCCCCATAGGAATGCTGTCCTGCAGATACCTTGATCTCAGCCTTCAGACCTCCAGAATTCTAAGGAAATAAATGTGTGATTTTTTAAGCCACTAAATTTGTGGTAGTTTGTTACAGCAGCAATAGATTTAATCCTCATGATGCCTGATAAAGTAAGCACTATTGTCATCATTTCCATTTGACATGTGATGAAACTGAGGCTCAGACAGCTTAAGTAAATTGCCAAGTAACAGAACTGGATCAAATCTGGCTCCTAAAATTTACCCTGGTAGAAATGAAACAGCACACTGATTCTCTTCCCTTAAAGCAGATTGATGATTAAAATAATCCTTGAGTTATTTTACAGAGACAGCACTGCACATGTGCCACCCCTGTTCTCAAGATGACCGCAGAACCATAAATCTTCAGTCTATGGAACTCAAGTAACAAAAGTGTGGCCACTTTTATAAAGCCAGAGTTCCTTCAATATGGAAGATCTGATGCCTAGATCAAATATTGAAAAATATAGAACTGACCAATCAAACCCTGCCAGATTGGAGTTTCTTTGTGCTTTATCTTGCCCTCCACTCTATACCATAACTAGCCAAGTTCCAAAACTCTCCAGTCAAAACTTGTCCACCAGCACTACCTCATGCCACCCCGATCTCCCCAACCCTTAAAACTTGTCCAGACCTCAGATCAGGAAGACAGATTGGAGTGGTACCTTCTGTCTCCTGAGAGTAGATTTAGCAATAAAAGTCTTTTCTTTTCTCAAAAGCTGACGTCATAGTTTTGGCTCCTGTGTATATCAGGCAGCAGATCCTTGCTTGGAAACAGAGCCTCCAAGTGAGACAGGGAAAGAGCACTGGATGTGGGGTCCAGATGGGAAGCACTTCTATAAATAATGGGGATGAGAAGTTGGCTCAGATGACTTCAAACCATCTCTTTCCGTTCTGATTTTTTTTAAATGACTTTTAAACGTTAAACTGGCATATTTTAGTGCCAGGTTCACAACTCACAAGATGACCAGGCAGGACACAAGTAGGCTCAATCACGCCTGGAGAAGAAATCAGAAGAAATCTCTAGAAATACAGTGTGGATCACATCATACTAGGACTTTTGAGAAATATAAGTTTGTCAAAATTCTAGTAGATAGTGATACAACCCCATGAAATCCAAAGTGAGAATTTCAGTTTCCTCCTCACCATCCATCCATCCAGCCCTGTGTGTGGCAGCTTATGGCTTTCATGGAATGGACCCAGCCTCAGGCCCAGGATGGGCTATGGTTGGCCCAACCCTTCAGTGTAATCTTATTTCCCCTGCCATGGTGATTGATTCAGCTACTAATTAGAGTGATAACCAGGACTTTTGTTCAATGATTGGAGAAAGAAAAGCTCTCTTGCTCTTAAAAGCATAATATATAGGTATGAGGCCTGGGATTGCTGTAGCCATTTTGCTACACTGAGGAAGCCAGTTTGAGGACAAAGCCAGCACTCAAAAGAGAGAAGAGTTGAGAAAATTACAGAGAAACTGAGCCAGATCCTTGAACTATTCCTGAAGTCTAACTGACCTCTGGACTTTAAAGTTATAAAACCTAATAAACTCCCTTTATGGGTTAAGATAATTTGAGGTGTTTATTGTTGTTGTTGTTGTTGTATATTTTAAAGTAAAACTATTCTAATAGACACCAACCAATACTTCTAAGCTACCTATGTAAAAAGGCAGGAACAGCTATCTTTCATATAATTTAGTTTCTTGGAGAATCATTTGGCTCTTGATCATCTCTTTCCTCACACCTATCACCTTCCCTATAATCAACCCCAGCTTTCTGTGTCCTTAAAACCTGGTTTGAGTCTTGTCAGCTCACTTAGAAACAATTTTCCTACTTTATATCAGCACATATTTCTTTATGTTCTACCATTGATGTCCATTTTTGTCTTGAAATTTTTTTAACACGAATCTTGACCAGTCAGACATGCCAAGCTCAGCTCAGCTTGAAGCCTCTGCCTAAACCCCACATATTGGTGGTCAAAACCTCTGGGCCTACCCCGTCCCTCAAAAGACGACTGACATTTCCACTGACATTCCCACTGTTTGAACCCTCTAAGTAATGAGTGTCCTTAGGATAGAGGATACTGCTCAGCTGTCCATACTGAGTGAAATGTCAAGCAGGTTAGAGTTTTGAAGTGAGAAATCTGTCCTTCTGGACATCGCCAAGTAGGGGCTAGACTGGAACAGATTCAAGATGCTATGAGAGGCAGCTGCACCTAGGGAATGAACCAGGAATGGAAGAGTTAAGGGATCTGGGTTCTAGTCTCAGCTCTTTCATTGCAAGGTTGTGAGATTTTAGCTTCTCTAGGCCTTGTTTTAGGGATTTTAAGCCTGGAATTCATGTAGGGATTTCAGGGGTACAAAGTTGTCTAATGAGTGTCCATAGTTTTTCATTATATTATCAAAGGAGTATAACACCAAAATTTAAGAACTACAGGCCTAGATATGTTAGAAGTTCTTTCCAGCATTGGTGGTTTATGATTCTAGATGAGTTATTATAGTGGAATCCCTCTGAGGATCATATTCAGATGTAAGTGCTAAGATGCAAATCATGGAAGTCAAAATTGCCACAAGTTCTACACTTGTATATAAAACTCAGAATTGTATATAAATTCAGATTGCATAAATTACCCTGTACAGGAATTCTTAGGCACACTAACATTGAGAACCACTGAGCTAGACTTGAAGAAGAAATAAGAAATTCTGTATGCAGGTATTTGGGCACTCAAACTACTCTCCTTTGAAAGACTTATTCCCTAGACCCCCAAATCAAAACTTACACTGTAAAATAAGGTTTACATCATTTCTGGGTGAACAAAATGCTGGTGGGGAAGAGAAGCTGCCAATACTACATGGTAGGGACTCAGAGAAGCTGATAAAAGCTCTAGTGGAGGTGATACAAGGGTGTGGGTGTCCTAGGCAGAGGGGAGGGTGTAAGTAGAGGCATGCAGACATGGATGTTGGTGTGTTGAGGGGACTGAGAAATATTCTGTATGTGTAGAAGAGGTAAAATATTGGGAAATGACAGTAGAGAGAAGGGTTCAGTGGAATGTTCAAGGCTTTGTGAGCCTTGTTAAGGGCTTAGAGCCCATGCTGAGAGGAAGGGCAAAGGGTATATACACACAGATGGGACGTATAATAAAGCTCCTCTGGGCAAACACAGCTCTGCACCTCCTGAAAGAACTGCAGCATGGCTGGGTTTCAGATGGCTTGGGGACAGCCCACCTGCATAGAACTTTAGCACTGCCCAGAGGATTGGATAGAGAAACATAAAGCCTTATTCTTGCAAAAGTTAAGCTTGCTCATCCAGGGGTGCCTTATTAAGTTGACACTGGAGCCTTGTGAGAAATCAATGGAAACTTTTTACTCATGCATTACTTATCTATTGTTGCATAACAAATCCTGAAACTTAGAAGCTTCGAACAACAAACGCTATCTCACAGTTCCTCTAGGTCAGGAACTTAGCTACGGCTTAGCTGAGTGCTTATGGCTCAGTCTCTCATGAGGTTGTACTTAAGTCAGCTGGGGCTACACCTTTTGAAGGCCTGACCGGGGCCTCCTGATGTCTCACTCACATAGCTGTTGACAAGAGGCCTAATTTTCTCAGTTTCTCACCACCTGGGCTTCTGTGAAGGGCTGCTTGAGTGTTCTCATGACATGGTAGCTGTCTTCCCTCAGAACAAGTGATTCAAGAGAGAGCAAGGAGACCGCAATGCCTTTTATGTCCTAATCTTGGATGTCACACACTGTCACATCCTCCACATTCTATTCATTATAAGTGAATATCTAAGTCCAGATCACACTTAAGGGAGGGGAATTACATGCTGTCTTTTGAAAGGATAACTATTAAGAATATTGGACTTATTTTTAAGCCACCCAGTCTAGAATAGTGATTTTAAGAATATTCTTAGATATGACAGTCCAAGTAGGGACAGTATTTCTAGGTTAATCATCCTCAGATTTTGGTGTACATATGAATCATCTGAGGGTGCTTGTTAAGAGTAAAGATTCCTATACCTACCTTCATAATAGTTTATATTAGGGGCTCTGGAGTAGGGCCCAGAAACTGGTATTTTTGGATGAGTCCTTCAGGGCATTCTAATGCAGGTTATTGGGGTCCAGGAATGTGCATTTGACAAGTCCTCAAAGTTATTCTGATGCTGATAATCTGTAAAATTACTGCCATTGGAATCATCAATAATTGCCAATTGAAATGACAGTATCAGAAACTCTAGTACACTGGAAATAACCACATGGATAGTCTGGTCAAGGGCTAAAGCAGGAATGGAGGAGCATTTGAGTACAACTCTCAATGAATATACCCACGGCAGACAGAACTCAGCAATCACAGCACATTTCCCCATCTCCTAAACAGAATCTTGGAGGCTTCTCAATCCAGCACACCAGAAAGCCACCTCTAGTCACTTAGAATTCACATGAGACTTGAAGTTATGGAATTAGCTTCATCTAAGGTCCAAAAATATGCTTAATTCAGACACTTAATACTGGTTTGGAAAATCCTGGCAAGAAAGATTTCTCCAGCATGTATTGAGAGGATCTGAGCATAGGTATCATTTATTTCATAACTGAATGGGTTGATGGGATGGCACCTTGATAGGTAGAAGGGCCACTTGACCAGCCCTTAGCCCTGGGAAACTGTTGTCTGATTCAAACCCTAGATCACTTTAGTAGGGGCTCGACACAGAGGCACATGTTCACCCTTGATGAGGACCAGGGTTTATGAGGAGGCCCGGGAGGTGGCCCTTTGTTTAATGCTGTCTGGTTCTTCACTAGAGTTTTAAGAAAACTTGCCAGGGGGCCCTCTGAATTTCCAGCCATTGTCTGAGCCCTTCTTGCCCTCTTTTTATGGGATGGTTTATGTCTGCTCCTCAGCCCTGGGAGCGAACCGACCCACACAAGAGTTGCTAAGCAGCTGCTAGAGCCTTTCTGTTTTAAGCTGGTCACTATTCTCTCTTTCTTTATTTCCCATAAGGAGCCGTGACCTAGGTGGTTACAGAGCTGTCGCCTAGCCTGAGGCATTATTGGTCTGTAAAAGGGCAAAGAGCAAATACAGCCATCACACAGCATGAGGAGCAGGTGAGGGTGTTAGAGGCCCATTGTTAATAACTATAACAAAGCCTTTGTGTGCTCACAGTACCTCTTGCAAGTTCACTTCCATCTCTCAGGGATCTGACTTTTCTCAGAGTGGCTGCAGCTTCATGCACAGACTCCAGACCTCAGACACATCTCTCCACTGGTTTTTGTGGTTTTCATGTGCCAGGTTTTTACCCAACCTTCAGAATCAGAGAAGCCATTCCTCAAGAGTACCAGCTTGACATGGCATTGGCTTGTCAACTTTCCCCCTAAACCTTCCTCCCCTCTGCTGCTTATCTTCAACTGAACTGTTTCTAAAGCAATTGTAACTATATAATTTTCTTTTCTTCCCCCATACGCAATCACACTCCTTAAAAAAAAAAAA